>OZ023313.1:9833432-10346258 GCA_964007375.1 Ophion obscuratus
TTATAATGAGACGAATCGATTGACCTATGATTTAGCCCGGTGCCGACTTTGTTAAGTCAATTAAAAAATTGTTATTCGCGAATCGCGCCTCCTTACTCGCACGAAAAATCTTAAAAAGGGTCGTCTGCTGCCAACCCGCATGACAGTAGCAACTTTTTATATTTACGTGCTTGATCTATATACTTGGCCGAATCGATCCCTCTTTGTTTCATCCCGGTGCCGGCATTTGTTCATTAACAAAAATAAATTGTTATTCGCGAAAAGAGTCGTGCTGGCCGCAAGATTAAATTCACAAAAGGTCGTCGGCTACCAACCTGCATGACAGCAGCTACTTTTTAAATTCAGCTGCTTATTGTTTATAATGAGACGAATCGATTGACCTATGATTTATCCCGGTGCCGACTTTGTTAAGTTAATTAAAAAATTGTTATTTGCGAATCGCGCCTCCTTACGCGCACGCAAAATCCCAAAAAGGGTCGTCTGCTGCCAACCTGCATGACAGCAGCTACTTTTTCGATTCAGCTACTTATTGTTTATAATGAGACGAATCGATTGACCTATGATTGATCCCGGTGCCGACTTTGTTAAGTGAATTAAAAAATTGTTATTCGCGAATCGCGCCTTCTTTTACTCGCTCGAAAAATCTGAAAAAACGCCGTCTGCTGCTAACACGCATGATAGTAGCGACTTTTGCTATTTATATGCTTATTCTATATAATTAGCCGAATCGATCCCCCTTTGTTTCATCCCGGTGACGACATTTGTTCATTAACAAAAATAAATTGTTATTCGCGAAAAGAGTCGAGCTGGCCGCAAGATTAAATTCACAGTAGGTCGTCTGCTACCAACCTGCATGACAGTAGCTACTTTTTCAATTCAGCGACTTATTGTTTATAATGAGACGAATCGATTGACCTATGATTCCACCCGGTGCCGACTTTGTTAAGTTAATTAAAAAATTGTTATTCGTGAATCGCGCCTCCTTTCGCGCACGAAAAATCTCAAATAGGGTCGTCTGCTGCCAACCTGCATGACAGCAGCTACTTTTTAAATTCAGCTGCTTATTGTTTATAATGACACGAATCGATTGACCTATGATTTAGCCCGGTGCCGACTTTGTTAAGTCAATTAAAAAATTGTTATTCGCGAATCGCGCCTCCTTACTCGCACGAAAAATCTCAAAAAGGGTCGTCTGCTGCCAACCCGCATGACAGTAGCGACTTTTTATATTTACGTGCTTGTTCTATACACTTGGCCGAATCGAACCCCCTATGTTTCGTCCCGGTGACGGCATTTGTTGATTATCAAAAATAAATTGTTATTCTCGAAAAGAGTCGTGCTGGCCGCACGATTAAATTCACGAAAGGTCGTCTGCTGCCAACCTGCATGACAGCAGCTACTTTTTCAATTCAGCTACTTATTGTTTATAATGAGACGAATCGATGGACCTATCATTCAACCCGGTGCCGACTTTGTTAATTTAATTAAAAAATTGTTATTCGCGAATCGCGCCTCCTTACTCGCACGAAAAATCTCAAAAAAGGCCGTCTGCTGCTAACACGCATGACAGTCGCGACTTTTTCTATTTACGTGATTATTCTATATACTTCGCCGAATCGATCCCCCTATGTTTCATCCCGGTGACGGCTTTTGTTAATTAAGAATAAAAAAAATTATCTGCCATTCGGGTCTCCGTACTCGAACAAAATTTTAGTTTAAAGTCGTCTGCCGTCAACACGCATGACAATTGCGACTTGCCGATTTACATGCTTAATCTACATGAATAGACGAAACGATCGACTCATGATTCATCCCGGTGACGGTTGTTGTTAAGCAAAAAAAAACATTATTTCCGCCAGACGGATATATGCGGCTCATTCACGAGCGGGTAAGTGGTGGGGGTAGGCCCTATGCTGCCTCGCTACGCTACGACCCGGGCGCGTACAGTCACGAGAAAAATGTACTGGGTTCGGGCGGCGCGCGTCTGCTAGGTCTGTCTGCCAGCTTCAGCGTCATGCTTCCGACAGATAACTTTCGATTTTCGACCAAAAAATCGCTCGTTTATTATTTTTTTTAAATAGAAAATTTCAACAAAAATGAAAATCCTTCCATTAAGTACTTATTTATTAATGCTCTCAATAAGCACACCAAATTTCATCAAAATCCATCGAGTGGTTTTTAAATTATAGTGGTCACCGGCTTGAAAAACGTATTTTAGAGAAAAACGCGTTTAAAGTTTGTCGATGTGGATACGGTATTATATGTTCGTAAAATGGTGAGCTCGATGAATGAAGCTAAACTTTTTTATGTATTTTGAGCCGCTGAATCCGAATATCACAATTTCTGCCGAAAAGTCGAGCATTCAATTGTTTATAGCCAATTGTGAAAATACATTTTCAATAAATTAAAGTTTTTCGGGACGAATTATATATTTTTTAAACATTTTGGGCAATTTTCAAACGAAAGTATTCTTCATAAAATTTTGCTAAAGTGCATAGTTTTTGAGTAATCAATTTTTTTAATTTCTGAAAGGGTTTTCCAATTTTACACTTGATTTATGTATAGAAATACTAATTAAAAAATTACTTACATCAAATCATCAATTCCTGGCCCATACAATAGGGCTTCTGCCGATGTGGAAGCTTTCAAAATATCAATTTGTTGTTGTCTTCGAAGCATTCTGCCTTTCCGGGTATTATGGTTTGCGCGTTTGTCAGCCACGTCTACACGTTGAGAATCGATTATTTCTGTGTACCGGTGAGAATTGGGTCCACAATTAATGCCAAGTATATTCATGATCAGTAACAATGTGTGTTCACCTCGATTGAATACACAAGCAGCAACATATGCAGCAATTTCTACAATAGTACTGCTACTACACACTGTTTTTGGGCTTATTTTCCAAATTAGCTTATTGAAGCCTTCGTTATTGTTTTGATTGAAGCCACCGATACACCTAGAGAGTAAATTATCATTACTCAGATCTTCATAAATTGGTTTTATGGCATCCATAACATTTGGAGGTAAAGGGCGATAATCTTGCTCGTAAGAATCGAGTTATTTGCAGCTGCCGTCCGCTACCTGCCATGGGGACCCGACGCCCCTTCACTAATTGTGTGATCCCCCGGAAACTATTCATCGGATGGACTTGAAGTTTTCAGGGAATATTTTCAAAACATCATAGTTCAAGAAAATGTATTTGAAAAATCGATTTAAAAAAAATTCTGACTGCATTCCACCCCTTAACGCCTTTTTAATATACCTATTCCTCATTAATGAAAATTAGAATACTCAGGATAATTATTATACCATTAATAATAATCTGCCGGATAATTGTATTATGTACATTCATTTTCCTCGAATTCCACGCATTGAGAAAAATCGTACAGCACAATATTAGTGCGTTCCCTGCTGCAAATTCCCACACAGAAACCTGTATGGGATTCCACGTGGTGTTTTCGTACAGGGAACCCGTATTTCGGTGTTACGAAAAATTGTTGAGATAAAGCGAAATTTAATTGCAGTCCCCACTGCCAACATTTTTAGGGTGTGTTTCCACACTAAGGTACACGAGGATGAATATATTGCACCGCTAACGAACTTGCATGTCTATTAATAGCCATTGTAGTAGTACATTAATCATATAATATTATTGCAATTTTCTGTAAACACATTTTTGTAAGCCGTAAAATGATAAAATAAAATAAAAACATTAAGATATTGCGTTTAATTAAGTTAAACTAAAAACTGTGTATTAAATATTTCACGCCATTTTGCGAGGCCGGGACCCACAGTGAAAAACAATACTTTTGAAGTGAGATAAAACATTTTCAAAAAAACGTTGACAATAGTGATTAATGATTTATTTTCTCACGTAAGTGTGCCAATGGAAAATTAGAAGTTTCACATTTGTTTTGATTCAATCGTGATTACCTTATTAAGCGCTGTTTCAAAAATTAAGCTGCCCACATTGCCCCACACAGGTTCCCCTGCAGGTTCCTGTACAGGAATTTATTTTCTGCATTCTCTCGTACAGGATACCATACAGGATTTAGCACCCCACGTTGCCCCACTCCGGTTCCCCTGCAGGAATTCATTTCCTGCGTTCACCCGTACAGGATCTCGTACAGGATTCAGCTTCCCACTTTGCCCCACACAGGTTTCCATATAGATTCCCGTACAGGAATTTATTTCCTGCGATCTCCTGTACCGGATCTCGTATAGGATTCAGCTTCCGACGTTGCCCTACACAGGTTCCCATGCAGGTTCCCGTACAGGAATTTATTTCCTGCGATCTCCCGTACAGGATCCCGTACAGGATTCAGGTTCCCGTACAGGAATTTATTTCCTGTGTTCTCCCGTACAGGATCCCGTACAGGAATTTATTTCCTGCATTCTCCCGTACAGGATCCCATACAGGATTCAACTTCCCATGTTGCCCCATATAGGTTCCCATGCAGGTTCCTGTGCAGGAATGTTCATCCTGTAAAGGAAACCGTACGGGATCCCACACTTTCCTTGGCTGTCCCATGCTTTCCCACACATTCCCACACTAAAACCCGTACGGGAATTTGCAGCAGGGTTACCATCTGCAAATTTTTCTTTTTTTTCAATTTTAGGGGCCATTATTGTCCAAATGGACGAAGCCGGAAACATGATGATTTACAAGAGTTTTTTTCCCAACATGTTTACAACTACTTGTCGTGATAACACAGAGTACTGGACGTCTGCCTTACATTCTTTCAGTATACAAGCAATGTTATTGATGCGATAGATCGAAAGGCAGGAGCGAGCACATAATATAGTGCCCCCTTTTTTAAATACAAATTTGGAGCACTTTAATTCGAAAACGCAGCAGTCCTCGACCTTAATTTTGGACCTAATCCATTCATATTAATGTTAACTGCAATACCTGCCGTTACGAAACATGAGCAAACCATATACGAAAATGCTTACGAGCTCCCTAACTACTGGCGTTGCAATGCGCTCGGGGAAAGTCTTTGATGTATCTTCACCAATACATTTACATGAAATCATCGATCAAAATAATAGAATTTTATTCGACAGGTGGATTTATAACGTAATATTTTGCGGATAAAGTGGCGCGGATAAAGGAGACGTAGCGTGTTTATGCAGGACGAAACGCTTTTTCGGTAATGCCCGAAGTCACATTATATAACATTTGTATAGAGAATCGGTAATAATGAAATGTTGGCCCAATGAAAACACGTAGTCACATATGTCTGAATTGTCACGCTGGCTTACTTGACGTTATCACCGTGAAAGAAAAGTCGCAATGAGAGTTTGCTTTTCGCCAGTGTGAAACTCTCAGGGTGAAATTTCGATTATTTCAAGACTGCTCGTTACGTAGCGCTTAAAAACAAGCAAATGCTCAATAATTATACAATGCAAAGAGAAAAGTTTAATTTTTGTACAAGTTGCGTATCTAATATTAGTTGGCGAATTTTTTTTTTTTTTCATCCGTGTAACATTGTATCAACTGTGAGATGGAATCGAGAGCGAGGCTTCCTGCCACTGGCCTTCATATTTTCAAGACGCCGAACGGTGCGCGTCTTAAATCGTGTAGTTATTCCACTCTCTGCTCGCGTCCGGTAAGCTCTAAGTTTTAAGCACAACATTTATGGAAGCTCAGTCGTCAAGATTTTGCGATAACAGGAAATTTGCTGCAAGGTTTTCATTTTTTTCGCACGCAAAATATGCCTGGAGAACTAGGTGTTCGGGAAATCCAAGGGCCTTCAACCTTTCAATGGCATCACGATCTTGAGGCGAAACGTGAATGCCACCTGCACCGACACCCGAATTTGTCTGTCCTATTAGTCCACTTTGCACGGCAGCCGCCGACGTTACCGGTGGCAGTGGGTTGGTACCACCGCCGCTCCCACCTGTCGCTCCAGCTGCGTCAACCGAAATAACATTCTTTTTTACTATTTTCTCTTGATACACGGTTCCGAAATATTGCACGATAAACACGCGTAAACACGTGATTTTTAATTTTCAGAATTAATTTAAAGCCCATACCCATTGGCGTAGCTAGCATTTTTTTCTCTGGGCTTGGAGGGCATTGACAAAAAAGTGGTTTCGTTCGCAATCATATTGCTTTTTAAATTCACACAATAGTTGATAATTACGCAAGACACATAAAACGTAAAGCTTTAACCACACGTTCACGTTAACATTAATATCAAACTCTTGGAATACCTTGTAAAATAATCAACTAATTTTTCATCGTTCTTTGAACCAGTTACCAGTCTTTAAACTTCACTTTCAGTGGCTCCTCCTCATTTCCCCTAAACTCATTTCCCCTAAAATCTATTCTCCTATGTCATTACCCCTAAAAAAAGGACAAGACAATAGGGGATTTCAAAGAGATCTTTATTGAGTGAATAACTGCATTACGTTATGCAGTTACGTTACAAACAAACCCAAACAAACTCAATTAATCACTTGTCTTGTCGTTTTTGTTATTTAGGGGAAATGACATGGGGGAATAGATTTTAGGGGAACTGATTTAGGGGATCTGTTTTAGGGGAAATGAGTTTAGGGGAACTGTACTTAGGGGAACTGTATTTAGGGGATCTGATTTAGGGGAAGTGAATTGCGGGGAACTGACTAGGGGCGCTTCCAGTAGGTACTCAATTAAACAAGCTTTCTATTTTCTCTAAAAATTGGCCCAACACTAGGTAAGTTGGATTTTTTTAAAACATCGTCATTATCTATGTTCAGGGGTTACGTGGGTTAGAAAATTTCGAAAAAACCATTTTTTTAGTTTTATCGTCTGATAGTACAATATTCCTAGAATATTCTCCCAAAGTTTCAAGTCAATCGGTGCAAAAGTCTAGAAGAGAGAGCCTTTGGGAATTCCCCCGTTGGGAAAGACCGACCGGGAGCGACGCAGGTAATCGCATTTTTCTCAAAACACTATTTCTGACGTCAGTGGACACGATTTCTCAAAAACTAATGCACCGACATTATTTAAATTATGCACACTTCTTCAAAATAGCATTGACTAGTTATTGAACGAAAGCTTTTTTTTTTCGATTACAACTAATTTTGCAAGGCTATTAGGCGTGGTGTAAATTGTACCAAAAATTGAACTGTTTTGCATACAACTCTGCCAAAAATTCAAATTTCATTTCTTTTTTAAATCCTTCGTTCAATCACGAGCTATCCTTATCTACTGATAGAAAAAATTTGGGTTTTTAATTTCATATAACGCTATCATGCGTTATCCTGACCACCACGATGACACTTTTTTTAAGGGTCTCCGGAAACCAGGTCCCACCGGCTGAACTTCCCAAATTTTTTATGACTTTTTTTTAATGTTGTTCAAATGTTGCTCTTTTATGTGCTCAATATTTTGAATAAAATAATTTATACATATTTTTTTTTAATAGAGAAAATATGCTTTTTTTAGCTTCGAAATCCACGTAACCCCTTCAATATGAGAGAATGGTTCCTGAAGCATTGTGCTTACAAGCCACATTTTCATCCGCCTCGTGGCAGAAAAGCTCTTTTCACAGTCGACAGAGCTCACTGAGAGTACTATGGCTGCTTGGAAAAGTTTATATAAGTTAGGGTAGTACTCCTTTTTAATATGCTTACTCAAATTTCCAGCATTTATTTCATCATTCTTAAATAAAAGTATATTTTTCATTACTATTCCTTTAGCGTTAACATGTAAAAATAATTATTGATAAAATTCTTTCCGTTCTTCATATTCAATTTCACAAATGCGGCAACTGCATGAGCTAACGGTAGATTCTAAAATCGGCATTTTAGATTTACAATAACATTATCTATGACCTAGTGGTAAATGGTGATCTTCCAGTATTCTTCTGGTTTCGTATCTGCCGGTAAATCTAATTACATAAAGAGCCGTGAAAGCCTTAAAACTAAAATCTAATAATTTTCTCTCGCTCATAGTTAAGGGGAGATATACACCTAGATATTCGAAAAAATCGATTTTTTGTGCATTTCTTTGAAGTTTGAGGTCTCCAGAATGTCTGGTGAAAACGGCAAGTTAATATTTCGATAAATAAGCCAGTTACAGCCGAGAAAGTGAAACGTGTTTGGCGGCGTCGAGCCGATAGGCTTTTCAAAACGGTACCCAAAATTTCTCGAAAACCAATGAACCGATTGCCTTGAGGTTTTTTGTGGTTATTCTATAAACCATTATCTAGTACGCGTCATCGGATTTTTTTTCCCGTTACTTACTTTTTGTTTTATAGGCAAAATAATAACTAATGTTTGGCCCAAAAATCACTATTTATGTTCAAACGTCCGCCATTTTGTCATAAATCGATATTTTCAAAATCGGCTATAACAAGTACTAGATTATAGTATCTAATTTAATAATCTTTTTGGTTTTTTTTTCAGATGATATTTGAAGAAACGCCAGTGGGTATCGTATACGCAGATCGTTTTACGACGCTCCAAGGATCATACAATATCCTTGTATATTTTCGATATTTTTAAATAAAGAAAATTAAATATATTTTTGAATGTATATACTTTTAGATAATTAAAACCCTAATCCGAAATTTCACTTAGTTTACCTTGAAAAAATTCACAAAAATGACCTTTTTCCGGCTCCTAGGTGTATATCTCTCCTTAACTTAATTGTCAACTTTGAATATCTATTTAATTTACGAAATAGCTACTTTTTACACCAGTTACGAAATTACGATGGTGAAAACAATCCAACTTTAATTAGATTATTTCTTCATGCTTGTGAAACAAATCAAGTTAATCGATTATTTGAATTCAATTATTTTGACTCAATTTTTTTCTGGAATGGCGGCTATGCCCACCCGTGTCTCCTCCTGGCTACGCCAATGCTCATACCTCGAGTATCAATAAAAATTATGCAATTTATATTCTTTTTTTTCAATAATGGATAAGGTGAATGAAAAAAAAACCGTTGCGACAGTTTCTGTGAGTATCGAAGCGTGTTACCGTTTAGGCGATCAAAACTTCGAAAAAGAAATATTATGCAACGATTTCAGGCTTCCCATCTCCATATAACTTTATACGTATATCGAGTAACACATCAGCAACGGTTAACGGGCTACATCTACCTAGGTGGGTAAAAAAATTGCATTTTCCAAAAATATTTTTATTCGACAGTGTCACCTTTTAGCTTTGTTCCCGGAATATTCCATGGAAATATTCCTGAAATTGTATATCCCGAGAACCACTTGGATTGTTGCCAAATTTACAAGAGATACGATCAGACGTTTAAAGGTCGTTGACAATCTCGCTTTTTTAAATAGTTGAGTAAAAATGACGACTTTCTTCCATAGATTTTGTACGCGCGAGTTTCAATTCGGCGCCACGTTGTTAAAAAAAAAAATGATTTTACCAATCGACTATCATCAACGAGTCGTATTCAGAGTTGGGCGTAATTCTTTTTATAAATACGAATACGAATTTATTCACATTGCGATTTTCACGTGAAAATAAATACAAATTTCTTCATACTTCACTTATTTGCATTCACATCCATGCATACAAATACAATTGTATTCACAAATATTCTGAACATGCAAATAAATTCACAGAAAAAATTGTGAATATTCATAAAAAATGTGAATATTTACAAAAAAAATCCTGTAAATTAAAAAAAATTCACATCAAGATCTGTGAATGCAAATGTAATCACAAAAAATTGTTAATACAAAGAAAATTCACAAAATAAGTTGTGAATTTTTTCGTATTTAAGACAAATTAAAATCAAATTCACAATGATTAGATTAAAATTTACAACAAAAGTGAGTTCTCGCGTATTTTGAGAGAAAACAGTGCGCCGAGGCAAAGAATTTTTTGCAAAAAAAAGTTGTGACTTTCAAATGTTACGTTATAAATATAAAAAAAATCACAAAATGAGTTGTAAATTTCCTCAAGTTGAAGAAAATTAAAATCGAATTCACGACAATTATATTAAAATTCACACCACAAGTCAGTTCTTTCGTATTTTGAGAGAAAACATTGTGTTGAACGCAACACAATGTTTTTGCTCGATGCAATGTTTTCTCTCAAAGTACGAAAAAACTCACTTTTGGTGTAAATTTCAATCTAATCATTGTGAATTCGATTTCAATTTTCTTCAACTTGAGGAAATTCACAACTTATTTTGTGAATTTTTTTTGTATTTACAATTTTTTGTGAATACACTTGCATTCATAGATTTGGATGTGAATTTTTTCAACTCACAGGATTTTTTGTAAATATTCACATTTTTTGTGAATATTCACAATTTTTTCTGTAAATTTATTTGTATGTTCAGAATATTTCCGAATACAATTGTATTTGCATGCATGCATGTGAATACAAATAAGTGAAGTATAAATAAATATGTATTTATATTCACATAAAAATCACGATGTGAATATATTCGTATTCATATTTATAAATAGAATTACGCCCAGCTCTGGTCGTATTTATTGTTAAGGGGGGAAATCACAGTAGCACACAAAAAAATAGGCATATTTTCGGGAATTAATTTTGGCTGAATAAAAGTATCAATCGAAAATCTGTAAAGTAGGTTTTATAGCAATACTAAAAAAGTACAAAATGTAATTTTTTCAATCAAAAATATTTAAAAATGGCGGCGGCGCAGCATATGCCCCAAGGCGCCTTTTTTTGAGCTCGCCGAAGACATAACTCGAGCAAATTTTTACCGATCGACTTGAAATTTTGACAGTAGCTTCGAAACATCTTTCTCCACGGAGCTACGTCGGATTTTTTCGATATATTGATTTTTCGCAAAATGGTGCATGTTTGAAAATAAAGTTAAATTTTTAACAAAAAAAAAAGCCATAAAATCGCCGATAAAAAAAAAGTAAGCCATATAAAATAAAAAATCCTACGTAGCTCCGTGGAGAAAGACGTTTCGAAGCTACTGTCAAAATTTCAAGTCGATCGGTAAAAATTTGCTCGAGTTATGTCTTCGGCGAGCTCAAAAAAAGGCGCCTTGGGGCATATGCTGCGCAGCCGCCATTTTTTAATATTTTTTATTGAAAAAATTACATTTTGTACTTTTTTAGTATTGCTATAAAACCTACTTTACAGATTTTCGATTGATACTTTTATTCAGCCAAAATTAATTCCCGAAAATATGCCTATTTTTTTTGTGTGCTACTGTGATTTCCCCCCTTAACTTGTAGTACGAGCGCGCAATCTTGATTTCTATAGATTTTGTTCAAATGTTAACCAGACATTGTTCATATCATTACGCATGTTTGAGTGAAATTTCAGAACAGTCGGCTGTGTAAATTGGGAGATAATGGTTGTTAAAATTGCAACTTTTAACACTGCAGGGTCTGCATTGAAATTGAGACAGAATAATTTGTCCCCTATAATAAGAAGATATATGGCAACACCGCATCGTTCCACGTATCCAATGACGTGAGTTTGCGCGGCATATTTAAAATAATACTGCAACACAAATTTTCATTTGGAAGTAATTTTTAATCCAACAAAGTTTTTAATTAGTTATGAATGAACCAACACATTTATTCGTTAATGAAGATAACATAAACAACATAAAATATTACTATTTATAATGCAAATATTTTTTTATGACAACATTTTTAACTCTAGGAACACGATAATTATTTTTTTTCCCGAAATATTCAACAATACTGTTCTGCGGTGTTGCCATATGTCTTCTTATTATAGGGGACAAATATTTTTTACGAATAATTACTCTGTCTTTAATGAACGTTTTTAGCAAAACCGAATAGTAAAGGTAATCCAAACTTTTTTCACTCTGCCCCTAACTAGTTTGCTATCTAAACATAATATTCATTCAAAATTTATAAGCACAATAGAATGGTACGACGAATTATGCGACCTGACTTTCGGTCAATGCAGACCCGGCAGTGTTAAAAGTTACAATTTTGAAACCCATTAATCTCCCAATCTAAATAGTCGACTGTTCTGAAATTTCACTCAAACATGCATAACGATATGAACAATATCTGGTTAAAATTTGAACAAAATCTATAAAAATCAAGATTGCATGCTCGTTCTACCTTACGCTGGAGAGTATCCACCACCGAACCTCTCAAAAATAATGTTATCATCTACAGGCGGCCGTGTTTTTGTAGATTTTCCGTATTGTTCATTTTTTAAACGCTCCTATTACAAGCACCTTTGTGTAAAAAAAATTGCTTTTCTTTCTCACCGACCGTTTCCCAGAACAAAATATCAGAATTTGGTCTTTTTCATCGGGTCGCTAGGTAGATGTAGCCTCTGAACATCGTCGGCACGAAAATGGTATTAAGCGACACTAACCAGGTTCGTTGAGCATGCGTACAAAGGCTTCTTGATTCTGCGAGATGAGCTGCAACAAGGCGGGATTCGACTGGCCGATTTGTTGGAGCACCGCGTTCAACAGTTGTGGATTTTGCTGTATAACTTGTCTCATTTGCTGAAACTGTGGCTGAGTTCGCAAAAATGCTAAAGGATCCACGCCCTGGTCGAGGCCCGATTCCTGAGCCTCCGGTGGATCCTCCAGAGGCTCTCCGAGCAGTTGAGCTGGTATGCCGGTTAGCAAGTATTCGACGGCTCTGTCCGGATTGTTGAAGCTCGCGCGTAACGCTTGTTCGACCTGCTCGCGGTCGTACCTGCCCGCCGAACATCGACGATAATGCAGTCCGCGTACGCCAATGCGATATTTGGATGGAAAAACTTTTACTTACCCCATGTCCATTATATTGTTCACCATAGAATTGTACTCTTCGCCCATAAGTAAAGCACTCTCAGCCTGAATTCCGGCACCCGCGACCGGCACCGTTAGCTCATCCGCCGCAATTGCGACTTGTCGTGCGGGATTGGGCGCTACCGCAGGCGGGCTCGGCACCGTCGTCGTTCTACGTGCAGACGCGCATGAGCGAACGATCATTTTTCCAATTTTATTACCAAGGATTGTCGCGGCCGTCCATTACCTTGTATTAGATTTTTCTTTGTCGCTGTCGCTATGGCCGACCTGGTCTCCGCTCGTGCCGGTGCTTGCACCGGCTTTTGGCTTTGTAACCATAACAACGATGAACTTCTTCTCATCGATGTTGTACTCGGTTAAAGGCTGGTCGTCGTTTAAAATCTTGCCTACGAAACAATTCATAATATCCACATTGGCGAACAATTTGAATCGACGGCCAAAGGGAAGTTTGAAAATTGGAAAAAAAAAAAAAAAGAAAAACAAACAAACATTGTAACAAGCACAAGTACGAAAAGTGATAAAAACAATAACTTTTTATATGTGTTGGAAATACGATTTGGAAATGCCAAGATGTCGGTAGAAGTGAAACTTGAAAGTTCGATTTGAGGTTACACAGCCGCGCGACGTCTTCGCCGAAAATGGTTGAACAGTACCGGAGCCTGAAGTGTCTTATGGATTTAAAAAGTGAAGCTTTTTGTAGAAAACTCGTTAATTCGTTATCGAACGGGGTCTAAGGAAGAATGGCTTGGTGAAGAAAAAAAAAATGGAAATATCAGTGTGTTACCGAAAGGCGAATATGTTAGCGTGAATCATTGCTCACCAGCGTAAATTAACTTTTGATGAGGTGCAGAAAATCCCTTCTGCGCTTCTATTTTGTCCTTGAGATCTTTTACCTTGGAATTATAAAACCGAGAAAATTCAGGAATACAGGCACGAGTGAATAAAATAAGTGTAATAATTAGCGAGACATTGTAAATACCGTTTTGGACGCATCGATTTCAACGGTAAATGTTTGCTGCTGTAGGTTCTTTAAGGTAATAATCATCTTGTTAATAGCTTAGAAAATCAAATCTTTAGCACTGATAAGACTATGAAAATTGTGCATATAATGCGAAATAAAGAAATGTTTCAATGTAAAATTTTGGGACGATGAGTCGGCACTGTGATGATCGCTCTCAGGGCTCCGCTGGGTTCCTCACTTTTTAGTGAGCTGCGATGGACCCACGACGCAGAAGATACGAGAAAGACTCGCCATACGCAGACTGGCGTGATCCTGCGAGGAACGAAATCATGTGAAACTGATTCTCGCTCAGCTACCCGAGCCGCCATTCCAATCTTTCTTTCTCATATCGGTATATCCTCTTCGCAACACACATCTTAAGAGGGAATGACACCTCATCGCGGTCGGTATGGTAGAACAATTATAGATTCCCAAAAATCTCTGAAACGGCTCTTCAGATCCCGTCGAAGCTTTGCGAAACGACGTCAAATAGATAGACGAACAGCTGTCTGCCCCTCAAATTTTCTGAATTTGAGAAAAAAACTAAATTGGCTTATGATAAGCCAATCTACATTTTTTCTTCAAATTCAGAAAATTTGAGGGGCAGACAGCGTTCGTCTATCTATTTGACATCGTTTGGCAAAGTTTCGACGGGATCTGAAGAGCCGTTTCAAAGATTTTTGGGAATCTATAATTGTTCTACCATACCGACCGCGATGAGGTGTCATTCCGTCTTATGGCTCATACGTCCAGTCGGTAAAAGACCTACTGCCCAGTTCTTTCTCAGACGGACCACATTTCGAGCAAACGAAGAGAAAGACGTTGTTCGTCGTTCAACGGAGCGGAAAGTGTTTCTTTTCTTTTTTCCGAAATATCAGCCGTCTCGAAGAACACTGGGAATTTGCAAATCAGTTGCCTCTCTCGCGCTTATGGTCGCTCGGTCGGTGTGACACTGCGCTTTAGACGACACCTTGAGGCTCTTAAGGTTGTGGCTTAAGGGGCTATGCCAGTGTGAGCGCTGAACATTTTGGTGATTTTCGGGAATTTTTTGGAAGTAAAGTACTCAATTAAATATTTCGGAAAATTGAGAATATATTTTGCTATATTTGACCTATATTACATAATGTTTTCATAGAAAAATATTAAGATCCAAGCGACTTATGCGCTGCCTTCGGATACGCCAAAAAAAAATTCCTCCACTGCTGACATGATTCCGGCCGATTGAGTAGCTGAAACCGAAAAAGGAAAAAATGTCGTTAAACTGGAAGGTATTTCCTGCACAATGACGTAGGATTTTCGAAAAATGTCAAAATCTAACAAAATGCCGTAGTTATGAAAAAAGTCTGTTTTCTTGCCTATAAAATGGTCGTTTTTTTCAATGCAAAATTGTTAATTTCTATCCAATCAAAAATATCCTACGTCATTGTAGAGTAAATATATTCAAGAGTACTCAGTGCAAATTTCAAGTCCATCGGATAATTGCTCTTTGAGTTACAATGTCAGCAAATTTGAAAAATCTCATTTCGAGAAATACGTGTTCAAATATTTAACTATCGATTTTTGCAAGATAAAATTATATTGACATAAATGATAATGATATTCTTGAAAGTAGAAACTGTCGAAAAAGCGAAAAAATTGATTTTTTAAAAGTGTTAAAAAATCCAATCGAATCCAAAAAAGAACCAATCGAAAATCTAGCGCGCCAATTTCAAATACGTTAAAGTCAAATGCGAGTAAGGGGAACTTATTCATTTGTTTATTGTGATGTATTCCCTTTTTTCTAGCTTCGGTAAGCATAGCACGATACTTGTGAGCACTAGCACTGACAAATCTTCTTTTCCATCGGGAACTTTGCGACCCACTAATCTTTTTTTCTGAATCATGTATTGCCTTCTTTTGCTCTAGCATGACCTCTGAAAACGGTCTGGAAACGAAGTCCGGTTTCAATGGAGCCGGGTGCACGGTCTTACGTACAGGTCTTGCAACGAAGCAAAATTTTCGTGGTGGGGATAGGCACGCTTATCGGCTCCACTTTTCGATTCACTAGGCGCCGCTACGCGTCGCTACTAGCAAGGGGAAGTAGTTTCCCCCTTACCTCTTACCGGCGAATGGGCCCAAGGTGTATACGTATGTTTTTGTGGCGCGATTGTCGAAATAGCCTTTATTTTTTACCACATACCAGAAGGTTCTACGCGATTTACCGTGATACATTTTTTATCGTGTTTTTACGCATAAGTGTGCTTTTTTTTCGTAGTGTTTGCGAGAAAAATGCGAAATGGCTAAGGGTTGCGCGGTTCGCAATTGTAAAACGGGGCACAAAAATTGTAAGCAGAAATGCTCCGTGTTTCGCGTGCCCAGAAACGTCGCACGATACAAAAAATGGCTGGATGCTATTCCGGGACTGAAAGAGTCTCAGTACGTATGCGAAAAACATTTCGAAGAACGATGTATTGTCATACATTGGAGAAAAAAGGATGTAAGTCGTAATATGTGCTGGCATGACGTAATGTATTCAAAAAGTTTTCAGTTTTCTTTAGATTAAAGTAGTCATCGTTTTTTTAATCAACAGATTATTTTTTATTGGTTTCGTATATTATGCAGTTTACACGACGATACGGTAAATTAAGTTAGGGAAAACGGCGCATGCGTTGCGTTCAGGAGGGAAAAGGACAGAAGAGCTATTTCTCTCTTCGTCGCACCACTACTTCCCCTTGCCGTCACGCACCAAGCGGCAGAAATCGGAATAAAAAACAGAACCGCTAAGGATGCCTACTCCCACTAACCGCCGTTGTCAGACCTGTATGTAAGACCGTGGCCGGGTGGTACAGTTGAGCGATCCTCGTTTTATTTCGCTACCCGCCACATGCGTCGCTGCTATCGGAGGGTACCCTCCGCCCATGGTCTTCTGTGATCTCACTATTCCCCCCTTGCCGCTTATTATTCTCCGCATTGTCAAGTGAACCATAACCTCGGTCCGTGTGTCATCTCATGCTCTTGAAGTATTTCTTTAACGAACTCGAATTTTTAACGGTTAAAATAATCCTATCGCCAGGCTTCAATCCATAGGATTTTCATAATTTTTTTTTGAGCTCCACTAAATATATTTATAATCGTCTCTATAAAGTTTCAGGGTTGGTTGTCGACCTAATTATAGAAAAAAATTAAAAACTGCGTATTTTTGTGAAGGAATTCCGAGACGGCATACAAAAACGCAATTTCCGGTCGCTGAAAAAGTCTATATAATAGTGAGAACCCGTCAGATTCTTAAAAATAATCAGATTTACATACTCAACACAACGTAGGCCAATGCTCTCAGAAAAAATTACGCTTATTGACCTAATTTTTATGTAATATCAAGTTTAATTTGAAATTCCGGTATTAGATTTATTACCACTTGCTACGATGAAGAGACGTGACAGCAAGGCAACAGCTGACTGTAGTCCTAACCTCTTTTCACTCATTCGAATTTCCACATATATTTCATTTTCAACCGACATACTTCGCCGGTACAAATTTTCCACGCTCTTTACCAGTCGTATCCCGAACACAATGCTTTATATTTTCCGCACCTGACATTGTTTTGACAGATCGACGTTGAAAAGTATGAAGGCTAAACTCGCCTGGTTGAGTAAAAAGAGACGAAGATAGCACCAATGTTGCCAAATATCAAACCTAGAAATACTACGCGAACCGTTGGAATAACTATTTTTTCATTTTTCTAATTAAACATGAACCTTCATTAAACAGTTTACACGTGGAACATTTTTGGTATTACAATTTTTTTTGCATATGTGCAAAATATAAATTTTACAAGTGTCAAGTATGATCAGTGGTATGACCAGTGTGAAGCGATAGGATTACCTTAATTGATTTTAGTCTATAATCAAGTAGAAATATATCGCCGTATATTGGTAAACTTGAAGAAGATAATGACCCGATTAATACCATTTTTACTAATGCAGAAAAACCCAAAACAAAATAAATCAACAATTACAAAACAATTATTCATTTAATTTGGGAAAGTACATTATGTACATATCTTATGTACAGGTTGGAAACGACCACGATATGGTAGGTACGCCTGGCCGATCCAAGTTTTTTTTACATTTTTGCCACTACGTGGCGCTGCTGTTGAGAGGTACGGTGCGACAAGGACAGAATAGATTCTGTCTCTCTCACTCTCCTGATGGAGGCGCATGCGTCGTCGACCGTGTATACGATAAACCCTAACCCGGTTTATCGTATATTTGATAGGGATACGAATAAACACAAAAAAATGAACAAATAATAAGCTTACTGAAGACCAAAATAATTGACATATACCATCATAATTGAGGTCATCTGCATATCATATAACAATTCTCTAGAACCAAGCAGCTATGATGAACATACACGATCTTTATGCTTAATTACCATATCATAGTTTGGTTAAATGGTTAGCACCAAGTTTGGGTATCCCCAAGCTTCAGAATTCGATTCTTAAACAATTTTTTTTTATGTTCAGGTAACGAAATGGTTCATTAATTCAGATGCGTTAAATACTTTTTTGTTACATTTATTCGTCACTTTCTTTTTGTATGCGTATTATTGGCGTATTTAAATGATTCGATAGATCGGGTAAGCTCTTTTCCAGTTTCTACAGTCTTCGGATTAATTAATGGCGACAAGTACAAATTATGTACAAATGTACGTTCCCAAATTAAATTAATATTTGTTTTCTAATTATTGATTTATTTTGTTTTGGGTTTTTCTGCATTGGTAAAAATCGTATTAATCGGGTAATTATCTTCTTCAATTTTACCAGTATACAGCGATGTATTTTTACTTGATTATAAAAGAAAATCAATGAACTGTTAAATATTCGAATTCGTTAAGGGGCCACTCCACTTTAAAAATTTCAAAAAATCGATTTTTTTATTACTGTTTCCGAAAGTACTCAGTCAGAAATACAGTCAGAAATATTCGAATGTACTCAGTCAGAAATATTGTGTCAAAATTTACTGAAAATCCGAGCTCTCTGACAATAAGTATTTTTTTACCTCAACGTCCGGACCTCATTTCGTCTACCTGAGCGTATAGCGCACTCGGCCGATCATAGTATAAACTTCAAACGCCTTTTTCTCGAAACAACGTTTTTAAAATCTAGCTCCATCGTATCTCTAAAACTAATAAACCGATTCTCTTGGAATTCGAACCACATATTGTAAATACGATTCACAACAAGATGACCCTCGATGGTTTAAAAATTTTGTTTTTAACTTTTTTATTGAGAAAAACTGCGAAAAAAGGCGTTTTTTTAGTTTTTCGTTATTGATCGGCCATTTTTTTATTTTTTGATAAAACTTTATATCCGAGGGTCATTTTGAAGCTGGTATCATACTGAATCTAATGGACTTCGATTTTTTTGTTTCAGACAAGCCGTTGCCGAGTTGTGATGGAGCTACCTAGCCCACCTATTTTTTGAGGCGTTACGTTTAACTATAGTTTTTGTACTTAAAAATGAATAAAAATAAATTACATTTTCTTAAAGTGTATTTCAAGACTTTATTTATCAAGCCCAACAACTTTTATATTCATATCTTTTGTGAAATCCTCAAAAAAAAATCGCGAAAATAGCCTTTTTCGTGGCTCCAAAGTGGACTGGCCCCTTAAAGAAGTACTTCAAGAGCATGAGATGACACATGGACCGAGGTTATGGTTCACTTGACAAGATGGATAATAATAAGCGGCAAGGGCGGAAGGGTGAGATCACAGAAGACCATGAGTGGAGCCCTCCGATAGTAGCGACGCATGTGGCGGCCAGCGGAATGAAACGTGGATCGCTCAACGGTACCACCCGGCTCCATTTAAATCGGACTTCGTTTCCAAACCTGTATGTAAGACCGTGGCAGCCCCCTGTCACCAACAGTCATACATGGCTCGCGTAATGTCCGTCGTTTATATTTTCAATTGCTGCCTCGTGTGGCGCTAGTAGTCACCTGTTTGATAACTATATGTGACATATAACCTGTGAACCAGCCGAATCCACGGTCTTACATACAGGTCAGGAAACTCGATGAAATTCGGGTGGTGGGGGTGGTTCCACTATTGAAACAGAAATCGTGGTGTCGCTAGTATCGAGGAGTCAGTTTTGACAGCGAACACATTACCTGAATATGGTCGTCGAGTAACCTCGAAGTAATGCCGAAGTCCTGCGTAGTACCGGAGGGCAATAAGGCTTACAGAAGCCTAAAAGTGAAACTATCAATGTTTTGCAGCTATATAAACTGCTGTCAGTATATAGCATGATTAAGCCTCCAAAATATGGTAATTGTACCATTATAGAACGACCTGAGTCGCAGATTTTGATATCGCTAAGCGATCTGAAAGCTTTTAGTGGCGAAAAATCGGAACCCAAAATAGTCAAGTATCGTGACGAGGTTCGACGAAAATTAGACACCATTTCAGATAAAGAAGAATGGGAGACCGACGATGTCATCAAGTACCCTGTCGATCACGATTATACCCTTTCTCTGGCGATAGACTGTATAGTTTATTACGCGACAGGTTTTTTATTTTAACTAGTTTTTCATGAAGCAGGCTTCTTATTAACTCAACGTAGGTAGCCGTAGAATAAACTAACAACTCTCATAGCACGATGGTAGAATCGTCGAAATCATCATCCCAATACAAAGAATTGTTTTTAATTCTTTCGCTACTCCTAATTACAGGTGATAATTTAAATAATATATATTTATCTAACATTATCGGTTTTATGTCTATCATGTTTGATGCGTTCCTTTTTACTGGGACGTAAGTTAAATTTAAATAGAATCTTAGATTTGAATGCAATTTTTTGCATTTCGCAGTATTTATTTTCTGTGTTTGTCAATAAATTAATAAAACCATAACGTGCATACTTTCAGGGTACTCATGCAAGCAAATTCTAAAGAGATATGATGTGTGTGTCATCTGTCGCGAAGGTGCTGCTTGAGTTCTAACAGCTCACATGCTCTTTCTAAATTGGTGGATATGAAATCTCGTGGCGGGTTAATCCATGCCAATTCAAAATTCTTTAATCCAATATACTACGTTGAAACATGTTTTGCGAAGCATTCCTCAAAGGTTAAGGGGTAAGGCCACTGTAAATTTTTTGAAAAATCGATTTTTTTTTATTGGCTTAAAAAATAGTTTAAACCCTCTAGTTTAAAAATAGTTTAAATCCTTTTAACTTCTTTTTTTAATTTTTTCCAATAAAAAACTATTCGCAAAACTTTAAACGCGTTTTTCTCGAAACATGGTTTTTCAAAATGGCACGCAGCATAACTCGAACAATTTTCATTTTTTTTACTTGAAATTTTAACCAGATGTGAACATTTACATTATCTTGAGAATGTCGATCGGAATTTTCAAGAACTTTATTTATTGATTTTTTATTAACAAAAAACTTGCCGTTTTTTTCGTCAAAAATCAATTTTTTTTTTCAAACGCACGCCAAATCCACAAAAATTGATACTTTTTAAAATCCGATCGACATTCTCTTGCTATAGCCCTCTAGATTAATGTTTTTTTTTTTGTTCTAAATTCAAAAGTGCACCAGTGGTGCTGCGTGCCGCGGAGCCCTGGAAGCAAAACATGTCCCGGGAAGATAGCTGTGGAACCGCCATTTTGTTTTTTTTTTTACTGTAAAAAAATTTTATAATAAAGTTTAATGTATGCCCGATAACACCATTAAAAGTTTTTTTTCAAATACCTTCAATTTCGGGAGCAAAAAATTAGTGAAAAAACCTTTTTTTTTGGGCCGTTACAGTGGCCTTACCCCTTAACGTGTTTGATTTAACACTCGAAGATGTATTAACGGGATCAAGTTTTCCTTTCCATGTGAAAAATATGGTTCGGATATCTTACTATACACGATTATTTATTACAGTAGGTTGCGCATGAGGCAAAACGCCTTTCAAGAAAATATGAAGAAAAAAGATTTGTCGTAAAAAAAGATGTCTAAATTGACAAACCAATGAACGAACGATCAACAAAAAGTAGATAAAGGTTTGGTTTTTTCGTTATTCGGTACATTCCACCCCCCCCCCCCCCCCCCCACCAGAACGATAATGACTAAAAATCTTTCTTATTGCCATTATAAGACGCCATTATTTGAATTCTAAGGGATAAATAATTGTCATTATATGATTGATAAACGTGAAATTATATTTGCGCTGTAATATAAAATGCTATCTCCTTATATAGTGTTAGGAAAAACAACAGATGATGAACACGTATACGTAGAAATATTTGCAAGTAGTAACTCCGATAAGTACTGCTTGCAAGCATTGGTGAGTGAGAGTGAGTATTGTTGTCTCTCTCGCACACTGGCTCCTCGATTGCAGCGCCTCTCGCGGCGAACTTCAGCAGAGGAATCATGTGAAATAACAGTTTCCAGACCATGTAAGACCGTGGCCGAACCCACCAAACAATGGAGAAAATGTTTATTATAATATGATTATTTCAACCCTTTGAAATGATGTAACTCGAAATGCATTTGTTTTTTGGCTGTTAGAGACCGGGAAGTAAGTGCGTGTCGGTTTCTAAACAAGCATAAACATTTCAAGAAATAAATCGATACATATAAATATGAGGAAAAATATATTTATTTCCCTTGAATAATTTTTAAATTCAAGATATCAACATTTAATATACATTTTAATACAATGACGGGTTTTTTAAAATTTATAATACATAAATGAACCTTGAATATTTGTCACGTGGTACAAAATTTCGATTTTTTTTATGCCGCTTCATTTTCTGTCAACACATTTTCTGACTGTAGCTGTTCTGTCTTGGTCCACGGAAATAGCGATGGGACACTTCCTTGTTTGAAGTGAGGGATTTTGTATTTCCCCTGAAATTTTTGTCATAATTCGAATGTAACAGGAAAAAAATTAAAATTCGTGTTACGAAAAAAAAAATGATCGAACTCACTATTCCGGGCACTTTTCCATCGGGACTTAGAAAGTGGCGTTCCCGAACTATTTCGGTTTTCTGGAAATGCTTCTCGCAAACTGCTCTGCCACTTTTCACACAGATGCTCTTTCGCCGCACAGCTATTTTCCACAAATTCTCACTTTGCGGGTTCTTGGGAATTGTTTGAAAAAATCACCTTTTCTGGGTTTGATTTGCACCCTGAGGTACAACCAGGGACGATGCATATCGGTATGATTTATCTCAAACCAATTGCCGCTCTTCGTCGTTTGATAAATATAACCTACACACAATACAGAAGGTATGTCATGGTAAACAAAAAATATACTCCGCAGATCGCGGATTGATTTTTTGACATTTAAAATGTTCTGAAAATTGTATTGTGCTCACAAACCACAAGTCACAATACAGCCGTAAAACGCGTAAAACTCCAAATACTTCGCAAATGTTATTATTATATCGAGCATGGAACGCGCATGCGTAAAAGAAATCGAGCAGGTGACTACTAGCGCCACGAAATGGACTGTAGCGCAATCAAACATCCCGGACAACACGCGAGTATTTTATTGCCATAGGAACAGAGTACCCACCCTGCTAAAAATGTCTGATAGAAAACGAAAAAAAAAATTATTTCGTTTTGGTTCGTGTTTCTGATTCCTGTTTTTCATAAACATCTGCAGATTATTATCGTTATATTATAATCTGCAGATTATTATCTGCAGTCGTATCGGATGATGATGAGTTTATAATATCGAGCTCCAATCCGAATTAATAGCGAATGAATGACGCCACCCCATTGCGTAGGATTGCGACATACGACATATGTTGTTTATATGTGTGAATCTATTCGTCTATGCTATGTATGATTGTACCTTTCGTTTTCGTTGTTTGTTATAAATGTATATGCACGAATGTATTACGTCGTATAAAACAGCATGTAAAGTTTCCTTTCCTGTTTCTGATTCGTATATTGCGCAATCAGGATCGTATTTGTGTGAACCAAATTTGATCATGTTCTATATAAATACTGTATAAAGAATACTTTCATGCAGTTGAATTTGGCATTCTTCATAGGATTATTATAAAGTTGAATCATATATCTATGAATAGTATATATAGTATGAATATGCCAATGAAAATGAATCATTTTGGATGCAATACGTTTCATTGCAGTTGAGCCTGTATTATATTCATTATTCGTAGTATTTCATTGAAAATGTATGTACTACGTAATGAAGAATACAGTAACTGCCAACGAAAATGAATCATTCTGAATGCGATACGTCTCATTGAAGTTCAGGCTGTATTATTAATTACTAGTAGTATTTCATTGCGAATTTATGTACTACGTAATAAAGAATACAGTATGATATTTCAATGGAAATTAATCATTTTGAATGCGATACATTTCATTGCAGTTCAGGCTGTATTATTAAATGCTAGTAGTATTTCATTGCGAATGAATCATTTTGAATGCGATACGTTTCATTGCAATTCAGTCTGTATTATTAATTACTAGTAGTATTTCATTGCGAATTTATGTACTACGTAATAAAGTATACAGTATTACATTTCAATGAAAATGAATCATTTTTAATGCGAAACGTTTCATTGCAGTTCAGCCTGTATTATTAAATACTTGTAGTATTTCATTGCGAATGTATGTACCACGTACTAAAGTATACAGTATGATATTTCAATGAAAATGAATCATTTTGAATGTCATCCGTCTCATTGCAGTCGAAGCATGCAAATTTTCATATTTAGAAACCACACGAATGAAGTATTTAATACATATTGCTCGGCCCTGTAAAATGAAAGGTACATAGAGAAGAGTCAAGCACAGTTTTATACACTGCTTTTGGATCGGTGAATTATTTTTGTAACGCAAATAGATAAAAGGATCCATTCACGTTAAAAACCAATAGGTTTTTATATTGCTGTTGTGTATATATATATATATATATATATATATATATATATATATATATATATATATATATATATATATATATATATATATATATATCTCGTCGCCGTCGTGTACAAGAGTAAAAAATGGCCAAAAATATCGGGCTGACTTTGTATATTCACTCTTGATTATATCTAGTCAACTAAATTTCAATTGGAAAAATAACTTTTATTGATGTTTTGCGCTGCTTTACTTGATACTAATTAATTACTAATTACTTGAATAGATGTATACTGAACAAGGCTCAATAATTTTGCTAACAGTAAAAGTGTTTACTATTTTCGATTCCATTTCATCATTTTCTATAGCATCTTTTGTTGTCCCTATCACATCTTTTTCATAAAACTTCATTTTTCATATAGAATATGATGCGAGTTTTAAGTGCGGGATAAGATTCAATTTGATTCATCCATAGTGCATAGGAAATGTTATCAGCATAATCGTATCTCTATTATTCGAAAAAAGAAAAGAATTTGTAATGATACGAAAACGATAGAATCATGCCCTACAATGAGACGAAGACAAAAGAATTCAATTGGTCCCTGAATGACAAGGAAATCGTATAAAACTAAACCGCGGCTACGGTATGCATCTGATAGAATTCACCAGTCGCATAGAAATCTATTCAAATTCATAAAGTAGCAATGACGAACTTTACATTACAACAGATGGTATTTTTTATGATGGAAAAGTCACCAATCACCGCCGTATATGTATTATTCGAAATCATTTCCGCATCGCTTATAGTGTAGATTTTATAAAATCAAGCTGTGCGATGAGATACAAACGAAAGAATAGTATTCATATGACGCATGGAAAATGAATTATACGAGAATATGATACGAGTTTTAAGTGATTTTTAAGTGATAAGATTCAATTTGATTCATCCATAGTGCATAGGAAATGTTAGCAGGATAATCGTATTTTTATTATTCGAAAAAAAAAGAAAAAAATGTAATGATACAAAAATGATAGAATCATGCCCTACAATGAGACGAAGACGAAAGAATTTAATTGGTATCTGAATGATGAAGAAATCATATGCAAATAAACCGTGGCTAGAGTATGCATCTGATAGAATTCAACGGATCGCATAGAAATCTATTCAAATTCATAAAGTAGCAATGACGAACTTCACATTTATAACACGGAGCATTAGTTTATATTCGAAACGAACCAATATTTATGCACCACCAAGGGAGAGCAAGATAGGTCCGAAAGGATATCATGAGAATTATGCGTTATTCCTATGAAGGTTAATAATATTCAATCGGACATTTTTAGCAGGGCAGTGTCAGGGGCAGGAACACTAGAGGTAAGGAGTACGAACGTCTGTGGCGAGCCCGATCCAAAAGCGTCCGTGAAAATGTGGATTTTAGTAGTTAGTGTTTTTTTTCAGCGACGGCGTGCGTCACTAGTGCATGACCGCACCGAAGTGAACTAAGCAACAAGAATACAACCGACGTGATGTGTCATCGATGATTCCCGCTCGTCGTTCGGGTTGGCATAAAGCGTGTTCGGGGTAACCAATTTTGCGAATTGTGTTAGATGTAAAAAAAATAATTGTCTCGATATAAAATATATTTAGTGATCTGCGGCGAAAATAATCAATCGTAGGTAAGAAAAATAGTACTTACATTCATAAAAAGAATGGTTTCGTTTTATCGTACCATTATCGTACTGAGTGAAATAAAAATTATCACAAACGCGAGATATGGAGCAAGTGTCCCGTCGATGAGACAAAACGATCAATATATGGATTTTTTTTCGTATATTGCACGTGTGGTCTCATGTCTCGAAAATAAACAAAATGTTTATTTTGGAGGCGTGAAAATGGGAAGTGAGTGAGTGCAATATTAATTTTCCATTTTCATAGAAAGTCAAATTAAATAAAAGCTTATAATATTGTTTGAATTGTTGCTTGGAGTGCCCGAACGCGAGACAAACTTGGACTGCAGCGATCGATCGAGAACTGCAGTTAAAAGCAACACTCTCCATCAAGTTCTCGACAAAGTTTCGGATATGAAAAACTTAAAGTACGTGGGATGCCAAGCACACAATGAAGAGCTCACGAAGAGAGTGATAAACTATTATCTCGACATGAGGAGACATTTTCTAGCGCGATCGGTCAACGAAAATAATCACGCAAAGAAAATTATCACGAAAGACAATAGGAAAAAATCAAAACTGTAAGATCGATTTGCCTGTACAGCGTTCCATAATGTGCAAATATGATGTCTGATAATTTGTAGATCTTTTGTTTGAATTCAAAATTCTTATGAATTTTCTTGTGTCTATGTTTTTGATGCTTCCGCAACGAAAAAAAAAAACATTGACTCAATATCTGTATTTCGTTATTATTCTTTATCTGTACAGCGTATCATAATGTGTAAATATGAGATGTGATAATTTGAAAAACTTTTGTCCGGATTAAAATTTCTTATGAATTTTCTTGTGTCTATAAATCATTTTTTTTGTTACGGTTTCCGCGAGGAAAAAAAACTGACTTCATTTCTGTTTGTCGTTATTATTCTTTATCTGTACAGCGTGTCACAATGTGTAAATATAGTGATAATCTGTAAATTTTTTGTCTGGATGCAAATTTCTTATGAATTTCCTTGTGTCTATAAATAAATTTTGTTTGTTACTGCTTCCGCAACAAAAAAACTAACTTAATTTCTGTATTTCGGTATTGTCCAAAACAATCTATATATAAGAATTCTGTCTATCTATATAGAAATTGCCTTCGCCAACCGGTTGAACAACTAATTTGATGAAATAATCGCGCCACATGAAGTGGGTGCTTTTTGCATATCGTACGGCACTGCCTCTACAATTCATTTGATCAAATTATCGCTCCATATGAGGGAGCGTATCGTACAGCACTGGTTTGTTGCTGACTTTACTTCGGTGCGGTAGAAAAGCAGCGCCGCCCTTCTCGTCCTCACTTTTGCGGACGTTTCGACGACACGGCGTTCGTACCCCTTACCTCTAGTCTTCCCGGTCAGGGGACTGGATCGTGGGTCACGCATCTTCGAAGCCTCGAGTGAAAGCTAGACTTTGCACTGTTGCATTCATGATTCAAAGTTCATCTTTTACATTTTTATAGTTCATATTGCTCCTTCCAATGAAAAGCTTATCGACCACTTGTAACGATCAAGCCAGTCATTGTATCTCTGCGATCTCTGCTCATTTTCGCCGATAGGATAATCTCCTCAACACCAACAGTTTAAAAAAAAATTCCTTCCAGCATGATCAATACGGGGTAAATAGATTTGCTCCGTCGATAGTTTTACACTTTTTAGTTTATATGTGCTCATTGATAGCCAACAATGAAAACTGTCAGCCACGTACCGCTGTTTTTAGCTCATTGTAGAAATTTACAACTTAGAGGCTATGTACGAACTTTTCCCACTCGTGAAACGTTGACGCTAGCTAAGCCGTCAGATTGCCGATCTAACCCTCCCCGAAATAAAAAAAATTCCTGGCGAAATTCCCGGCTGTGTACGGACTTTTTACTCACCTAGAGCCACGGTTGTTTCACGATCGCATACTGTACCGTATCATAGAGGCTGGAATGTTTTGTGTTCCAAAAACTTGCTCATGCTGACTGAAAGATATTTATTGTTATTGTTATCTTTTATATAATAACGTTCGTTACAGCAAACTAGCCGGCCGCACTTTGTTCATCAGTGGAGGGTCGAGGGGTATCGGCAAAAGTATTGCATTAAAAGCTGCTAAAGATGGGGCGAATGTAGTTATCGCTGCTAAAACTGCGCAAGTTCATCCTAAGCTGCCAGGGACTATCTATACCGCGGCAGAGGAGAGTACGTATGCCTCCGATTAGACTACAAGTCAAAATCAAGTGCTTCCGAACGACGCATATTTTGAGCTACTTTGATAACATACGTCCAAAAGCAATACGTAACTAGTTTTTATGATTGTTTTTTCTTCACTGTTGGCATTACTGGCCTTTTCCCAGCCTTGTTTTTCACTTTCCAGTCATAGCAGCCGGAGGTAAAGCTCTTCCGTGCATAGTCGATGTACGGAACGAAAGCGACGTTCGCACCGCCGTGGACAGCGCTGTCGAACAGTTTGGTGGGATTGACGTAGTGATCAACAATGCTAGTGTTATATCGTTGACGGACACGCTGGCGACCGATATGAAAAAATATGATCTTATGAATAACGTCAACACCAGAGGGACATTTCTTGTGTAAGAAGATTTATTTCTATTTATTTGTTTGTGATTATATAGTGTGTGTGTGTATATATATATATATATATATATATATATATATATATATATATATATATATATATATATATATATATATAGTCTTGGCCAAAAGTATTAGGCACTCTGTAAATTTTCTATCTGGACAAAAAATCGAATATCTCGGCGAAAAAGATCGTAAACCAATTTACCAAACAGGCTTTTGAAGCGGACAAAGCCAGTTTCATTTTGCTTTTTTATTTTTATTTTTGCAATTTTTTTATGTACCCGGTACGTCATTTTGGAAATGCCGGTTTTTCACGATTTTCACAATTTGCAAAATCGTGTGCTGGACTTTGAAAAATAGTAATCTCACCATTTAGCGATAAGATCTTTGCAAAAGACACCGTTAGTTTAAAAACAAAAAAGTTGTGAGGTTGCCGAAAGGCCAGAATCGTGCGGCGTAACTTCAAAACTATGAGGTTTAGAATATTTAGTCCAAGGAGTAAAAAGTTGTATTTTGTTATTTTGGAGTCACTACATTTATTTCCCACAATTTCTTTGTATCGCTATTTTTGGTTCATAGTCGACGATTCGTGTTATTAATTAATCGCCGTTACTTTGAAACAAAGATGTCTTAATGAAAATATCAAGAGGAGAGAAGGTAGGTACATACAGCCTTGGCAAAAAGTATTGGGCACCCCTATAAAATATTGATCTTTTTTAAAGTACGTAAAACTATTACAATTGCTTTGAATTACAGCTAAGATGGCATCATCAAATAGAAAATTAAACAATAGAAAACCTCTTTTGGTGAATTGCGAAACATCTTGATCGTAAAACGCTAAGCGTGGCCGTTTTTTAAATTGCGACAAAATTTTTTACCAGTCTTCATTTGCTGTTCTCAGAGTGGAGAATCCCTTTTCTGCGATTTCATTAGTTCAGCGCGATTCCTTGTTTTCGAAAATGCCGAAAAGTAATGAGCTTTCGTATGGAAAATGGGTAAAAATTTAACTTTTGCACAAACAAGGAAAGTTCCAAGTCGAAATATCGAAGTTTGTGAAATGTTCGCGATGTGCATCTAGTGCGTACGACGTACAAATTCAGTTATGAAACTTTTCTCCTCTCGATATTCTTTTGTAAAACAGTTTTTTTTTTCAACGTAACGGCGATAAGTTAATGAGACAAATCGCCGACTATGAACAAAAAACAGCGATACAAAGAAATTTGAAAAAAAAATCTTTAAATGTAGTGACTCCAAAATAAAAAATAAAATTTTTACGCCTTAGACTAAATATTCCAAACCTCATAGTTCTAAGTTACGCCGCACGATCCCGGCTTTTCGGAACCCTTCCGTTTTTTTAAAGTCAATAAGTATGCCAAAAAAATCGCATTTTTTTAAAACAAAACTAAAGCAAACGATGTCCTTTTCAAAGATCTTAACACTAAATGGTGAGATTACTATTTTTCGAAGTCCAGCACGCGATTTTGCAAAGTGCGAAAATCGTGAAAAACGGTTGTTTTCAAAATGACGTATATGGTACAAAAAAAATCGCAAAAATAATAATGCAAAATGAAGCTGGCTTTGTCCGCTTCAAAACCCTGTTTGGTAAATTGGTTTACGATCTTTTTTCGCCGAATTATTCGATTTTTCGTCCCGACAGAAAATTTACAGGGTGCCTAATACCTTTGGCCAAGACGTATATATATATATATAGGGTGTCCCTCTTATCTCTGCCGCCCGAAATAACTCGGAAATTATCGTCGTCTCAAAAAAATGTCCCAGCCAAAAGTTGTACCGTGTGAAGGGGGCCATCAAATGCGACCATTTTTTTTTTAATTTCGCTGTAGGCACTAACGCACAGAGAAGGTCGACTCCACTTTTTAAAATGGAATGGTACATTTTTTTCAACCATCTTGTGAAGCACCGTAAGCCGCATAAATAACATCAGGGGGTCAAAATCGTTCAAGGTCATTTCGAACACCTATTAAAATGAAATACAAATCTAAATATCTCGTATCACTACCAAATATACGAGATATTTAAAAATAAGTAAAATTTTGTTTTTGTTTTTATTTGTAAGTAAAACTTTGGTGTGTGTGTGTGTGTGTGTGTGTGTGTGTGCGTGCGTGCGTGCGTGTGTGTGTGTGTGTACATATGATATATTGATTAAAAACCGGTGTGCTGGTCTAGTAATTTGCGTGCTTGCTGCTGAACCAGAACATCGGGAAGTCGCGGCTCCGAATCCCGGTCACGTAGTTTGGAGAAAAATGAATACCACTATATGTGTGTGTCGTGTGTGTATGACTGTAGCCCGTGATTTATTTCTCGATGAAACACGCCTAGCTCCACAAATGGGAAGCGAACCTGAGACCGGCTGTATTGGTATCGGTTTTCGGCAGATTTGAAGGTATAAGCAGGGTGTCTACCGACCTGAAAAGTCATGAAAAATCTTAAATGTCATGAAATTACACTGGACCCTGAAAAAGTCATGAAATGTCATGAAAAATTACCAGTCTACCTGAATTACTATACCCTACTAAATTATCGTTGAGTCTATGTTCAATATGAACTAACGTTTTGGTACTTGTCGATAGAGACGCGAATATCGAACCGATAGAAAATAAAATAGAAGAAAGTAAAAGAAAATAATGCGTTATCTCAACATATGAGTTTTTCTTTGTTATTCGTGTAAAGCGACTAGATGATATTATTCAAAGTTCCTAAATGTATGTAATATTTTTCTAGATGTTCGCAAAATATATTTCTTTACAACAATCTTGAAATTATGTTTGTCTCACATTTTTAACTACATATGGAATTGTACAGTTTGGTGACTTTTCGTTTATTCCGTATACTTTTTATTTTCATACAACACACATCTGTTTGAAAGAACAAAATAAAAATATAAAAATTTAGAAAATCGGTCGCACTGTAGAATCATTAAGTATACTTCTGCGCCAGAAAGTCATATGAGTCATGAGACATGAGAAAGTGCCAGAAAGTGCTTTGAGTCATGGGAAAATCCCCATTCCTTGCCTTAAAAATCCTTAAATGTCATGCAATTTCAGTTCTGGTCAAAATTAGACACTCTGTATAAGATCATTGAAAAACCGTTTGGACATTTATTTGTATGTACATTGACAAAGTTGTTTGCCAAATTCCATTTAAAAATAATAATCGGAGAAGTTATGGACGAAAGAAATTAACGATACAAAAAAAAACTAAAGACATTCGTAAAGGACCTTAGAATTCGAGGGGCTCAATGGTGTGCTTGATTTTGGCCACCCGGCCACTCATAACTAAGGGAGAAAAAACTGTTGAGAAAAAAACGGTCAAGACCAAACTACTATTACAGTGATTAAGTGTACGAAATTTTAACTCAATCCGTTCATTATATGATGAGAAATCGTCTACACCGTTTTGAAAAATATCGTTTCGATAAAAACGCGTTAAATTTTTTTCCAGCAGTTCTATCGTTGTAATAATGAGTTTACCTTCAATATGCGATGCCTGCACCATGGAGATTTTCCTCTCCAATTTGAGTTGCCTCACGCGACGAACGAGCGTTCATCATTTTCACAGTAGCCTAACCCCTTAACAAAAACTTTTTTTATATAAAAAATTCAGTTGAAGCGTTTGACCAAATCGCGCTTAGGTACTGATTGTACGCTTAAGGGACAACACCACTGTGACCCCTTGTTTTTTTGCCATTTTTCAAGAATTTTTTTTTGTGGGAAAAAAAAGAGAAATTGGAAAAAAAAATTTTGTTTTGTTCGTTGTTTATTGAAGATACATAAGAAAAAAAATTCAAATTTTTCACGCCCCATGGTGACGCTGGGGAAGCTCCCGCGTCAGGTACTGTTGCCTCTGCAGTGGTTCGCGGCACGCAGCAGAACTCTCTTCAAAGTCGATCTGAAAAAAAATACCGAGTGTTTTCGTTAATAATATGATATTTTGAAGAGAAGTACATAGGGATTTGAAAAAAATATTGATTTTTAAAAAATAGGCACGCTTTTGAAATTAAAGGACGATTTTCGAGCAAAATTTCTCGTCAAAAATAGGCTATAACTTTTTTTATTATTGAGATATCGAAAAAATCCTATGTACTTCTTTAGATAATCTAGTTTTATTGATGCAGTCCAAATTTGAAGTCGATCGGATAAAAATTGCTCGAGTTCTGCTGCGTGCCGCACTCAAAAAAGTGGTTTTGAGAAAAACGCCTTCAAAGTTTTAGGTTTGTTAATTTATGCGATAAATTGGAAAAAAAAATTTTTACCTTTAATCAGCGATGCCGGCACCATATAGCTGGCCTTCAAGAAGCAAATCATTGTCCCTAGCATCTTTTCTCGAACTTGTAGAGGCTCTTCTTGCCTCTTTTGCAGCGTCTGTGAGCGAGCGCTCCGCCAGCTCGATCCGCGCTGCGTCGGTTTCAACGCAAAAATTGAAACAATTTGGGCCGATAGCTATCCCCAACGTCTCCAAAACTTTCATGAGGCTTCTCAGGCCATCATTGAATAATAATACCGCGATATCAGCTGCAATATTGACGATTGACGACTTGAAAATTTTTCAATTATCGCCACCTATGGCTTTTTTTCGAAACTATATTTATAACAATAGCCGGTTTTTGTGAAGGGAGACAAAAGAATACCTGGGAAAGACCCGCAGGACCTGGGAAAGGCCCGGTATACCTGCCGGCCCTGAGGCGCGCAGCTGCGCGGAACCCCGAGCGTCACGGAGCGCTGCACCGCTCCACAAAATATTCAATATCTCCAAAAATAATTATTTTTTCGACCTGGGTCCGACGGCGTCTTAATCTTAAATGTATTTTAGATTTTTCTAGATGGTTTTCAAAATCGATTTTTTTAAGCCGTCACAGTGGTGTCCCTTAACGTAACCCAGATAAGATCGGCTTGAAAAATGATAAAATTTGAGTTTTTAAGTTTTTCAAGCGGCAAAATCTTTCAGCGAAATGGTTTTATGAAGCTTGTTTGTGGAATTTTTTATATTTGTTATAGATCGAAGCTATGCATACCGCATCTGAAGAAAAGTGCAAATCCTCATATCGTGAATATCAGCCCACCCCTGAATCTGAATCCTTTCTGGTTCAAAAATCATGTAGCGTATACCATCGCCAAATACGGGATGTCCATGTGCGTCCTTGGAATGGCAGAGGAATTAAAATCGGATAATATCGCTGTCAATGCAGTGTGGCCGAAAACAGGTAACATCTTATTTCATTGATCTTTCAAAGTTGGATGTGTTCCTTGACAAAAAACGATTAAGGGATCATCACAGTGTAGCGGGTCGAAAAATAGCTGTTTGTCGCGAATTTTTTTTTCGATAGTTAAAATACGCTAGTCACTCTGACTTTTTTATGTCAACTCAGAGCACTCATGAAGATCAGAAAGTACATTTTTAGACGTTCATTTTTATTTTTCTTACATTTTTTTTAACGGTTGTAAAAATGTCTTCGAAAAAAAGGAGTCCCCACGGTCTACACGGTTGTGGCCGTAAATATTATCTGAAGCAAAATTTGAAAAAAACATTATTAATCAGCATGAAAGCCGCTATCTTGCTACGGAGGTTTGTTTAAGGGGAGATATACACCCAGGAGCCGGAAAAAGGTCATTTTTGTAAATTTTTTCAAGGAAAACTATTTGAAATTTCGGATTGGGGTTTTAATTATCTAAAAGTATATACATTCAAAAATATGTTTAATAAAAAAGTCTTTATTTAAAAATATACAAGGATATTGTATGATCCTTGGAGTGTCGTAAAAAAATCTGCGTATACGGTACCCACTGGCGTTTCTTCGAAAATCATCCGAAAAGAAAAACCAAAAAGATTATTAAATTAGATACTATAATCTAGTAATTGTCATAACCGATTTTGAAAATATCGATCTATGACGAAATGGCGGACGTTTGAACGTAAATAGTGATTTTTGGGCCAAAAAATAGTTATTATTTTGCCTATAAAACAGAAACTAAGTAGCGGAAAAAAAATCTATGACAAGTACTAGATAACGGTGTATAGAATAGCCACAAAAAACCTCAAGGCAATCGATTCATTGGTTTCCGAGAAATTTTGGGTACCGATTTGAAAACCGTGGTTTTGAGAAAAACGCGTTCGAAAATTTGAGAATGAATAAATCATGAAATTTGTCAACTCAAATGGAATCATCGATACCAGGCCCATAGTGTAGGTCTTCTACGATCGACGGAACGTTCATAGCTTCCAAATCCTCGACCTCGACCATCTAAGTGTATATCTCTCCGTAAAATCAAAATTGATAAAATGGCGAGTTGAAAAAAAAGTATCTAATTTAGCCTATTTTTTCGACATTTTTTCGTCAAGGCCTTATATACGCGATTTCGCCGATTTTTGAAGGTACTTTTCTAGACGCGGTTAAAAAAATTACGCATATATTGACAACATTTTTTTACAGACCATTTACATTATAAGTAAAAAAAAAACAAATCAGAAATATTAACAAATGGCGGAGATATAACATAATAAAGCAATGTATTTTTTGTTGCGCGCGGTGATGGTGAAAGTTCTCGGCATCGATGCGGGTGCCTGAAAAAAAAAATGAACTTATTTATAATTGCATAATGAATGTGTCTTCAGTGTTGAACCAACTATATTTAAAACAAAATTATTATAATAAAAATTCGAAACTTAACTTTTTTTACTCAATTTTCTGTCGGTATTTTACTTTTTTTTATTTTTTTGTGTCATTGAAATTTTTGTTTCTGTAAATCACACGGTAGATGATGATACTAAGAATATGTTATACAAATTTCAAAGCGATCTGGACCCTCATTCAAGAGTTAGAACTTTCACAAGGTTAAAAAAAAGTATCTATTATAAAATATCTATTATAAATGCAATCTTACCTTACGTTTGAATTTTTTTGGAACTTTTCAATTCTGTAAAGCTTGAAATATTCCTAACTCTTCAGGCTAATGGAATTTAAAAAAAAATTAAAAAATTAAAATTTTTCGCGTATATGCCTTAAAAAAATATAAAGTTAAAAAAAAAAGGAAAAAGCTTCCATAGCAAGATTAAGAATGGCGTGAAGAATGTTGTGTCAAAATTTGAGACGGATAGCTTGAAAATTCTCCCGTGGAGAGTGTACACCGTTTTGAAAAACGACATTTCGAGAAAAACGCGTCCGTCCCAGGTCTCACTCAGCTGGTCGAATCCCTTTTTCCGAGAAAGACTGTAGCAACCGGAATATCTCGAATTTCGCCCCAAAAATTACACAGCATGTTTATAACAGTCTATACTATCGGAAAATGCCAAAAAAAACGACTTTTTGAAAATTTTACACTGTGATAATCCCTTAAGGAGTAAGGCCACTGTAACGGCCCAAAAAAAAAGGTTTTTTCACTAATTTTTTGCTCCCGAAATTGAAGGTATTTGAAAAAAAACTTTTAATGGTGTTATCGGGCATACATTAAACTTTATTATAAAATTTTTTTACAGTAAAAAAAAAACAAAATGGCGGTTCCACAGCTATCTTCCCGGGACATGTTTTGCTTCCAGGGCTCCGCGGCACGCAGCACCACTGGTGCACTTTTGAATCTAGAACAAACAAAAAAACCATTAATCTAGAGGGCTATAGCTAGAGAATGTCGATCGGATTTTAAAAAGTATCAATTTTTGTGGATTTGGCGTGCGTTTGAAAAAAAAATTGATTTTTGACGAAAAAAAAACGGCAAGTTTTTTGTTAATAAAAAATCAATAAATAAAGTTCTTGAAAATTCCGATCGACATTCTCAAGATAATGTAAATGTTCACATCTGGTTAAAATTTCAAGTAAAAAAAATGAAAATTGTTCGAGTTATGCTGCGTGCCATTTTGAAAAACCATGTTTCGAGAAAAACGCGTTTAAAGTTTTGCGAATAGTTTTTTATTGGAAAAAATTAAAAAAAGAAGTTAAAAGGATTTAAACTATTTTTAAACTAGAGGGTTTAAACTATTTTTTAAGCCAATAAAAAAAAATCGATTTTTCAAAAAATTTACAGTGGCCTTACCCCTTAAGCAAATTTACGCTTCGAGTTTTCTTTGCATATATTTCGGAATTTTTACTCACTGAAGATACATAATTTCGTTACTGTCTCAGCTATCCATACAGCGGCAATCGAGATGTTGACCGGTCCTGATAGCAAGAACGTCAGCCGGAAACCAGACATAATGGCCGATGCTGTATACGCTCTGCTTTGCAAAGACAGTAAATCTTTTACGGGACAGTTTTTCATAGACGAAGATCTCCTTCGAATGGAGGGCATAACGGACCTAACTCAATATGCGTGTAACCCCGGTAAACACTATTTTCAATAAGAAATCATTTCTTTATATGTATATATGTTTTGTTTACCTTTTAGACATTTTTCACACAGCCGGATCGTTGCAAAGAATACACAACGGAAACATTAGAAAAATGCATCTCTTTACCTTCTAACGTTATTGCGAAAAATCTGTTGACGGTATTTTCCACGATGAAGCAAACTTTAGGCGTTAGACCACGGTAACGGGCATAAAATTATGTGCGAATTTAACCATTTTTTTTTCGTATGAAAAAGTGATTCACTCACAAAATTAATCACACATCTATTTAGTACGAATATCAAGCTGTTGGAAAAAATATATATTTTTTTTCGATGTACGAAATGGCCGACTACTGCTATTTTCTTTTGTTATCTTTTTTTTAGGTGCTCCGCGGCGTGACATTTAGCATCCACAATTTTTTGCCTAGAACAAAAAACAAAAATTTTCGTCAATCTACATTAGAATACCTACAGAAGTACGCACGGAATTTAAGAAAATATTGTTTTATGCGAAAGTTGTAGGTATTTGAACTTAAGAAATGAATTTTCAGTGAAAAATTTCGTTATAACTGCTCGTAAAATGAAATTTTTTCGATTAATCAGAAATTCCGTACGTACTTCTCGGCGAAATGCAATTAGGAACATAACTTTTTAATTTGAAGTAAATCGAGTGAAAATTGTTGAAGTTATTTGTCACGCCAATTGGAAAAAGCTGTTTCGAAAAGTTTCGAGTAGTCGGCCATTTTGTACATTGAAAAAAAAAAAATTTCTAACAGCTTGATATTTATACTAAACAGATGTGTAATTGATTTTATGAGTTACTTTTTCATACGTAAAAAAATGGTTAAATTCACACATGATTTTATACCCGTTACGGTGGCCTAACCCCTTAAAGGAAAAAGAGTGCACATGTGCCAACTCTACACGAGTCTTTCGATTTATAGCGATTATCCTCCATCTTCTCAGTCAAAAAAAGTCCCATGAAAATTCTTTTCTACAAAGTGGATTATACAAAGAAATTTTTTCGCATGTTTAGAGAAAGTAGAGAACCTCATGCCCGACATCTTTTTGGATGCGGATACCGAAGAAAGTGGAGCGAAAACAGCAAAAGTTTCGTCCGCCGGACCGAATCATTCGGACGCTAAAAATGCTGCAACGTCCGGCGAATTTGGCGATGGAAAAGTGGCTCAAATATTCTCGGCGATAAACAAGAAACTGTCGCCGGAACTTGTGAAAAAAACTGGAGCGATTTATCAATTCAACGTTAAAGGTAATATGGTTGCGTTCGTTTACGTTTATGCTGAACGGTAACCCTCATTCCTCGAACGCTACCAATAAATTGTGAAAAATCTCATGAATAACATCAAAATCTTCGCTTGAAATTCATCTTCTGTAATCACGGTAAAGGAATATCTTTCGAAATCCGTTTTTACCGAGAACGTTGCAATCCCATGTATATTCTCGTGCACAGTCCCGGAGGCGTTTGACAGAAAAGCAACAAATTAAGTGGTAAAATAGACCTCTGTCAAATATTGACCGTACGCTACATAGAAAAACCTGCCAATTAATCTCCTATTGGATCATTTGCTTTCAAGCGGGCAAGTCATGACGCTAATCCGTACAAAATCGGTCAGTATTTCAAAATACTATTGTATTTTGTCACTATTCTACGAAAAGTTAAAAGTTTGGCAACGTTTGACTGAAATAATGAAATAAAATATCGTGTCCGTGAAAATTATTACGCGTGAGTGTCGGATTAAGGGGCTATGCCAGTGTGAACGCTGAAAACTTTGGTGATTTTCGGGAATTTTTTGGAAGAAAATTACTCGATTAAATGTTTCGGAAAATTAAGAATATATTTGGCTATATTTTACCTATATTACATAATTTTTTTCATAGAAAAATATTGAGATCCAAGCGACTTATGCGCTGCCTTCGGAGGCGCTGAAAAAAAAAGTTCCTCCACTGCTAACGTGATTCCGGCCGATTGAGTAGCTGAAACCGAAAAAGGAAAAAATATCGTTAAACTGGAAGGTATTTCCTGTACAATGACGTAGGATTTTCGAAAAATATCAAAATCTAACAAAATGGCGTAGTTATGAAAATAAGTCTGTTTTCTTGCCTATAAAATGGTCGTTTTTTTTTTTTCAATGCCAAATCTTCAATTTTCATCCAATTAAAAATATCCTACGTCATTGTAGAGTAAATATATTTAAGACTACTCAGTTCAAGTTTGAAGTCAACCGGATAATTGCTCTTTGAGTTACAATGTCAGCAAATTTGAAAAATCTCATTTCGAGAAAAACGCGTTTAAATATTTAACTATCGATTTTTGCAAGATAAAATTATATTGATATAAATGATATAAATGATAATGATATTCTTGAAAGTATAAACTGTCGAAAAAGGCAAAAAACATCGATTTTTTTAAGTGTCACACTCGTATAGCCCCTTAAGGCGGGAGTCCGAATTAGAAGGTCCAAAAAAGCGTTTTTTCGGGAGTTTTTTAGAAGGTAAAGCACAAGTGAGCCCGGTAAACATTGAGTTATCTTTTCATGTATATTTGAAATGTATAAAAAAAAAATCAATATGAAACAGTAAATTATTGCAGATTTATCAGCCTATTACATGTGCATCTTGCCACTCCAGTTCCCAATCGGCGGGAAAGATGCAGCTCGTAATTCTTGACGGAAACAAAAAACCAATAAAATGTTCAATTGTCATATATTTTTCTTCTGGGTGAATTAAGGAAACGCTGAAAAAATCGTGAAGTTATAACTTTTCGCAGGTTTGAAAAAAACACTTTAACGTGCTATAAAAATTATTTAAAAAGACTTTTCCAACGACTTTTTTAGTTCAATCAGAAGAGATTTTCATGCTGAAGAAAATAAACTTTGGTTCGATTCAATAGGTCGTTTAGTTTTTTGCTATCACACCTGCCAATTCGGAAAAAATCGTGTAAATAAAAACTGGAGAAAACGCGCTTCAAAGTTTTCCATAGGAGGAAATATCAATCGCTTCTCTGCTTTTGGCCTTTTATCTTCGAAAATATTTACAATTGGCCTCTGTAACTTTGTAAATATATTCTTGGATAAGTTATCTATCGATTTAAGCAATAAAAAAATACGATTTTTCGGACCTTCTAATTCAGGCTCCGCCCTTAATCGGTTCCGCGATTGAAATTACGAAATGACCCGGCGTTCTATAAGCAAAAAAACAGTTCTACAATTAAAGTCTCGTTACACAAGACATATGTATACTCAAAGTAGAGTAACGTGAAAACCATCGCATCTCGATGACTATGCTCGCTATTAATTATGTTTTAATTCGCAGGTGCGGAAGAGAGCACGTGGTTCTTGGATCTAAAAAACGGAAGCGGAGCAACGGGAAAAGGGCAATCCGTGCACACTCCCGACGCAACGCTTACAATGGATTCGAACCATTTCTTCGAAATGTTTTCCGGTAATTACAAACGGACCTGTGAATTCTCAATCGTCCAAATTCATTGTAATACGAATTTTCCAGGTAACGTGAAACCAGCCGCGGCATTCATGACGGGCAAATTGAAAATCGACGGGAGCCTGCAGAAGGCGATGAAGTTGGAGAAGCTAATGGGAAGTTTGAAAGCAAAACTTTAACGAGTTTTCGATACTCGCTAATTATTGCGTCAACAAGTACCAAGCGAAATGCTTCGATGCAAACTCATTTTTTAATCCAGATACATTTTTTATCACGATGTTGATGTTTTCTTAAATATTTATGCAAGAAAATTGATCGCCCGTTTAATACAAACGCGTTATATTACTACCTCGTGTGTTATCGCAAAGATCCTTCGCGACCCACAAGCGCACCGAAACACCTTCAACGTTTGGCCGTTCCTCCCAAGCGACATACTACGACGCTGCTTATCCGCGATGGGTTGCGCACATGGGGAAAAACGACGAGTTCCGTAAATCAGGAAAAATATGCGGTTAGCGTGTACGAATGGAACCATCCGAAGCAGAGACTCGAGCAAGGCAGGTGGTCACTTCGTTGTACGTCCATGTGTGTGTGTGCGTGCGCTTCCGCACGTACACGCGCGTAACGTGCGACAAATCCCGATTAGTGTGAAGCCAGGAAGGGGGGAAGGTCGGAGCGCGAGAGGGACACGAGCCGCGGAGCGCGTTGCGCATAGCAGCCGCGAGGTGGCGCGGTCAGTTCAGTGTGCATGAGGCTACGGAACGACGGCGGAGAGCCCGACAGTCAGTTTTTTTAGTAGCAAAGGCCAGCAAAAAATGGTGGTTATTTGGGTACTGTCGCGATCGGTAATAAAACATTTCACGACCCAAAATGTGAGTAATTCAGCATTGTTCACGCAATAGCTACACGACGCAAATATACGCCTCTATTACTGCGGTTATGATGTTCGTGTGTACGATCGTGTCGATCGTTTTATGCCTCACATTTTTGCAATCGCGTGTGCCAATTCACGGATATCGACGAAGAACATCGTACTTCTCGTGTGCGTGTCATGTGCACTCTCAGTTCATACCTTGATCGTCCAATCTAAACTCTTCGTTATTTTATTCATCCGTAATTTTTGTTTTTTTCGTTTTTTTTTTGTCTCTACACTCGCAATAACGTGCACCAGCAGTGACCAAGTTCGTCGTAGTCGACGACAAGGTACACATAATCTCGTTTCTACGCTTGTCACCGATTATATACGAGCGAGTATGTTTATATAACGCACACATGTGGTCGCGTGTGCGTGTGTGTTGCGCGCGCACGCGTATCTGTGTACATACGAGAATGCATGCATTGCATAGCCAAAAGTGCGGTATGTGAACAAAGTAACGTTGAGCATATTCCTCGTACGTGTGTATGTGGATAAAGTAATGTTGAGGCTATTCAGCTTACAATTGGACCCATCAATTGTTAAGTTTCACAGCATACATCCTTTGGCTACCTCCGTCTCTCTCGCTCTCTCTCGCTCGCTCGCACGCTCGCAAGCCAAATAGAGGCGGGTTTACAAGATGAGACGAACGATACATAGAAATTGATTGATAAAGAGCTAGGACTACTCGGCTGACTTGTTTTCTCTTATTTCTTTTTTTTTTCTTTCGTGTACTCTTTTGGGTGGTCGGTCGATAATTGTGTGACACGTTTAATCGGTCTCCATTTTGCTCGAAAGTACGTAGACAATTTTCACGGCGCTACCGCGATAGCCGTGTAACAAACATCGACGAATCGTTGTTGTATGACGTTCGCGAGGCCAAGTGTCAGAGAGAGAGAGCGCGCGCGGCCATCGGTGTGAGAGAGTTCCCCCTCGTTTGCGGATTTCCAATCTTTTTCGGCCTCGTATTCCCGGATAAAACGGACGATCTCTTCGGCCGAGAGAAAACTTGACCTCGGGATTATTTACCGACCGGACGTGTGACACATGTTCCAGCAAAGGCGACGCCTCACACGTTCGGTTGAGTAAAAGCATCCGGCGTTGGGTTTCCGCCTTGGAGGATCACTCGTAGACGCTACGGAACATCCCACGGTGGTTTCTCTACCTAGCGCAGGACTGCTGAGTATTTGTCGATCCTGAGAAACACTGCGTAGAAACAGCTGTTTCGCTATCGGCTGCTCGCTCGCCGTGATTGTTTTCAATTGAAATTCCATAGGGACTTCCAAGTAGGAAAATCAAGTCGACGGTGTACCGTTGTCAGAAAAATGTCATCCGGCTGCACAAAATGATGGAATTTTGAAGTTTTTCTTCCGTCGGATTCACGTAACTCCGTTTCGGTATCCGTACTCTTGATATCGGAACGCCGAACGAGCTTAATCTTTGCTACTGTAGTCCACGTCTTTAATACCGTGGATGAATACACATCGTACGACAGTCTCGAGCGTCCGAGATGTCGGAAATCTAACGAATCCTACTGAAATTATGTTTTTCCTGACTCGGCCAATTCCCGCGTGTCTCGGATCGTTAGATAGCGCAGTAGCATAATGGTGTTGATGTTCGCGTCGTTGGAATGCAACGCCAGTTCTTTTTTACATTTTACTCTCCATATTTTTATTCTCAGAGAAGATCTTTCATCATAGATTTACATCGAAGATTGCCGAGTAAATATCTTAAAAAATGGTTGAAGAATATTCGTAGGCAAAATTTGAAAAAAAGGAATTAAAGGAATTCATAAATATAAATTTTCGTTGCATTCCAACAATGCAAACTTCGACGTCATGTAGCATTGGCGATAACGGCGTAAAATTTTTCTCTCGCCGTACAATATTTAACATTTCTTTCGTACAGCCTGCATTCGGCGATATTAATGCCAAACGATGCATCTAATTGCAGAATGCCCGTGGAACCGAACTTGGAACGCCGGCGAGAAATTAATTCAACCCTAACGATCGCCGAAAACAAAGGGGCAAAAGGACTAAAAAGCAATTGTTGATAACGAAAGCAAGATTTGAAAAGAGACGATAAATCGTACGATGTACGTTCGCACGCCCAGTTATAGCTGATATTACAAAGGTGAAACGGAAAGAAAATATATATCTACGAAGTTTGAATAATCGAACGTCGCAGTCCTCCGTTTCTCTTGAACCGAAGGAACGCAAGCGATCGACGTTCTATCGACGATTTCTATCGCGAACAAAAAAAAAAAAAAAAACAATTGTTTGCTCGCACATGTCGGCTTTTACAGTTCTTCCGGACGCTACGGCTACTACAATTCTTAGTTCGGTGTTGCGCGACTGCTCGAAAAAGTGTACATACTTTGGACGGTTGCCAGTTCCGTCGCAAATACGATAATAACGATAATTTCCAATCGTGCTTTTTCAGTTTTGTCGATCAAAATTGTCAAAAGTTTTAACGATTTATCGGATAAAAGATTCAAAAGTATCGCTCTAACGATCCGCGATCTGCGTCGTTTCGAGCGCGAAGAATCGGGACGAGTGCCAAAGCGAACGTCGAGGGGAAAAGCGCGGATAGAAAGAAGAGCCTTACCGCCGGCGTATGAGTTTGCGGTTGCGTGTGAAATGCCGAGATGCTGCAATGATAATAAGAAAGCAGTGAATCCGGCAAGTGTCGAGACGAACGAGCACAATAGAGAACACGAGGAGATTATCGCGCTGGGCTCGATCAATCGTGACTCAACGATCGGGGATAGTCGCAACGACTTCGAGGACAACAATCATCATAATCAAATTCGTAATCAACATTATCAACAGGAGCGGGAGCTCGATGAGCCGCAAACTCGCAGATCTTTTGTCGAAAAATCTCATAGAAGATTACGCTGCGATCTCAGTCCCGTGCCGACGAGCCAGAATAGTAGCTTGAGTTTTAAGTTACTCAACTTGAAGGTAATTCTTGCCGCCTTTTTTTTACCCCAGTTTCAGTACCGGACGCAAGTGCAAAATTTAACAAAATCACTATTCCGAGTACGATTGATAATACCAAACGTACAAATTGTTTCGTGTAAACCCCGATTCAGGCTGTGGACTATGATCGATGACGAGTACAAGTGTTTACAGGGGCACAAGAGTATACGACAGGAGCATCAGGTGAGCACAAGCGGCGGGCACAGCGGACGAGAAAAGGAGGCGAAAAAGAGGGCAGCTATAGGCAACGCGGTGCGCGGACTCTTTCCCTTTGGCCACAGTAGACAGGACAGGTATAATGATGTCTGTATCAGAAGAATTATGCTTACATTTCTCATTCGTTTCATTCTACTCGTGGTTCTAATCTCTGCTTTCGGCTATTCGTTCTCATGCTCGTTTTATTTAGCAGTCGTGTCAACCTTACTTGCCGAATCTTCTATCTTCAACGGTAGAATTTTTGCTCGTTTGTAAATCGATGCTAGCTTCCTCTTCTAAAATAGAACTTGATAGCTGTCCTTATTTATTGTTCCATCGGCATTTTTCGTCTCTTCACGCGCCGCTCTCACCTACAGTCACATACCGATACATCCTTTCATCGACAATGGCGCTGGATCCCCTTCGTCGCAGAATTGCATTTAGGTGCGATTCCGTTTTCCATCTTGCAACATTTTTCACGACTATTTACATTATTCGGCAACTACCGAGAACATTCGTATCAATTTCTGTATTAGAAAAAGCTGTAATTTGTATTTAGATGAATGGATAGTTGGTGAATCGTTGGTTGAAATTGGTGTTTGATTGCAGGTATGAAACAAGCAGGCAACGTGGGTCGGGCGGCACCGGCGGTGGTGGATTGGCCGGCCTTTGTCCGAAGCTGGTGGTTGGTGGAGGTGGCAGCGGTAGTCAAAGCAGTGATATTGGTCTGGGAGTGGGCCACTTAGCCTCTCAGGAAACGGGAGGAGTCAGCCTTGTCACTACGACCACCTCCACCGGCACGACCGACGCTACTTCCAATATTGTACAAAGGACACAGCAACACATCCACAGTCATAGACGCCAGCGAAAAATCTCTGTCATTTCGCAGACGTCCACAGGTGCTGCTGCTGTACCTACCGATCGAAAGGTGCAACGGAATTTTTCACATGCTCCCTTCCCTCCCCGTGTGTCGGGCGTTATTATCATTTGTTAAATTGCATTTTTGTGAAAAAAAAAACAAAGATACTCTGCGGCGGGAATCGATCTTCCGTTGGTCCAAGCAAAAAGAAGCAGCAACATTCGCGCTCGTCGTGCGCCGCTTTTAACAGCAGCGTGGCAGATATTTCATCGATAACCAGTAATGGAATGGCGGCAGGATCATCGTCCCCGAAAAAGAAACACTCGTCCGGCCCGACCGATAGCCCCTCCTCGACCAGCTCGAATCTTCAGCTGATAACGGTCTGCTTGGATTACGGTGCTAAAAGCGGTGAGCCGACCTCAAGCGATGCTGAGGAAACAATCGCTGCTGTCGACACTATGTCCAGGCTACCAGGTATTCGATTGTTCTTATCGCCTTACGGTCTATTGAGAAAACATGCATGCCTGTTACGCATATGGAAAATTTGGAAAAGTCGGAATTTCTTTCCTCCTGGAATAATCGGGGAAAAGTCGGGAAATTTTGAAAGTTCTCTCGAATTCTTACAGAATTTACTTTTCGCAAGAATTACGAAGAATGAATGAGATTTGAAAAAAAAGTGAAAAGTATAAAAATAAATATTGTTGTATATTTTTGATATTTATATCATTCTTCATTATATACAAAAAAAAAGTTATGTCAGTGTCAAACATTGAATGTTTCAAAAACTAAAAACTTGTTTACTCTAAAGCTCTATACATTTGTATTCGATTTGTCGATACATAACCACACAATTATCATTGTAGATAAGTGTTTATATTTATTTTTCATTTATTGCCACCGATACAAAAATTTCGGTCTATAATAAATACCAGGTTCTGTATTTGCTTTTATTAGCTTTTATTTTTAGTATTTTTAAATTCTCTTTTTTTAATTTTCTATTTTAATACAGTTGAATGCAAAAGTGTCCGACCAAAGTTAATTTTATGATTAAGTAACGTTTAACGGAAGCAGAATAGAAACATAAATATATCATCGTAAAGTTCTTTTATTATGCAATCAAAATATGTAATTCAAAAATTGTTCATAACGATTAACAATTATTTGTAAGAAAAACAACACGTTTTGCTGCTTCATAAGTGTCCGGTCAAATTCGAAGAAGATATAATTCTCTTCGCTTTGTTTACGTTATCAGTCGCGAAATCATGTAAACATTGAGAGCTCTGTTCCTTTCGCATTGTACGATAAGTAACAGTCAAGATGTCGAAGCGCACGTCTTTAGATATACGTAAAGTGGTTATCAAGTTGCACAACGAAGGAAAAGTTTCACGTGAAGTCGAAATCGACTTCGAAAATCGACTGTTAACGATATAATAAATAAATTCAAGACTACAGGTACTCTAGAAGATAAATACTGTCCTCGGAGACGTAAGAAAACAACTAATCGTGTCGCTAAAGTGATAAAAAGAATGCTGCAATAATCACGTAGACTGACAGAAGTGGGACTTTTTGGACGTGTTGGAGTTAAAAAACCGCTCATCAGTAAAAAAAAATACGAAAGCTAGATTAGAATTCGCGAAAAAATATCACAGCTGAACTGTTGAAGATTGGAACAAAAGTGCTGTTCGCAGACGAAACTAAAATTAACTTGTTTGGAAATGATGGGAGAAGATACGTTCGATGACCAAAAGGAACTAGAAATGATTCGCGATATCAAACACCAACTGTGAAAGACGGTGGAGGTAGTATTGTGCTATGGGGTGCATTCTCTTGAAAAGGCGTGGGGCCAATATTTAAAATTGAAGGCACTATGAACTCTGCTATGCATAGAGATATTACATTAAAAGAAATGCTGCCTTATGCTCGTCAGAATATGCCACGAGGATGGAATTTTCAGCAAGATAATGATCCAAGACATCGATCACAGTTCCTTCAGCAGGCTTTCAGCAAGAAAAATATTCGAGTTTGAGAGTGGCCGAGTCAATATCCGGACTTGAATCCCATAGAACATTTATGGCAAGAGTTAAAACTAAGAGTAGGAACTGAACTTTGTGCCAATAAACCTGCTTTGTGGGGAAAAGTTCAAGAAGAGCGGAAACATATCTCAAACCCAAACAAACAAACTTCTTGAATCGATGCCTCACCGATGTGCTGCCGTGATAATTTCGAAGGGCATGGCTACCAAGTATTGATGAGAATCTTACATTCATTACCGTTTTCAATTTTTTTTTTCTTGACTTACTATATTTTTTCTTTGTATATAGTGCGTAATTCGGTCTTGGCCGGACAGTTATGAAAAAGCGAAAAATGGTTACTTTGCTTATAAATAATTATAAATAGTTACATATAATTTTTCAAAAACACGTTTCGATTGCATAGTAAAAGAACTTTACGATGATACGTTTGTGTTTCCATTTTGCATTCTTCAAACGTTACTCCATCATAAAATTATCTTTTGCCGGACACTTTTGCATGCAACTGTATCTAACACGTTTATATATTTGATCTAAAAAAATCGTTTTTTCATTTGAGCCCAATCTCCGGAATATTTGTAAAAATTGTCTGGAAAATGTGGAAAAGTCCGGGAATTTTTGAGATTTTGAGATTTCTGATTTCCAACAACGCTTGGCAATGCTCTCATAGCCGTGGGTCAACTTGCAGAAACGAGTTCGTCGGAACCTTCCACGGCAATCGTCGGCACAGCGGAGCATAGGAAAGTAAGCAGTGAGAAAAAGACTGTAGATTGTGGCTTGTCCGAGAGAGACGACGATTCGTCCGTCGGGCAGTGCGACTATCGCCAAAATCCATCTAGAACGATATCATCTGTGATTTCGGCGGAATACACGGAAGCGAGAGAGGACGTTTCGAGCCCAGGAACAATATCGCTTTCGTTATCCGTTGGCAACGAAAATAATTCCAAAGCATCCGTGACAACTGATTCGACCGAGTTGCCTAAATCAACAATGGCAAACCTAACGCCGGTCCGAAAAATTCCGAGGAACCTCAATAAGGATACGTCGTTACACGGAAATTTAGATACGTCGAGTCGGTCACATTCGACGGACGATGTACAAGGCGGACGTCAGAATTCACCCCCGCTTCTGACGTGCCACGCCTCTGACCCGTTGGGATCCCGCGATACGGGAGAAATACTCGACGAGACAAACGACCGAGCGTTGATACTGCAGAAACGAAAGGAGGCAAGTTGCAGTGAAACGAGGATCGAAATGGACGCGGAGGTGAGAACTTTGAAGAATATTGCGGGTGAGCAGGCGAATGACGAATGCAAACTAATAACGCCCGAAAATACTCTGAAGAATACGCGATTCGTCACGTCCAAGGTCATTGAGGACAATTTTGAGAAAAATCGGCAAGATGGAATGCCGGAGAGCGGCGAGTGTAATAAAGTAATCGTCGAAGACGATAGGGTGACGATTTATGACGAGGATGATAACGAAACAAGCATAAGTGATATTGTCGCCGCTCAGGCGCTTCAAGAATCTTTGAGTAAATTAGGTAAAGTTGATGGTAGCGGAGGCGAGAGCAAATCGCCGATCGAGGCAAGTCGGCTCAAAGTAATCGTCAAAGATCACGAAATATTCACGGAGACCTCCAAAGACGAGACGAGCATCGTAATTGGCGATGTTCCGGTGCAGGAAGAAAGCGTCGAGGGCTTCATTGGACCTTTGCTCGATGAAAATTTCAAAGCCGATGAGAAACTCGCACAGAAAACAATGGCTATGGAGGACGTGAGGACTTTGCTTATGCAGGTTAAAGTCCAAACGGTCGAGGATGACGACGACGAAGAAAAGGCTATCGCTATATCTCCCGACGGAAGGTTTCTCAAATTCGAGGAAGAAATTGGACGAGGCAGTTTTAAGACCGTCTATCGTGGTCTTGATACGCAAACTGGGGTGGCCGTTGCCTGGTGCGAACTGCAGGTGAGATGACCCGAACTTATTCACTTTCCACTTCGCAATTCCAAAAGTCATAAAGAACATGAACGAAACAAGAAAAGCGAAAAGTGTACCGCTTTCGATGAAAAAGTATTCGAATCTGAAATAACGTACAAAAATAACATGTGGCATATGAGCATTTATCCTAACCTAACTATATCCCGCCACGCTACGTCGCTTCGTAACTCGTGGTGGGAGACGCTCTTTAAGGAGGTACAGTGATTAGAGCGAGTCCAAGATAAAAGCCCGATTTTTTTTAATAACATTGTCGAGAGCTTCGTCCATGCGTATGCGGAGTTTCCGCGAGATTTACCGTACAGTTTCCGAGTTATTAATTGTTAAAGTTGGTCAATTAGTCACACGTAGACGACAAAATGTGCCTGTCCTCTCATATATCGATTTTTTTGTGCTACTTGGAGCCAAGACACGCGTAAAAAAAACTGACGGTTGCGTTCGTTGGTTCGTTGTGATCAATAAGGCAACTTGAATTGGAAAGCTCACCGCAGAAATAAGCAATAAATTTAGAAATAAAGTCGCGAAAAACCGAAGTATTCGGCGAGAGAGACGTCTCGTGACGTAACCGCAGCCATCTTGCTCGAAGTGTGGCAACGCCGGATACCCGCGCAAATTTGATTCTTCTATCGGATATTTTCAACGCGAATTAAAAATATGGTTGTGTGAATCCGTACGTTTTTTAATCGATTATAAAAGGCCTTACGTCGATATTTACTCAAAGTTCTTTTATGTATAGCTAAGGCATCTCAATCTTTCTGGCGACATGCATACAACGCATTTATATGTAAAGTCAGCATGGAAAAACCGTCATATAAAATGAACGTTCATTTTTATATCTGCAAATATTGTGAAAATTAGGAAAGGGAAAAATAACATAACAATCGATGGAATATGTTTTGACTTCGGACAGATTGGACATTGGATATTGAGGTTAACGTCAACGCGACGTTTTTCATTTGCATTCGCAATATCATCTTTTCACTCTCTAATTCTTGTCCGACAGAATCTACCTTTGTCTCTAAACTGGACTTCAGGTACAATCCTGTTACTCTCTTGATAAACTTCTACAGTACTTATTTTCATTCTCCATGTTTACCGGCTACCAAAAATAATAAGCCGAGCGCGTGGGACCGATGACAGCTATCGAAAATGCAACGATGCTAAACGTCAAAGATATGGCGTACTACTGAAGTCGAGTAGTAGATTATTACGTTTGTTTTCATATTATAAAAATAATAAGTAGCTTGAAATTCAATACTTAAAAAATATTTCTCGAAATATAGGCCACACACATATGTCTAAAACGTAGCGGTATTATGGCGAAAAAAAGACTCTTACTTTACTAGCGTGGTCATCACCGTACCTCCTTAAAAGGCTACTCTAGTACCACGGCAATTCAGTCCCGAGAGCGTTGAGTTACGGAGAGTTCACTGTACATCTACCTAATCCCGAACAATATAGCCAAATGCCGAATTGTTTTCTGGGAAACGGTTGGTCAAAAAGAAATATACTTTTCTTAAGGGGCTAGTCCAGTTTGGAATCACGAAAAAAGGCTATTTTCGCGATTTTTTTTTGAGGATTTTATAAAAGACATGAATCTAAAAGTTGGCTTGATAAATAAAGTCTTGAAATACATTTTCAAAAAAATGTAATTCATTTTTATTCACTTTTTAGTACAAAAACTATAGTTTAACGTAACGCCTCAAAAATAGGTGGGCTAGGTAGCGCCATCACAACTCGGCAACGGCCTGTCCGAAACGAAAAAATCAAAGTCCATTAGATTCAGTATGACACCAGCTCCGAAATGACCCTCGGATATAAGTAGTAGTAGTATTTATTCCAAGGTATACCCTGTAAGGGTGTTTACATCTATACTCCCTCTCCCCTTCTCTTCACCTTTACATTTCTTACAATTCTTACAATTTGTATCCATGTCTTTCCGTTTTCGCAACATTTTTTATACTCAGGTATTTCCTTCTCTTCGCGCTACCTGCTTTGTCAATCTCTCAAATTCTTTTACGTACACGCATATCTGTTTGACCGGCTTCTTCCTCACTAACTCTTCTAATTTTTGCATTAGTTCTTCCCCCTCTTTGTTTTCCAGCACTTCTTCCAGTTTTTCCACTAGTTCCGCTCCGATTTTTTATTTCGCCGCTTTGCAGCCACAAATGTGTTCCACGCTCTCTTTCTCCCCCCCCCCCTCCCCCCACACACATTCGGCAGTTGATGTCTCTGTACCCCTTGTTACCTTTTTTCCCTACATTCCCGCACCTTATCCTTGCCCATAATTCCTTTGCTTCCCTATTGAGATCCTTTATTTCCCAATATTTTTCCATTTCTGCGTTTTCTTTTCTGCCCCTGTATTCTTTGCAGTACGTCGATTTGTCGATCCTGCACCAGTCGTTTTGAATATCTTGTTCCCTTTTGATTTTTATACCCCTTTCCACTTTCTGCTCTAATCCTCTCATATTCTCGCTTCGTATTTCATGCCATATTCCTCCTTCTCCCACTCCCCGCAAGGCATTCTCCAATCCCCTCCCCCCCCATTTTGACGGGATTCCATTAATAATTCCTCTTACTTCTCCTACAAATACACCTTCGGCCACCTTCCTTCTTCCATCTTTATTACTTCTACCAGGTGATGTGCCACTCTTTTCCATGGACCATCGGATATAAATTTTTATCAACAAATTTAAAAAAATGGCACATGAAAAACGAAACAAGTTTTAACAAACGCGTTTTTCCGCAGTTTTCTGCAAAAAAAAAGAGTAAAAATCAAAATTTTAAAACCATCGAGGGTCATCTTGTTGCGAATCATGTTTACAATATGTGGTTCAAATTTCAAGAGAATCGGTTTATTAGTTTTAGAGATACGATGGAGCTAGATTTTGAAAACGTTGTTTCGAGAAAAACGCGTTTGAAGTTTAAACGATGGGTCGGCCGAGCGCGCTATACGCTCAGGTAGACGAAATGAGGTCCTGAAGTTCAGGTAAAAAAAAAATACTTGGAGAGCTCGGATTTGCATAAAATTTTGACACAATATTTCTGAATGTATGTACTTCCGAAAACAGTGAAAAAAATCGATTTTTTGAAATTTTCAAAGTGGACTGGCCCCTTAACACAACGGTACATATTTTGAGATCCTAAAAAATTACCAAAAACACAAAAACAACAAAAACATGGCCGCCGGTATTTTTTGCCACGTTCGGCGGTGGACGCTTTCCAGCTTAAACTGTCCATTCGAAATGTTAAAACCAAACGGGTTATTCAAGTTAACAATAAATACGAGTCGTTGACGATCGGCGATTTTTAAAATAATTTCTATTAACAAAACGGCTATGAATTGGAACTCGAGCATACAAAATCTATGGAAAAAAGTCGTCATTTTTACGTAATTATTGAAAAACTAAGATCGATTTAGAAAAAGTTAGATCGTCAACGACCTTTAAATGTTTCTCATCGTATCTACTGTAAGTCTGAAAACAATCCATTAAGTGGTTCTCGAGATATCATGTCCATCGAGTTTTAAAACAGTATTTCGACAAAAACGCGTTCAAAGTTTGAAGTATGGAGCTGCTACCGCTCGCCCGGCCGACTGTTAGAACCTGTAGCTCATGAAATTTAAGGAATATTCCGATGAAATTTTTACAGGATATAGCTAAAAGGTTGGCTAAAAGGCATTTGGAAAATGCCACTTTTTGACCCACTCAGGTAGATGTAGCCCCTTAAGGCAGGACATTTATCCCGTTTTACAACGATCGAAAGATCGATTTCTTTTTTTTTTTTTTTTTTTTTTTTCAATTTTATTTAAACGATAGAACTATATATCGTCGTTCATATTGCAATTCGTTCTATGAGATTTTCTTATTGCAATATCGAAAAACTTATTGCAATATCGAAAAGTTGCGGCTTGGGGTCACCTGACGCATGGGATCGTGTTCTGATTGGATACTGACATAGATCGTTTTACGGATGCGTTCAGAATAAAAGTATTAAGGGGTTAGGCCACCGTAACGGGTATAAAATCATGTGCGAATTTAACAATTTTTATTTCGTATGAAAAAGTGATTCACTCATAAAATTAATTACACATCTATTTAGTATGAATATCAAGCTGTTAGAAAAAATATATATTTTTTTCGATGTACAAAATGGCCGAATACTAATATTTTCTTGTGTTATCTTTTTTTTAGGCGCTCCGCGGCGCGACATTTAGCATTCACAATTCTTGACCTAGAACAAAAAACAAAAATTCTCGCCAATCTACATTAGAATACCCAGAGAAGTACGTACGGAATTTAAAAAAATATTGTTTTATTCAAAAGATGTAAGTATTTGAATTGAGTTGTAGGTATTTGAATGAATTTTCAGTGAAAAATTTCGTACAAAACTGCTCATAAAATGAAAAGTTTTCGATTAATCAGAAATTCCGTACGTACTTCTCTGCGAAATGCAATTAGGAACATAACTTTCAAATTTGAAGTGAATCGAGTGAAAATTGTTGAAGTTATTTGTTACGCCAATTGGGAAAAAGCTGTTTCGAGAAAAACGCGTTTAAAGTTTTAAGGCGTTACCCCCACTTGTAGCGCAAAAAAGGCCTTTTTCATGAATTTTTTTAAAGAAAACTACAAAACTCTTTTAATCGATCAATATACCATCTTAAAGAACACATCTTGAAGAACTTTTAGTAATTTTTTTATTGAAAAAAATTACATTGTTTAGTGGCAAATGGCCGTCAATGAAATAATGTTTTTATATACACGGTTTGCGGTGACCAACATTGCGGCGAAGTGGATCATCTGAAAAAAAAATGCGGATGGATTTAGTCAAATATAAGTATAAACTAGTCTTTAATCGAAGGATTTTAAAAAATATTCATTTTTCACAAAATGGCGGACAGTCAAAGTTAATGTTTCGATTTTAACGAAAAAAAACGGCCGTTTTTTGGCTATAAAACGGCCATTTTTTTTTTTCGAAAAAAAAAATCGCACGATTAAAGACTACATTTTTATGTATTAAATAAGCCTGCAAATTTTCAAGAAGATCGGTTCATTAGTGTTCGAGTAATCTTGGTCACCGACTTCAGAAATGCCATTTTGAGAAAAACGCGTTTAAAGTTTCAATTTCCGGTCGTTTACACAACGGATTCTTCTCTTTCAACGCTCATATCTCAGTCAATTTTGTTCGGATCGACTTGAAATTTTCAGGACATATTCTCAGATACTAATACTTCAAAAAAATTCAATAAAAAAAATCGATTTTTTCAAAATCGCAAGTGGGGGTAACCCCTTAAGTACTCTATGGCCGTGCCAGTGGGCTTACGTTTTACGCTCAAAGTCGGTGAAAAAAAAATGTCTTGCTATAAATCGAGTAGTAACTTACTCTTATGATGATAAAGCACCGTTTTAGCGAGAGAAAAAAAATCGATTTTTGGAAAAATTTTACTTTGGCCTTACCCCTTAAACATAATGGTCACAAGAGACATAGGACGTTTAACAATATCATCGATAATATGTAGAATATTTTCCCAAAGTTTCAAAGCGAAATTAGAAAAACTTCAAACGTTACAGCCCGTCAAAACTGCATTTTCGAAATTGGCGTGCATGATTACTCCAAAACTATTAAGCCGATTGAGTTGAAACTCTGGAAATATTTATAATATCGCTACCTTCTACTTGACGAGAGTTTTTTTTTATTAGGAAAAACCTACGTTTTCAATCCAAGTTTAACAAAAGTTTTGCGTGAAATGATTTGTTGTTGTAAATCCGTTCCGTTCTCTTGAATTTGCATTTTCTTCATTTGAATTACTGTCAAATAGAAACCTTACATGTTCTTACTGAAAAAAGTTTGATTTTTTTTTTTGCAAATGAAAGTCTACGGTGAGGCTAGACTCAAAAAATTCTAAATTAGTTTCTAAATGATGATGAAATTAAATTCTAAATGATCAATTAGTTTAAAAATATTATTTTCTATACTCGAATGTACTATTAAAGTATACCTATAGTTTTATAAATGTAGAAAAGTTATTTTTCAGTTTAAAAAATCTCTCAAAATTGCTTAATTTTTTTCCGCCTAAATGTATGCGCCGCCTCAAACGCTCATAATGTATGAAAAGGAACACGTCTATATTGCTAAACGCGTTACCCTCGCCGATTTCCCCAACCGCATAAAAAAACACCTCAGCATTTATTAATTCAAGCCGATCTTCTCGCTTTACAGGAAAAAAAGTTAAATAAGACGGAGAGGCTGAGATTTCGCGAAGAAGCTGAGATGCTCAAAGGTCTCCAGCATCCGAATATTGTGAGATTTTACGACTATTGGGAAGTAACGCTTACTCGAAGAAAGTATATCGTACTCGTGACGGAACTCATGACCTCGGGAACCCTCAAAACGTAAGGACAAAGCTCGTTTACGTTACGTCGATTCGCTCTCTTCTTCTTTTAATTATTATAATTCTCCGTTTTCCTACGAGAGGGTTTCGTTTGCATAACGGGCTTAAAGTCACTCATATGATCAATAAATCATTCGGAGAACACGTCTGGACGTACCTATGTATAATTTTCACGCACCGGACGCTGTAGTCAAAGTAAAAGCGCTTTTTTTTTCTTCATAAGAAATATATTTTCCTCAACGTGATCTGGAATCAAGGCTACGGGTGCAAACATGAAAAATGTTCATTTTCTTGAAATGCTGGAACCAAATATTCCTGAATTATTTGATATTAACATTTTTTTTTACTACATCATTATGGAATAATACAAATTGTGGGATTGTTCGCTCCGAACAGCAGGATACTTATTTTGAAGGATGAAAATATAAAGTGTAAAATACCGGCTGTTCATTGTAAATTTTTTTTTTTTTTTTTTTTTTTTTCATTTTTCCATGCTTCTCACAAAGGAAGCTTTGTTTCGTCGATTTTTTTCTCTTCAACATTACTATGAATTCGTTGAGAATGTACCAAACCGTCGAGATATCAAATGCAGACGAAACGTGTGGATATGCGTATTGCGCGCACCTTTCGTTCTATCTCATTTAAGGGCGGGGTAAAGTTAATTCGGCGATAAAAAGGCATGTTTCTAAGATTTTTTTTTGGCGTAACGAATAGTGTTCGTTTATTGAAAAATTTACATATAATAAAGTAACATTTTAACAACATTCTCCTAAATTTGCATTGCAAAATATTCAAAATTGAGCGAGTGAAAATTAAACCCCGGAGGCGCCTCGAAAAAAAGTTGGATTGCGGTGTGCACCGTAACTCGCAACAGAATCATCTGAAACAAAAAAATCAAAATGCATTTGTTAAAGGAGATGTTTCTCGAGGTAATGACGGGAGGATTTTTTTTTTTTTTTTCGATTTTTCTATTTTTCGTAGCACTTGGGAGCCAAAAAATCCGATTTTGCTAAAAAAAAATCGGCTAATTTGTTGTTGAACAATTAGTAATTATTTTAAAAAAACAAAAAAGCTCTCGACAATACCTGGTGAATTATGTGAAGAAGTACTGTGCAAAATTTCAAAGCGATTGGTCCAGTAGATTTTGAGTTATCGTGCACACGGACTTCAAATATGACAAGTCTCAGAAAAACGGTTTGAAAAACGCAGAAGAGTTTGGTCGGCATGGAGCAATAGACGCTCAAATACTCATAACTTCGTCAATTTTACTCCGATCGACTTGAAATTTTAACACAATATTCTTAATATATTATGCATTCGTTTAAAATTTTTTTAAAAAATGAAAAAAAAAATTTAATACTTTACCCCGCCCTTAATTCCTTGAAATATGCTCCTCCAATCTGGTATTTAAACGATCGCAAAAATGCTAGAGGTGGCAGCTTTTATTAAAAAGTTGCTACGCAATGGAGTGTTTTTTTTTTAAATAGCAATACTTGATTATTCATAATTTGGTGAATATTGAAATTGTATTAATATGACTATAGCACGAAAACCAGTATTTGAACCGTTTGATGTTCAGGTATCTGCGACGATTCAAGAAAATAAATCCAAAAGTCGTCAAGTCATGGTGTCGGCAAATCCTTAAGGGATTATCGTTTCTCCATTCACGTTCCCCACCGATAATTCATCGTGACCTTAAGTGCGACAACATCTTTATAACCGGTACAACAGGTAGTGTCAAGATCGGCGATCTCGGTCTTGCAACCTTAAAGAATCGTAGCTTTGCAAAGAGCGTTATTGGCACACCGGAATTCATGGCGCCGGAAATGTATGAGGAACATTACGATGAGTCCGTTGACGTATACGCATTCGGTATGTGCATGCTCGAAATGGCGACTAGCGAATATCCGTACTCGGAATGTACCGGGCCCGCTCAGATCTACAAACGAGTCGTGTCGGTGAGAACTTTTTTTTCGTCTTTCTTCTTCCTACATCTTTCATCTCTGCTACTCTCACTACTCGTCATATTATCATATCGAATATTGCATCAATATGAACGTTCTTAGGGCGTCAAACCGCAAAGTTACGAAAAAGTGGACAATCCCGAAGTTCGCGACATTATCGAAATGTGCATACGGTTGCGCAAAGACGAGCGTCCGCTTGTCAAAGATCTATTGAACCACGAGTTTTTCGCCGACGACATCGGCCTTAAGCTCGAAATGGTCTCGCGCGATCCAGCGGTTGCGGATCCGGACTTGGCGCGCGTAGAATTTCGTTTACGTGTACTCGATCCGAAGAAACGTACCAACAAACACAAGGAAAACGAGGCGATACAATTCGACTTTGACATACAGGGTGACAATGCGGAAGAGGTCGCTTCGGAAATGGCTAAATCGAGCCTTATCCTCGAGGAGGACGCTAAAGCCGTTGCTAAAATGTTGAAAATGCAGATTGCTGGCTTGCTGCGTGATCGCGAGGATCGAAAGACGCGCGATGAGAAGGAGCGATTGGATAGAGAAATGGTAGAAAATCAGCAGACCACACTGGCGGATAATCTTTCGCATCAGCAGCAGCAACAACAACCGCAACAACAACAACAACAACAACCACAGCAACAACAACATCAACCACAACAACAACAGCAGCAGCAGCAACAGCAAGAACAGCAACCAGAACAACAACACGAACAACAGCCGCAACAACAAGAGGAACATCAAATACATATTATGATACAACCGCAGCAATTGCAGCAGCCTCAAATTGGCGCAAGCACAACGATCCACATGCAGATGCCGCAACCGATCCAACAAATACAGCTACCCCAGCACCCGCAGCCAATGCAACAATCTATGCAGTTTCAACAACCGCAGAGTCTCCAACACGCTCACCAAATACAGCAACAGCCCCACGGCTATCAGCAACATCAGCAACAAGAACAAGAAGAACAGGATCAGGAACGACAGGAGCAAGAGCATCTGGAACAGCAGCAGCAACAGCAGCTACAATATCAGCAACAAGACTCGCAAGACCAGCCGTCGCAACACCATCAACAGCAACAAGAACAACAAACACAACAGCAGCATCAACACCCGTCCCTTGATAAAGAACAACAGCAAGAACAACAGGAACAAAAAGAGGAACAACAGCAAGAACAGGAGCAACAATTGCAGGCTCGACGAATTCAATTGGTTCAGCATCAACAGCCGTTACTGCAGACTCCAACGAGTGTCATTCAGCCCCAACAAGCGCAGCAACAAATCGAGACTAGTGCTTCCCAACAGCAAATCCAATATCAGCAACAACAGTATCAACAGCAGCAGCAGCAGCAACAACAACAACAACAATATGTGCAGCAGCAGAATTCTTCGGATTGCTCGACACCGCAGACGATTCAAGGGCCTCCGCAATTTCCACACCTGCAGCATCAACTGCAAGCTCAGCAGCATCAGCAGCCTCAAATGCAGCAACTGACGCCGCAAGGACAGCAGCAGCAACCCCAAATGCAGCAACTAACGCCGCAAGGGCAGCAGCCCCAAATGCAGCAAATGACGCCACAAGCACAGCAACAACAACCCCAAATGCAGCAAATGACGCCACAAGCACAGCAGCAACAACCCCAAATGCAGCAAATGACGCCGCAAGCACAGCAGCAACAACCCCAAATGCAGCAAATGACGCCGCAAGCACAGCAGCAGCAACCCCAAATGCAGCAGCTGACGCCGCAAGTACAGCAGCAACCCCAAATGCAGCAACTGGCGCCGCAAGTACAGCAGCAAGCCCAAATGCAGCAACTGACGCCGCAAGTACAGCAGCAACCCCAAATGCAGCAACTGACGCCGCAAGTACAGCAGCAACCCCAAATGCAACAACTGACGCCGCAAGTACAGCAGCAACCCCAAATGCAACAACTGACGCCGCAAGTACAGCAGCAACCTCAAATGCAGCAACTGACGCCGCAAGTACAGCAGCAACAGCAGCTACAACCACAGATTCAACAACCCCAACAACAAAGCCATCTGCAACAGCAACCAATTTCATTACAGCAGCAACAACCTCAGGTTCAACAGCACATACAGCAAATACAGCAACCTCAACAATCACAGGCAACACAGCAATATTTCCATATGCAACAAATGGGAATATCGCAACAGATTCCAATGCCCACCCAGATCACCGGCCAGCAATCCGCGCTGCAGGCGCAGTTGCAAATTTCTCAAGCGTCTCAGCAACAGCATCAACAACAGCAGCAGCAACAACAACAACAACAACATCAGCAGCAACAGCAGCATCAACAGCAACAACAACAACAACAGCAGCAGCAGCAGAGCCATCTTGGTCTTCAGGGGCAAGGGCATTTGCAATACTCGCCGGGTCAACAGCTGCAACACATGCAGCAATTGCATCAGTCGCCCATTAGTTGTTCGCCTCCTATAACCGGACAGCAACAGTATTATCAGCAAACAGGACATGTCTATCAACAATCAAGTACGCAACAGACCAACATTCAACATCAAATGTATCATCAGTACGTGACTGCTGCGTCAAATACGGGGAGCGTGACGATGACTGGTCCAATAGACGTTGCGCCAGGTGGACAACAAACGACCAATCAACAGCAGACTTTTTACTCCACGAGTACTTGTCAAACGTTAATACAAGAGCATCATCAGCCAATCCAACCGGGAACGAGTGTTAACGTTCAGGGGCTCCAGAACGCGGCGAGCGTTCAATCGGCGCAGAATATTCAGACGAGTATTATTTCAAGTATTCCGAATGCAACGTCGATTAGCGGAAACGCGCCTCAGCAGCAGCAATCGTCGCAGCAACATCAAACGCAGCAGCAAAATTTGCTCGTTCAAATGCAGTACAGTGCCAATGTACTCGCGGCTAACGTTGCACTCACTCAGCCAACTACAGCCGTGCAGCAACAAGCCGTGAATATACAACAACAACCGCATTCGGTAAACGTGCCGCAGCCTAGCCAACAGCAAACGTTTTCGAGCGACAACAACGGAGCCTCGACTATGCACGACCAAAGCGGGCTTGTCAAGCAGGAATCCATGGATTTGATTCCGCCTAGCGTTAACGACTCGACGAATCCGCAGGAAGTTTCGGTCTTGAACGGTCGAACGATCGCGGGTGTTTCCTCAAATGCACAGGCTGTCAGTTCGAACGACAGGTAAGCTTTACAAACTTCACTCACCTTTTCATCAACTGTGGAACATGATTTGTTGAAAAGACGAGCTTGTTTTTTTTTTGTCTCCGATAATTTATTGCCTGTATTTGCCGTCGTTGATAACTACCGTTTGTTGTATCTGACAAGGGTAACGCCAGAGACGTCAGAAAACTTCGCGGTTCCAGAGAGGAGCCGCGTCAAGCGATCTGGCACTAAACGTCGAAAGCCAGGGATCAAACTGACCGTACTCTCGGTTAGCAACAACGAAGGCCAATCGATGACTGTCGAGTGTCAGCTCGACACGAGCAAACAGAAAACCGTCACCTTCAAATTCGATCGTGATGACATGGTGCCCACGGACATTGCGAACAATCTGGTATGATTTTTTTCATTTTTAACGAGGCTACGTCTACCTAGAGGCCCGAAAAAAATGGCCAAGCTCCGATTTTTCTTCTGGGAAAACGGGTGATGAAGGAGAAACGCATTTTTTTTTAACGCAGAGGTACATATATTGAGAGACTAAAAAATTACAGAAAAACAAAAAAAAACATGGCCGCCGACAGATGAGATTTTTTGCGCGACGTTTGGCGATGGAAACGCCCTGTTTAAACAGGGTATCTGAAATTTAAAAACCAAACCGGTTATTCCAGTTGACAATAAACACGAGTCGCTGACGATCGTTGATTTTTAAAAATAATTTGTTTCTAACGTGGCAAGGAAATGAAAGTCGAGCAAACAATATCTATGAAAAAAGTCGTCATTTTTACGTAACTATTAAAAAATGAGAATCGATTTTTAATAAGTGAGATCGCCAACGACCTTTAAGGTAGTACGAGCGCGCAATCTCGATTTCTGTAGATTTTGTTCAAATTTTTGCCAGACATTATTCATATCATTGTGCATGTTTGAGTAAAATTTCAGAACAATCGACTATTTATATTGGGAGATAATGGGTTTTTAAATTGAAACTTTGAACACTACAGGGTTTGGATTGAAATTTAGACAGAATAATTTACCGTCTAAAATATTCGTATCCTATAATAAGAAGACACATAACAACACCGCAGAACAGCATTTTTCAATACTTCGAGAAAAAAATAATTATCGCGTTGTTAAAGTAAAAAATGTTGTTTTGAAAAAAGATTTGCATTATAAATATTAATATTTTATATTGTTTATGTTATCTTCATTGACAAATAAAAGTGTTGGTTCATTCAAACTAATTAAAAACTTTGTTCGATTAAAAATTACTTCCAAATAAAAATTTGCGTTGCAGCATTATTTTAAATGTGCCGCGCAAACTCACGTCATTGGATACGTGGAACGATGCGCTATTGCCATGTGTCTTCTTATTATAGGGGACAAATATCCTTTACGGAAAATTATTCTGCATAAATTTCAATGCAGACCCTGCAGTGTTAAAAGTTGTAATTTTTAAATCCATTATCCCCCAATCTAAATAGTCGACTGTACTGAAATTTTACTCTAACATGCATAATGATATGAACAATGTCTGGTTAAAATTTGAACAAAATCTATAGAAATGAAGATTGCGCGCTCGTACTACCTTAAAGGGCCAGTACACTTTGGAGCCACGAAAAAAGGCTATTTTCGCGATGTTTTTTTGAGGATTTTAAGTCTTGAAAAACATTAAAAAAAATTTAATCCATTTTTATTCATTTTTAAGTACAAAAACTATAGTTTAACGTACAGCCTCAAAAATAGGTGGGCTAGGTAGCTCCATCACAACTCGGCAACGGCTTGTCTAAAACACAAAATCAAAGTCCACTAGATTCAGTATGACACCAGCTACAAAATGACCCTCGGATATAAGTTTTATCAAAAAATAAAAAAATAGCAAATGAAGAACGAAAAAAGTTAAAAAAAACGCGTTTTTTCGCAGTTTTTCGCAAAAAAAAGAGTAAAAATAAAAATGTTCAAACCATCGAGGGTCATCTTGTTGTGAATCATGTTTACAATATGTGGTTGAAATTTTAAGAGAATCGATTTTTTTAGTTTTAGAGATATGATGGAGTTAGATTTTGAAAACGTTGTTCCGAGAATAACGCGTTTGAAGTTTATACTATTAGTACAGTCGTGCTGTATATTGGAATCGGAAAAAATTAGAAGAAGGCTAGGGTGCTAAATCCAAGTTTGCCTAAAAATCGGGGTGTAGGGTTTTTTTAGAGGATGAAAAGGGATGGGGGTGGACTAATGCCAAACTACAACCCCCACGAGGTCGGCGCCGGGAGACAAAATGTTCAGAAAAATCCGGGCTTTATTTTTGTCCACACCGTCGAAGTCGTGGAAGTTCATTTTGGGGGTGAAAAAGTAGGTTGAAATTGTGAAAAAACAGTTTTCATTCGATAACTCTTTACGAAAAAATCGTACACTTTTTGTTCAAATGGGAACGTTGTAGCTCTTGAAAGGACGCGTCGACCGAGTATTTGATCATCACTCTCCGATAACATCTTCACCCCCAAAAGAATTGTTGAAGTATAAACAAAAAAATTGTTTATCGAATAACTCAAAAACAATCGATTTTTCAGGGATGGTTCAAGTGTACGAAATGTAGAGAATAATTTTCTCTATATTTTCTTTCCTATGGACCATCCTTGAATTTTGCTTTTTCGAACCCCTCTCAGAGGGATGGAAAATTCAAAATGAAATTCTGGAAAAATTCTTTACCGAAAATAAAGAGATACGAGTTTGGCGCTCTGGAGAAAAATGTAGCTGAGGGTTCAAGCTACAAATTCTTCCACGGCGGCGAATTCGTGCGGTCAATAGTTTTCCCAGAATTTCATTTTGAATTTTCAACCCCCAAGAGAGGTTGGAAAATTAAAAATCAAGGGTGGTCCCTAGAAACAAAAATATACAGAAAATTATTCCCTCCATTTCGTACATTTGAACTATACCCGAAGAATCGATTGTTTTTGAGTTATTCAATAAACAATTTTTTTGTTTATACTTCAACAATTCTTTTGGGGGTGAAGATGTGATCGGAGAGTGATGATCAAATAGTCGATCGACGCGTCTTTTCAAGAGTTACAACGTTCCCATTTGAACAAAAAGTGTACGATTTTTTCCTAAAGAGTTATTGAATTAAAACCGATTTTTCAAAATTTCACCCCACTTTTTCACCCCCAAAATGAACTTCCACGACTTCGGCGCTGTGGACAAAACTAAAGCCCGGATTTTGCTGAACATTTTGTCTCACGGCGCCAACCTCGTAGGGGTTGTAGTTTGGCATTAATCCACGCCCATCTCCTTTCATCCCCTTAAAAAAAAACCCTACATCCCGATTTTTAGGCAAACTTGGATTTAGCACCCGCGGCACCTACAAAATCACCTGTGAAAAAAACTAGCCTTCTTCTAATTTTCTCCAATTCCGGGGTTTTTCAGCTACAGCACGAGTGTACTATATGAAAAATAGTACTCTTACCTAAACTCAATCGGCAATTCTTGTACCGTACAAAATCCCTTCTGATGGCTCATCATCGTCGATTTCTTCAAGTCTTGCTTGCTTTCGATTTTTTGAAATTTTCAACGTCCACTGGCCCCTTAAATGTTTCTCGTCGTATCTCCTGTAAATTTGGAAACAATCCATCAAGTTGTTCTCGAGATATGGTATCCATCGACTTCAAAGCCGCGTTACGAAGAAAAACGCGTTTAAAGTTTGAAGTATGGTGCTGCTACCGCTTGCCCCGCCGACTGTTAGAAGCTGTAGCTTATTCAATTTTTGGAATATATGAATGAAATTTTCAGGGAATATAGCTAAAAGATGATACCATAGAATAAAAATATTTTTGAAAAATGTGATTTTTTGACCCGCCTAGGCAGATGTAGCCCGTCAAGGTAATCCTATCGCCAGGCTTCAATCCGTAGGATTTTCATTTTTTTTTTTGAGCTTCACTAAATATATCGGTAATCGTCGCTGTAAAATTTCAAGGTTGGTTATCGACCTAATTACAGAGAAAAAAAATATTAAAATTGCGTATGTTTGTGAAGGAATTCCGAGACGACATACAAAAATCCAACTTCCGGTCGCTACAAAAGTGTATATAATAGTGGGAATCCGTCAGATTCTTAAAAATAATCAGATTTACGTACTTAACACTTGTAGTAATCCAAAGCTCTCAGAAAAAATTACGCTTATTTACCTATTTTTTATTTAATATCAAGTTTAATTTGAACTTCCGGTATTGGATTTATTACCACTTGCTACGATAAAGAGACGTGACAGCAAGGCAGCAGCTGACTGTAGTCCTAACCTCATCTCACTCATTCGAATTTTCCACACATATTTCATTTTTAAGGCGTTACCCCCACTTGTAGCGCAAAAAAGGCCTTTTTCATGAATTTTTTTAAAGAAAACTACAAAACTTTTTTAATCGATCAATATACCATCTTAAAGAACACATCTTGAAGAACTTTCAGTAATTTTTTTATTGAAAAATATTACATTGTTTAGTGGCAAATTGCCGTCAATGAAATAATGTTTTTATATACACGGTTTGCGGTGACCAACATTGCGGCGAAGTGGATCATCTGAAAAAAAAATGCGGATGGATTTAGTCAAATATAAGTATAAGCTAGTCTTTAATCGAAGGATTTTAAAAAATATTCATTTTTCACAAAATGGCGGACAGTCAAAGTTAACGGTTCGATTTTAACGAAAAAAACGGCCATTTTTTGGCTATAAAACGTCCATTTTTTTTTTTTGAAAAAAAAAAATCGAACGATTAAAGACTACATTTTTATGTATTAAATAAGCCTGCAAAATTTAAAGAAGATCGGTTCATTAGTGTTCGAGTAATCTTGGTCACCGACTTCAGAAATGCCATTTTGAGAAAAACGCGTTTAAAGTTTCAATTTCCGGTCGTCTACACAACGGATTCTTCTCTTTCAACGCTCATATCTCAGTCAATTTTGTTCGGATCGACTTGAAATTTTCAGGACATATTCTCAGATACTTATACTTCAAAAAAATGCAATAAAAAAAATCGATGTTTTCAATATCGCAAGTGGGGGTAACCCCTTAACCGACATATTTCGCCGACACAAATTTTTCACGCTTTTTCCCAATCGTGGCCCAACTACAATGCTTTATATTTCCCGCACCTGACGTTGTTTTGACAGATCGACGTTGAAAAGCATGGATGTTAAACTCGCCTGGTTGAGTAAAAAGAGACGGAGATAAAACCAATGTTGACAAATATCAAACCTAGAGATACTGCGCGAATCGTTGGAATAACAATTTTTTCATTTTTCAAACTGAAATGTGAACATTCATTGAACAGTTTACACATGGAATATTTTAGTTACTACAAATTATTTTTTTTTGCATATGTAAAAAATATGAATTGCACGAGTCTCAAGTACAATCATTGGTATGACTAGTCTGAGGCGATAGGATAACCTTAAGGGATCATCACAGTGTAACGGGTAAAAAAATCGCCGATTTACGCGAATTTTTTTTCGATGGTTAAAATACGCTATTCGCTCTGATTTTTTCATGCCATTCAGAGCACACATGAAGAACAGAAAATAAATTTTTGAACGTTCATGTTTATTCTTTTTACATTTTTTTGAAAGGTTGAAAATGTCTTCGAAGAAAAGGAGTCCTCACGGTGTACACAGTTGGGGCCGTAAATATTGTCTGAAACGAAATTTATAAAAATATTATTAATCAGTAAGAAAGCCGCTATCTTGCTATGGAGCTTTTTTAAAAATCAAAATTGATGAACGGCGGTTTGAGAAAAAAGTATTGAATTTAGCGAATTTTATCGACAGTTTTTTGTTAAAAAAATTTGAAGATTTGAAAAAAAAACCTTCCATAGCAAGATAAAGAATGGCGTGAAGAATGTTTTATCAAAATTTGAGATGGATAGCGTAGAAAACTCTTCCTTTGAGAGTGTACACCGTTTTGAAAAACGACATTTCGAGAAAAAACGCGTCCGTTCGCGCCAGGTCTCACGCAGCTGGTCGAATCCGTTTTTCTGAGCAAGGCCGTAGCAATCGGAATAATTCGAATTTCGCCCCATAAATTGAACAACATACTTATAACCATCTATACTAGCGGATAATGCGAAAAAAATCGATTTTTTTTGACAATTTTACACCGTAATGATCCCTTCATTAAAAATTGCCCGAATTTTATACATCTTTGAATCAATATCACTAAATCCCCCCCCCCCCCTTTCTCAATGTTATTGCTAGGTGGCCGAAAATCTACTGCCCCAATCGCAATGCGAAACATTCGTCGAACTTATCGAAGACATCGTTAAACAACTTCGGTTGGACCCAACTCGCAGTCTTCCACTTGTCGCTCACGGCCCCCTGGATCAGTCGGTTGGCGGCAGTCCGGTCAATAGCCGCCGGCCGCGAGACCGCGATCACAGTCTTGACGCATCCAAGGTACGTTTTTCCGAGGGACCGTTCTTTCAATTTCACGGTCAAACCTATAAGCTTACCGTACTTCTTCTGCTTTAAAATCTACGTTATCCTTGCTTGCGATGGCGTTGTCATTGATCGTTTCTACGTTTGCCTTGGTTCATCAACGATTTGGTCCAAATTATTTGGAATAGTGTTGAAATTTGCTTAGCTTCTCAAAAGATACGTTGCAAAACGAGTATTCCTACACGTTGTTTTCCAGACTGCCGTTGGGATATTTTAGTTATGATCTTCGTTCAATGCAGTCAAAGCGAAAAATACCTTACCGCGCTACCGAAACACGTTAAAACGTAAAAAGTTAATTTTTATACTTTTTCAAATTGATACTTGTGTTGATTAAGTCAGGACAAGATTAAAGAATTTCTATACGCTGAGGAAGTAAAGTTCAATGTTCATTTTCCCATAATAATGCGGTTTATTTTCTCAAAAACGGAGTGAGAAATGTCAGACCGACGTTCATTGTTCAAAAGACAGTCGATTTTTTTTGTGAGCAATTTCTTTTAAGGCCCTAGGCCAAAGTAGCGGGTATAAAATCATGTGCAAATTTTACAATTTTTTTTCGTACGAAAAAGTAATTCACTCATAGAATTAATTACACATCTATTTAGTATGAATATCAAGCTGTTAGAAAATATATATATTTTTTTTCGATGTACAAAATGGCCGACTACTAATATTTTCTTTTGTTATCTTTTTTTTAGGCGCTCCGCGGCGTGACATTTAGCATCCACAATGTTTTGCCTAGAACGAAAAATAAAAATTCTTGTCAATCTACATTAGAATACCTAGAGAAGTGCGTACGGAATTGAAAAAATATTGTTTTATTCAAAAGGTGTAGGTATTTGAACTTAAGGGAGAAAATCAGTGTGACAGGCTGAAAAATGAGATATTTTCGGGAATTTTTTTTTTAACGGCTCGATGAAATTATTTAAAAAATTTGTGTATTAATTATTGAAGTACCGAAGCATACAAGGAATTTTTTATTTTTATCTTTAGTACAATTTATTAAGCAGAGGAGCGGTCGCAAAACGGCGTCTCAAAAAAAGACTCCCCGACGGTCGACAGCATAAGTGCCACAGCAAGCATGTAAAAAAAAATTCAAAAAGATTATTAAATTATAATAGTATAGCTATCGCAGCATCGTAGGAAATTTGAAAATTTTGATTAGAAACAAAATGGCGTCCATTTAAAAAAAATTGAATTTTACACAAAAATTTTGCAGTAAATTATTAATAAAAAAAAGTAAACAATTTAAAAATAAACTCTACGATGCGACGATAGCGATAAGTTTTCTGAAGAGAATCCTTTTTGAATGAAGTCGATTGGACAAAATTTGACAGAATTATGCGGTCAACCAGGTCGAAAAACATGGTTTCGAGAAAAACGCGTTTAAAGTATAGAAAGGCCCGTATAGAAGGCTCTGAGAGCGTCGACGCTTGGCGCCAATTTCGAATACTTCTAAGCTGAATATTGTTTTGAAAATTTGTAGACATTCTTAAAGGCCAAAACTATCTAAGCAACAAAAAAATCGATTTTTTTTACGCTGATATTCCCCCTTAAGAAATGAATTTTCAGTGAAAAATTTCGCTACAACTACTCATAAACTGCTCAAAAAATGAAAAGTTTTCTATTAATCAGAAATTCCGTACGTACTTCTCTGCGAAATGCAATAAGGAACATAACTTTTTATTCGAAGTGAATCGAGTGAAAATTGTTGAAGTTATTTGTCATGCCAATTGGAAAAAAAAGCTGTTTCGAGAAGTTTCGCGTAGTCGGCCATTTTGTACGTCGAAAAAAAAAATATATATATTCTAACAGCTCGATATTTATACTAAATAGATGTGCAATTAATTTTATGAGTGAATCACTTTTTCATACGAATTGTGCGCGAATTATTAAATTCGCACATGATTTTATACCCCTATCTGTGGCCCAAGGCGTTAAAAACAATATCGGTAAAAAAACGAAAGCTTCTTTCGCACGGTGACTATGCAAATTTTCTACAATTGAGTAGAAATTCTTCAATCCATTTGAACGCGAGGGCACAATTATGCCACTGGAAAGCGCAAACATTCAAATGTGTGTACTCGAGCGAAAAAAAAAAACAGCAGCGATTAATCAGTGAAATCGGACAAATGGCACAGGCTAATTTTTTTGTTCCTGTTACGTGGTTGAATAATGGATCAATGATGTCTGAGTTAAAAATATTCTGTCTGAGTGTGCATCTGTGATTTTGGACGCAGCAGGTGAGACACGGCTCGCTGACTCGTCAGAGCAGCCACCGATCTTCGTACAAAGTGCATCGTAGGCACCGTTCGGTGAGTTCACCTTCCTTGGTCTCACCGTCATCACCCTACACCTCCTACCGCGTTTTTTCTCAATATTTTGTTTCCCGTATTCATGCAACGGTCCAATTTTTTTCTTCATGGTGGACATTTCGTATTTGAAAGATTCAACCTACGGTACGATCGTTGGAAGAAACGTTACCGTAGGAATTATTTTTCTTTGTAATTGGACCCAACATGCCAACAATTTGAGGTAACTATGTTACGACTGAGGACGAACAAATAAGTGGACAAGTCGAAGTAAAAATGTAAAAAATTCAATTTCATAAGTTCAAAAGGTTCAGTTATTTTGTTCATACGAACCGTTTTAAACGTGGCAGCTTCGCGTTTAATGCGATAACTCACTTGTTCATGGTGTTAGCGACATATTTTTTTTGTGAAATCACAACTTTCACGAAGCCATTCAAACTTGGGAGAAATTACTTCTTTACTGTTACTGAATACTTGGAGAATTCATTTTGAAAACAATTGTCGTCTTTGGTCTTTCAAACCTCCCAATAAGAGATAACGGAGGCGTTTAAAGCATACCGTAGTTATACCGTAAGTTGAATTTCACAAATACGAAATATGTTACGTGACAAACATACGAATGACAACACTATCCGTCAGCACGTTCATTGTTCGATTAAACTAATGTTTTTCTTTTACATAACCAGTAATTATCCAGTGGTGTTAAAAAGGCTTCGATTTGACAAATCAGTGTGTACATCATCGAATGTTCGATATTCTTCCGTTTACTTTTGTCGTATGCCGACTGGCTGTTGTTGAGGGTGTAGCTGTTGGATTATTGCCGCCATTCCCATTGTCATAACTGTGCATAGTTTATTCATATTGCGCTGATAAAACGTTAATTGCATCCTTGGAAAATTATCAATTGTTCAAAGGCGTCCCATAAATAATCCGAAGGTCATAGCAAACCGCAGTCAGCTGTTCGCAACCGAGGTTATAGTCGGTATTCCTAAGAATGAAATAACGTGTTCTTCTGGCATAACGACGCGGTCCCCGTAGTCATAATCGGACTGTTTGGATGCACGCTAATTGATTACTGGTAAAATCAGGTAGAGCGCCGCACACCTGAGCTACTTTTCTTTCACGTGTTTGGTGACAATTCGGGTTTAACGCGTTTCAGAAATCATCTCACAGTATTTCGATTAACGTATCATATTATTATACTTGTCCAAAAGTAATTAGTCACTGCAGACGGATAATTGAACATTTTGAAGCATTGCTTTCTGCTGCTTCTCTTTCCTTGAGGGTAAACATTTTTGGTAAGGATGCATACGAGTTTGACGTGCGCGAAGTAGAGAATTGATAGTGGTGCGTATGAATGCTTAATCCTTGATGTGCAAAAATCCAGTGCATCGAAGGGGCAGCGGATGGCGGAGACGAAATTTGGTAAGTGATGGATTGTAAATTGCTTCGGCTTTACGGAAGGTAAGAGAGGCTTTCTACTAAAAAAATTATATACACTGCCACTCAAAAGTTTGGATACACCAGTCGATGATTCTTGCCGCACTAAAAGTTACATAACTTCGTCAACAAAAAAAGATGATCAAATTTACCGAACGGCGTTTTGAAGGGAACAAACTCGGCTTTGTTTTGCTCTTGCGAAATATTTTTTTATGATTTTTCTTCGACCCGGTACGCACTTTTGTACGCGACTGTTTTTCGGCTTTTTTTTTCGACCGTCGAGAATTGGGCGCATGACTGATGGAAAAAAATGTTGTCGTCCATGATAAACTTGAACGGAGTAGCAAGAACTCCGTTTTTGTTTTTTCAAAAGATTCGTAGGATTTTTTTTCGCAAAGTTATTTCATTTCTGGCTAAAAAAGACAAATTTTGGAAAATACAACGTAACTCAAGAACCATAAGAGTTAAGAGGACATGTCAAAGATGTAAAAAGTTGCGTAAGTTTGTACTGGGTCGCCTGGAATTCTTTCAAAATTTTCCTCTGAGATTTTATTGACTATTTGCACTTGAAATTGATGGGTAGGATGTCTTAACTCGAAAAGTATAGCGTTTGTAACGAAATATCAGGAGGAGAAACGTTCTTAATTTTCGATTTTAAATTCCCTTTAATTTTTTCAGAAATTTTTTGGTCGAACCTCGGAGAATTTTCCGAACAATTGATTGACGTATCTCGAGAAATATTGAGTTAGGGACAAAATATCAAGAAGGGAAAATGTTGCAGTGTTTCGTTTTAAGTAAGTATACATTTTTTCAGATTTTTTCAAAATATTTTTTTACAATTTTTTTCAGGTGTAGGTACTTTTGAAAATGCGAAAAAAAAAATTGAAAAAAAATCTGAAAAAATGTCAATGTATTCAAAACGAAACACTGCAACATTTTCCCCTGTTAATATTTTGTCTCTAACTTTAGTTTTCGAGATACGCCAATCAATTGTTCGGACAGTCCTCCGAGGTACGACCAAAAAAAAATTCAGAAAAAAATTTGAAAAAAATTTAAGCGAATTTAAAATCGAAAATTAAAGAAGTTTTCGTTTTATAACGAAATATCCCCTGATATTTCGTTATAAACGCCATATTTTTCGAGTTAGGCCATCCTACCCATTAGTTTCAAGCGAAATTAGTCGAAAAAATCTCAGAGGAAAATTCTGAAAAAATTCCAGTCGTTCCAGTATAAACTTACGCGACTTTTAACATCTTTGACGTTTCCTCATAAACCCTATAGTTCTTGAGTTATGTTGCATTTTCCAAAATTTGTCTTTTTTAGCCAAAAATGAAATACCTTTGCGAAAAAAAAATCGTACGAAATTGAAAAAAAAAAAAAAAAAACGAAAACGGAGCTGCTGCTACCCCGTTCAAGCTTATCATGGATAAACGTGACAATTTTTTTCTCCACAAGTCATGCTCTCAATTCTCGATGGTCGAAAAACAGTCACGTACAAAAGTGCGTACCGGATCGAAAAAAATCATAAAAAATATTTCAAAAGAGCAAAATAAAGTTGAATCTGTTCCCTTCGAAACGCTGTTCGGTAAATTTGGTTATCTTTTTTTTTGACGCCGCTATGTAACTTTTAGCGCGGCGAGAAATATCGACTGGTGTATCCAAACTTTTGAGCGGCAGTGTATATAGGTACGGTTTAGATACGAAAATAAAATGAGAGACCCTGTATTTTCTTACGAAAACTTTTCGAGAATTTTCATAGGAATTATGCAGTTGACGAAGATGTTGTAACTTTTGTTTGCAGAGGACGGATTGCTGTGGAAACAAGTTTTGGGAATGAAAGCTGGATGCTGCGATGATGAGTGAGGATTGGATGCTTCAGAACATCTGGGTGAAGTTGAGGGGTATGATCGAAATCTTTCGCTCTACCTGCGGTCTCGGCGACGGGCCACTTGCACCAGCTATCCGCACCCACCGGGCAATCGTCGTGCTTTGGCTTTGTCGTTCGTACGGCACAAACGACTACAGGGTATTGCCAACAAAATTGATATTTTGTCTCATTGCCTCCAGTATGAGCCTAGATTTTATCCAGTTTCGCTGTGACCTTCGGAGGCTCTGTCGAGGACTGGAAACATTGAAATAATGATGAGTGTGGTGTCAAAGTGAACGAGATACCATCACGAAGCCCGCAATGCCATACAATGGAACATTGAAAATGAAAATAAGGTTTATTTTCGTATTTTATTAATAAATAATGTATTAATTATCTCGATCATTCGCAAAAATAAATAACAATTAAATAAATGCTTATAAATTGTTACGGTATCTCCATGCAGGATCCGAACGTATGGGACGAGTTTACGCTCGGAGGTGATAGCGAAGATGACTTGTTATTCATTACTTGAGACCATAAAATTGACTGTCATTCGAGAGAGATAAGCTTGGGTATCATTGTTCGATCGTCGCCGGGATCTCGTTGAAAAATAATTTATCGCTAACGAATGTTAAGATCTCACCAAGATCCTAACAAGGAACGTCATTTTGATGTCCGCCTTCGATTTTCTTGAAACTAATGCGGTGAATTAAAATAAATCGCTGGAAAAACGATTTTAGGAGGTGAAATTATCCATGTGAGTGAAGAACTTGAATGATTTTCAATGAAAATTAAGGATTTTAGAGAAAAAAAACATCGGTATGGATTTGTCAAAGAATTTTTTTTTAAATCTACACTCTTTCCCATCTATTTCTAAAATAAGTGACTTCACCGAATCGTCGATAATTTCTTTCCGGCTTCGATTTGAAAGTCCATTCTCTGCTTATCCTCTACGTTATCATCTCCTCTTTGAAATGTCGTTTGATTCATTGAGTTCGGATTATTTTTCGATTTTTGCCAGAATTTCAAAGACGAACCATCGATTTTTGCGTTTTTTCCTACCATACCCTTGCCTCTTTCTCGGTCATTTTTCAAGTGCACTTTCCGGAAAAAAATATTGGTGATATCGGGATCCAACACCATTATTTGCCAAAATCCGTTTTTTAACCCCCCCCAATAAAGCTTCGTCACTCGAATAGGACCGATGCTACGTCTGTTTAAAATTTCGCGATTCTGGAAAAGTGGCCAAAATGGTCGGAAAATACTTTTTTTTCGCCTCTCAAGGGGTTAGGCCACTCTAGAGGCCGAAAAATAGGGTTTTTGGACATTTTTTTTTTTTTTTCAGAAGAACTACAAAATAAGTCGAGATTACAAAAAAGGGTTTTTATCATACATATCAGTGACTGTATACGGTAATGTTTTTGAAGCGATTAATTTCAAAATGGCGACTGTGCAGCGCTTATCTCAAAACTGCATTTTTTTAATTTGGCCGGAAACATAACTCGGACAATTTTCAACCGATTCACTTGAAATATTGAACATAGCTTGAAAAATACATTGTCTATGGAAGTACGTAGGATTTTTTTTTTATATTGCATAGTTCATTTGTTATTAACAATTATCTGACGATTTTTTAGGCAAATTTTTCACTTTCCAAAAATTTGCCTCAAAACCGTTAATAACGAATTAAGGGATCGTCTCAGTGTGACCCTCCGAAAAATCACTGATTTTCGCGTTTTCTTTTTTTAAATGTTCAAATAACCTAATCGATCCGGTTTTTTTAAAATAAATAAATACATTCATGACGAATACAAAATGATTTTTTTATGTTTATTTATTGGATGTACAATAGTTAAATAAATTGTTGAAATGACACGTAAATAAAAAAGGTCCTGTACGGTTTCCACGATTGCGGCCGCAATTTTGATCTGAAACAAAAATTTCAAAAAGATTATTAATCTGTAGGAAAGTAGCTATCGCGCTATGGGAGGGTTTTTTTTTTTTTAATTTGACGAAATGGCGGCGATTTGAACAAAAAGTATCGAATTTGGCCCTTTTTTTCGACAGTTTTTCGTAAAAAAAAATAGGAAGATTTCCAAAAAAAAAAAAGCTTCCATAGCGCTATAATGAATGACGTTAAAAATGTTCTCTTCAAAGGGGAACTAAATATCTTCAAAACTCTTCCTTTGAGAGTGGAAACCGTTTTGAAAAACACTATTCTGAGAAAAACGCGTTTAAAGATTGGCGAGGCAGATGTCTCGCTCCGTTCCCTTTCTACAAGAAACGTTGTAGCGACCGTAATAATTTGAATTTCGATTTAAAAATTTGAGAGAATGTTTATTACAGTGTATACTATCCGATAATGCAACAAAAAAAATCGATTTTTCGAAAATTTCACACTGAGACGATCCCTTAACTATGCAATATAAAACAAAAATCCTACGTACTTCCATAGACAATATATTTTTCAAGATATATTCAACATTTCAAGTGAATCGGTTGAAAATTGTCGGAGCTATGTTTCCGGCCAACTTTAAAAATGCAATTTTGAGATAAACGCTGCACAGCCGCCATTTTGAAATTAATCGCTTTAAAAAAATTATTGTATACAGTCACTGATATGTATGATAAAAACCCTTTTTTGTAATCTCGACTTATTTTGTAGTTCTTCTGAAAAAAAATGTCCAAAAACCCTATTTTTCGGCCTCTAGAGTGGCCTAACCCCACTAATAAAATGTATGATAAACACCCTTTTTCGTAATCTTGATTTATTTTGTAGTTTTTCTGAGAAAAAAATCCCCACAAAGCCGATTTTTTCGCCCTTTAGAGTGGCCTAAGGCCTTAACCCTTTGAAGCATAGTGACATACTGGTATGTCACCTACTTCCGCTCTGTTTTTCTTTAATAAAACATTTTTTTAGCGTATAACGACGAATGTAAATGTATAGGATGTTAGGAGGTCAATTGTTACTACGATATCACTATTAAGGGCTTATGTTGCACTTAGTGGATGTTGATCATCACTACAGTACAAAAAAACACGTTTGTCAGACAATAAATGTAATTGTGCCTAATGTAGCAGGTAAACCATATACAAAAAATGAATTCAGAGACGTTTTTTAGGTCGCTGATTACTAATTCGAGCTCAAAATCCAGAAATTCAAAATGGAGAATCCAATATGGCGGACCAAAACTGGAGATTTTACTGGAATTACTAAAACATCGGAGTTGCTCAATATGTTGATTCTGTTATACTGAATTTCTAATAGAATTACGCTTTTAGCATTACCCGGAGCTAACGGCGAGGACGTAGCGAGTTTCTAGCTCCATATTTTTTTATTTATTTTATTTTTTGCTTTTTTATTTTATATATTTTTCATATGATATATTATTATAATATATTTACATATTAATTATAATATATAAATAATTTTATATATTATTATAACCCAAACAAACAATTTTCGCATTTGTGGTCCGCCATATTGGATCCGCCATCTTGAATTTTCAAATTTTTAGTGCAAATTTGTAATCAGCGACCCCGAAAATTCCCGAGTACCAAATTTCGCTTTCATCAAACGATTTTTGCATTTATGATCCGTCATATTGGATCCGCTATCTTGAATTTCCAAATTTTGAGTGCAGATTTGTAATCAGCGACACCGAAAACCCCCGAGTACAAAGTTTTGAGCTGATTACACGCGAGGAAAAATGTATGCTTCAAAGGGTTGAACCATTTCACAAGGGTCTATCTAACAGAAAATGTTTCGCGGATTGTGAATATGATCGAGCTTTTTTTTTTTTTGAAAGCTCAAAAATACGCCGCCAAACACGAAAATTATTTTATTTTTGTTTATTTATTCTTCATACTTATTACTTATTTTTCATATTGTTGACGGTTTTTTAAAATAAAAATTGAAAGTCTTGAGGAAAATAAATGAATTCGTGTTTGGGGGTAAAAATTAATCGACATAGACTAGGAAAAAAATATTGAAAATCCAAGAAAATGTCACACTTTGGCTGAAAAAAAAGTTCCTGCACTCTAGCGGCGCTCATTTATTTTCGGATTGGATTTGGAACTCCGCTCTGTGCGCATTGTCTTTGTAATCGTTATCTCTTTAAATTGCCGTTTGATTCATGGAGTTCCGATCAAAGTCGATCCATCGATTGTCGCAATTTTTTTCATACCCTATGCCTGCTTTTCGGCCATTGTTCAACTGGATTTTCCGCGAAAACTAATTGAGATATCTGGATGAATCAAGCGGCATTCTCTAAGTCTACCGTAAATCTTTTTCCACTCCCCTCCTTTCCTAATAAGGTTTATGCGACTCAAATAGGAGGTACGCTAGGGCTGTTTGGAGTTTTGGGATTTAGACGATTATGGAAATGTGGCCGAATGGAGCATTTTTAAATCGGGAATACTTGTTCCGGTGTTCAATAGACTCGTTGGTGATGGAGTAAATTTTAAATATGCAACTATAGTAAAGTATAAATTAATTGACTGGTTCGTTGTCCAAGCAAACGTCTTACAATAGATAAAAATACACCCACGAGCATGTAAATGGTTTTCACATGTAAAACACATGCTTGTCTTCCAGCAACAGCCACGGTTGTGTTAACCTTCCACCCTGTGTCTTCGAAATAAACTTGCAAGCAAACGGTTACCACATTGAATATTCCGTTAAAGTATTTGTCTTCGATAATGGATTTCTTGCGATTCAGAGAAACGTCCGATGACCAATAACGTAGATGTTTTGCATTGAAAATCAACATTATCATATTAAAGGTTGAAAATGTTTATTGTTGCTTGTTTTCCATACTTATCGTAGTTGCTTAGTCGAAAATTTCCAATATTTCGTTCCTCGTGCGTAATGTACGTAAAAAATGTATCACCTTGGCAGAGCTTGCTGCTTGCTGCTGTTGATATTAAGAGTCAACGTGTTTATAATTTTTTAGCGAGATGAAACGTCGAACACGTCGACGCCGACGAAGCTTTTACCGATCGAGCAGATAATTTCGAACATCGCTTCGGTGTCATTGGACTCGCGTGATCAAAATACTCAAACGTCAGATAATCAACCTACTCCGCAAACAGTGAACACCGGGGACAGCAGTATATCGACCGAAGTTTCCCGTCGATCATCAACGTCAACACAGAACACGGATACGTTGACGCCCGTCAATTTAACGAATGATTTTTTGGAAAGTCACGAAATCGTGCCAGACTTTTTATCGAACAGTGACTTCACGACGGTGCTGGACAATGGCAGTTCTATGACGAGTCCCGGTGAAGAGGCAGCGCCTGAAAATCCGGAAAATATTGCCAATTCTCAGTACGAAGCGCTGAATAAAGTCGACTCGGATGGATCACTGTCACAAACAACTGAAAATACAATGGGAAGCGAGCCTTCGGGAATGGGCTTTCAAGAACCGTTCGATTCGCAAGACGCGAGCCGTGAAAATGCCAATTTATACGAGTGTACAGCATCGACGACGGACATCGAGACGATAAAATCGAGCGCAGCTCCGCCGGTGAGGAAAATCTCACGTTTTCTCGTCAGTCCCGTCGTGGAGAAACAGTCGTTATCCGGTGATGGCCAATGCCACGGTGCACCGAATGTCGCAGACACTACGGATAATCTTGTTGAGAATGACACGAATCTTTCAACATCCAACTACTCGACATCGATTTCATCGCAAATGGTTCCCCAATCGCCAGAAATATCGCAACTCTTACACAATGGAGTCCAGTTGCAACATCCGTTCTCGGGACAGATTCAGCCAATGAGTGGCGTACAGGCAATGCAGGACAACGCGGCCCAAACGAGCCAACAGCAGCAAACCCTCGTCAGTCAAGGAATGGTCGACGCGCAGATCAACGCCATTGTCGTTCAGCAGCAGCCGCAACAGCAGGATATCCAACAGATCCACGGATCACAGGATACGTTTATCCCGCAGGGTCAATATCAGACGCAAATTGGAATTCAACAGGTCAACGTGCAGCAACAGCATCAGCAGCAATCTAACGTGCAACAAAACAACATACAGCAACAACCGCAAGACCAACAACAAATACACTTACCGATGCAACAACAGGCTCATTACATGTCGCAGCCGCATCAACAGCACCTTCCCCCACACGCGGTCCCTTTCGGCCATATGCAACAAATCCACGAAGACCGCAATCGTCGTGTGTCGAATAATTCAACGGTTTCCTCTATATCGACGGATTCTCAGCTGTCGGAGAGCGCAACGGGTCTGACATCGGCGAATATTCAACACTCTGTTATTCAGGATCCTGGCGGTCACAACGACGCTCAGACGTTGATGTTGAACGCTGTCGATCAGTATCAATATCAAAATGTCGCGGCATTGACGTCGTCAGTTCACACCGGTGGAATGTCGACTCCCGTACAACAAATGCTACCGGTTCAAACAGCAGCGCTAGTCGTACAGAGTACAATGCAACAGACGCAAGAAACAACACCGAAAACGAAGACGAAAGAGATGTCATCGACGCTTCCCGATCTTGCGCAAAATCTTGCCAATATACTCTCAAATCCCAAGGCAAAGTCTTTGACGCCGCACGCAGTGCCGAGCCAGCAGCAGCCTCAGCAGCAGCTCCAGCACGAACAAAGTGTCGTACATCCACAGCAAATTTATCCACAGACGGCATTGCACTCTGATCAATATTTCCAACCGATACAGCCGGAAATGTCGGTTCCATCGAATCAAACGCATATTCAGCAACAACCACCGAATCTTTATACTCAACAACAAATGCAACAGTTTCAGCAATCCAGCAGTCTCATCCACATGCAACCAGCTCAAACGGAACACGTAAGCGTTCACCTACAAGCCAATTTTTCGAATAGACAAGCCCAGCAACCGTTATTGAACGTACACGCGATACAGCAGTCTTTGCTGGTGCAGCAGGGAATTCATGGATCTAGCGGGAGCCAACAGAGCGAGATTGCTCAACAACAGATTAATCAGCAGCAACAACAGCTGAATCAGCAACAACAATTATTCGCACAGAATGTAACGAATAATTACGGCCACGGTGTTTTAACTAGTCAAAGCCAACTGATAATGTCGCAATATCAACCGGGCACGTTGCCGGTCACGGCAATTCCGGCAAGTGTTCCCGCGGCTAACAACGCGAGCCCTGTAGGAAAAAATTCCACTGTGCAACAGTCGCAACCCGTGCAATCGCCGTATCAGACCGTACAAGCGACACAGCTCGTGCAAAATGTCGGCCAGATACAACAGCAATCGCAGCAACAGACCCAACAGCAGCTTCAACACACAATTGTCGAACAGAGCGAGAGACTCCAGTCCAACGAGCAGCAACATCAATCAGTGCAGCAAAATCTGCAATTGCGACTGCCCGAGCATCATTCGACAAATTCATCACAGGAGTACGCGGAGTGCAACGTGGACGGACGCGATGCAAGCAGGTAACATTCGTTCGATAATCCCCTTGTTTCCCTTGCACCGGTTGTTCGGGGTTGTTTTTATTAATCATTTGACACGATGTATGGCCGCAGGCGTACGAGCTCCGACTGCCAGTTGATTCTTTCGGAGAATGAAAGCTCGAGTCATGACGCGACACCGGAGCACACCATTGTCGATTCCACTGATCCGAGTCTCCACACTCAGCATCAATCGAGTCAACAACAAAATCATCAGCAACAACAAAAGTCGCAACATCACAAGCTCAGTCAACAAAACTCGGTGGAGAAAACGACGGAAGTTTCGTCGAACGTTGCTGCGACCGGAGGCCCTCAAACGATAGCGGATCTGGAGAAAAAACTTCTTCAACTGACTAGCCAACCATCGGAATCGTTGAACGTTAATACTCCACCGATCAGTCATCCGGCTACGCCACACGGTTACTCGTGCGGATTTACCGGGTCTGAAACGTACATGCATTCGCTGCAACAGAAGCTTTTCAACAACGGCATGCCAGTTTCATCCTCACAATCATTGGTATGTGCTTATTTTGCAGCGACCAATTAATTCTTCGTGGTTCTTACTAAAACTGAGGCTGATTTTTGGCCGTTCGTCTTTCTCTCGTAAATCCAGTTGATCGCTCTAAACGACATTCGTAAAATTTCGAATATTTCGATTAGAACAATTTTATATTTTGTTTTCTTGGTTGAATTTTCGACAAAATTGACCGTTTAATGTTCATTTCCCAAAGTTCATTCGTCACGGGATATTCGCATCGAATTCGACATTAGCCAACAGAGACACTTACAAAAACACTTTTAATGCAATGCGATTTTGTTCAGTTTCCTCGCAAAAGGGACATTTTATTTGATTGAACATTTGAATAATTGAAGAAAAAATTATGTCGTTATAACGTAATTCTTTGTTTATTTCCGTAATCGCTTAAGGTATTCCTTTTACGAACGCAAATATTTTACGAGTAAGGGTCTTCTCACTTTACACGCTAAAAAAGGCTATTTTAAGGAATTTTTAAAATCGGTTTATATTATAGATATTGATATAAAAGTTATTACACTTAATAAATACACTTTCGAAATACATTTAAAAAATAAGTTTATTTATTTAAGTGACTATAGACGAAAATGGTAGTTAAAAAAATGTCCTAAGAATGGTAGGTCTGCGCTGTTGATGGAATCTCGGAGATGGATTATCCGAAACAAAAAAATCAAACGGTTTTAGATTCAGTATGTTAATGACTATATCGCATATTATACGTTTTTTGATATATGCCAACATAACAAAATGGCAGACATTTTTTCGAAAAAAAAAATGTTTTTTTATTGTTTTTGGCAAAAAAAAAATAGTAAGTATCAAAATTTTCAAAAATCCTTGATATGCGCTATAGCTATAGTTGTAAAGAATATGTGGTTGACATTTCGCAAGGATCGGTTCAATAGTTTCGAAGATTTTATCAACAAGCGCGTTTAAGGCAGGATTCTACTTTGAAACCATGAAAAAAACGCTATTTTCGTGAATTTTTTCTGAGAATACTATTAAAGATATCGATATGGGGTTTAAACTGTTCAATAAATACACTCTTTAAGTACATAAAAAAAAAAAATTTAATGTATTTTATTCATTTTTTGTACACGTAAAATATGTTTAAAGCCAACGCCTCGAAAAGCAGGTACCGTTGCCGTGGTCGTGAAATCTTCCCGACGGATGGTCTGAAACAAAAAAATCAAATAGTTTCATGTTCAGTATGTCTTCAGGAACCGACCTAACTAGAATATTTTATATACGTGCAAAATTAACAAAATGGCGGCTAAAATACGAAAAAAAAAAATGCGTTTTTTTTTGGGTCTTTTTTTGCAATAAAAAAATAGTTCTAATCAAAATTTTAAATTGATTGTAGTTGGGTCGGTTGGTACACATATAGAATATGTGTTCCAAATTTCATAAGGATCGGTTCAGTACTTTTTGAGTTATCACGACCACGGTACTTGAAAATGTCGTTTCGAGAAAAACGCGTTTAAAGTTTTGGTGAGTCCGGGCCGCGCGCCGGGCGGGTCACAATAGCGCGCTCAGGTAGGTGCGTTCGAAAGGCGAAAAAGGATAGTTAGACTGCTTGGAACTTTATCAAATTTTGACCGAACATTCTTGAACATATTTACTTTCGAAAAATGTAAAAAAAAAAAAAAAATTTTTTTTTCAAAGTTTCAAAGTAGAGCCTTAAAGGTTGTTTGGGTAACATAAATACATGAATTTTTTTTTAAATGTATTTCGAAAGTGTATTTATTAAGCGAAACAACTTTTATATCAATATCTATAATATATACCTATAAAAAAAATCATGAAAATAGCATTTTTGGCGTCCAAAGTGAGAAGACCCCTTAACTGATTTTCGTCTATACTTAAGTAAAAATACATTTTAGTATATTGGTAGAATTTCAAGCCGTAAATTCCAAGCCTAAAAATCGTCTCATCCATACGGCGCTCCATGGAAATGACGCACAGGCCACATTTTTATCTAACAATTTATACACTAAAAAAAGTCTAGACGCCTAATATAAACTGCTCAAGGGTGTAAAAAAATCTAAAGATTCCGTAACTATATTAAAAACAGGGGATCACCGAAAGTTTAAAGAAAATATTAATGATAAAACTTAGAAAAATGTGACTAGCAGAAGAATTTTCGTAGCCGCAACTTTTAAGGCCTTAGGCCACAGTAACGGGTATAAAATCATGTGCGAATTAAACAATTTTTTTTTTCGTATGAAAAAGTGATTTACTCGTAAAATTAATTACACCTCTATTTAGTATAAATATCAAGCTGTTAGAATTTTTTTTCTCGATGTACAAAATGGCCGACTACTAATATTTTCTTTTGTTATCATTTTGAGGCGCTCCGCGGCGTGACGTTTGACATCCACAATTTTTTAACTAGAATAAAAAACAAAAATTCCCGTCAATCTACATTAGAATACCTAGAGAAGTACGTACGGAATTTAAAAAATATTGTTTTATTCAAAAGTTGTAGGTATTTGAACTTAAGAAATGAATTTTCAGTGAAAAATTTCGTTAAAAGTGCTCATAAACTGCTCGTAAGATGAAAAGTTTTCGATTAATTAGAAATTCCGTACGTACTTCTCTGCGAAATGCAATGAGGAACATAACTTTTAAATTTGAAGTCAATTGAGTGAGAATTTTTGAAGTTATTTGTCACACCAATTGGAAAAAAGCTGTTTCGAGAAATTTCGAATAGTCGGCCATTTTGTACATCGAAAAAAATGTATACTGGGTTGGTACAAAAATCTTGCAACACACAACACGAGTAAAAAAGAAAAATATTTTATTTTAACAATAAACGATTATTCAGTAATGTAGGCTCCCTCTGCATCTACAACTCTTGCCCAACGCTCTGGTAGACTTTGCACGCCCGCAGAGCAGAATTCTTTTGATCGTGAATTAAGAAAGTCGTCCAATGTATTTTTGAGATGACAGATCATCAAATTTTTTATCCCGTAAATAGTTAATCAAAGCTCGAAACAGGTGATAGTCGGTAAGTGCTAAGTCTGGTGAATACGGTGGGTGTGGTAGAACTTCCCATCCTAGTTGCGAAATAGTTTCTTGTGTCATCTTAGCGAGGTGGGGTCGAGCATTGTCATGGAGAAGCCGAACCTGAAGACGTTTACGCTTTTTCTATTTCATAATTTTAGCCACCTTTTGCAGTTGTGCAGAATAAATCTCTGCCTGTATTGTGGTGTTGGTTGGCAGAAATTCGTAATAGAGCATGCCCTCAGAATCCCACCAACAACAGAGTAAAACTTTCTTCATTTCACGGGGCCGTTTAGGGGTCGGTTCTGGTTTTTCCCCTTTCGGTAACCACTGACGCTTGCGCGTGTGATTAACATACAACACCCAGCTTTCATCCCCAGTGACTATTTCTTGAAGAAAATCCTTTCTTTGCGGACGATGCAGGAGTGAAAAACAGATGGACATGCGTGTTGCTTTGTTTGATTCGCTGAGACTGTGCGGTATCCAAGACGAAACAACTTTCCTATATCCCATCTTTTGTAAATGTCGAAGGATAGTAGGATGACTGCAGTTGAGTTTGTTGGCTAATTTTCGTGACCACATATTAGGCTTTGCCTTTATAAGTGCTCGCAGTTCTTCATCGTCCACAATCGATTCCCTGCCGGATCTAGGTTTGTCTTCAAAAGATGTATCGCCAGAATGAAAACGCTGATACCAACGGGAGACCGTTGAATAATTAACTACATTAGCCTTGAACGCACTGCACATATTACGGGCTGCGGCTCTTGCAGAATGTCCTTGCAAGAATTCGTAATATGCGATTGCTCGAAGTGCACGTTGATCCATCTTTGCTCATACTGACTCCGCGGAACAACTGACTCGCTTATATATCCTGCGGCATGGAAGGTTCCAGACCATTCTTGTATTTCCTATTCTCGAATATTCTCGAACTTCGTTATTAGGACAAATATTTTAATTGAAAAAAAAAGTGTTGCAAGATTTTTGTACCAACCCAATATATTTTTTCTAACATCTTGATATTCATACTAAATAGATGCGTAATTAATTTTATGAGCGAATCACTTTTTCATACGAAAAAAAAATGGTTAAATTCGCACATGATTTTATACCCGTTACTGTGGCCTAAGCCTTAGGAGAAAATGTAAAAATGTCGAAATCTACCAAATTTGAGCATTTTTCATTCCATTTTATCGTTAGGTATGATAATTGATTGTGACTTATTTTTATAAAGCGCCACTGTAATTTCACCAGTGATTCGGAAGGGCCCTCCTCGTGCCCCCACACAATACGACCCTCCGTGAAACGAATACCTCAAGATTGTTGCTTGAAAATATTGGGTTAAATAGATATTAATGAAAATTTTAGTAATTGTTATCGTATATTTTCTGAATATACTGGCAAAAAGAGAACGGAGGTCTGGCACTCGTTTACTAAATATTAAATTTTTAAGTTTACATCAATCTCCACTCGATCGCATTGGTTGTACGGGGCACAACGTCGTTGCCATTTCAGTTTGTCGCGTATACCTTCCGCATTTGTGAAGAAATTGACACAAAAACGAATATCGTGCGCAGGATAGTGTACAGAACAATATTACCGTAAAAAATAGACTGATCTAATTAACGGAAATGTACGAAAAATATGCGACCAGTTTAGGAAAAAGTGAGGCTTGTTGAGGAGTATGTATTAAAATGTGGCAACGTCGGAACTATGGGAATAGCAGAACCAATCAAAAACCTAGCTACCCAATTTCAAATACGTTAAATTCAAAGGTGACTAAGGGGAACTTATTCATTCATTTATTTCGATGTGTTGCCTTTTTTCTAGCTTCGGTGAGCATAGGTACTATGCTTGTGGGCACGAGCATTGACAAATCCTCTTTTCCATCGGAAACTTTGGGGCGCACTAATCTTTTTTCCTGAATCATTTGTTGCCTCATTTTGCTCTGACATAACCTCTGAAAACGCCGACCGGCACTAAACGCGCGTAATACAGCTGCGACCTGTGACAGTCACTGCAGTCAACCTAACGGCCTTCAATTACGACAGAACCGTGCGACGTTGCCAAAGCTCGCGTCTGTTTTAATAGGTTTTTTAAATATCAACTTTTAATTTTCCGATAATCCTAACTCCTTCGAGCTACCATATATGGAAATAATAATTACGATTATTTACCGTCTAAAATTTTTGCAATATTTCGTCGTACAGGTCATTCATATTTTGCTATAATAAGTTGGCCCTGATAACGTCACACAATGTATTAGCATAGGAAGTTCGTTTCTCCAACGACCCTTCGAAAATGATTTAGCAACGAGCTCAAGGGGTTAGGCCACTCTAGAGGCCGAAAAAATAGGCTTTTTGGGAATTTTTTTTCTTCAGCAAAACTACAAAATAAATCGAGATTACAAAAAAGGGTGTTTATCATACATATCAGTGACTGTATATAATAATTTTTTTTAAGCGATTAATTTCAAAATGGCGGCTGTGCAGCGTTTTTGCGATGACGTCTCGGTTGTTCCATGGTCCACGGTCGGGCAAACAGCTCCTGTAAATTTTTAATTATAATGAACCAATGCATTTTTTTCGATTACATATAATAACTGCTATAGAAGTACGTAGGACTTTGTTCGATATATTGATTTTTGGAAAAATGGCGCACTTCTAAAGTGGAAAGTGAAAAAGGCCATAGCCGGGTAAGTAGGAAAAAATTGCCCCCGCATTTTCTCCAGCGAAATTAGGAGTATATTCTGAGGTATAAAAAAACAAATTTTCTGAAAATTTCATCGCCGTCAACGCAAAGGTTTTGGAAAAATGATTTTTTTTTAATAAAAAATAAATAAAAATTCCGGAAACGCTTCAGTGTATCGATTCGACTTTTTTTTGGTACTTGTTACGATCAGACGTGTTACGAAATAAAATTATAGAACATCTTGCGAAAGATTAAGGTTAAAAAAAAATGTTCCTTATTTTTTTTTTTTTTACTATAATCCATTTGGGGTACAATAACGAATTTTTTTTTTCATATAATTTTTGGGCACCTTATTAGATTATATAATTTTTTCAACATGATCGGTTTGGTACGCCACAGTGAAAAAAAAAAGAAACAGACTTTATTGATATATTTTAGTTATATAGATATATAACTAAAATATATCAATAAAGTGTGTTTCTTTTTTTTCACTGTGGCCTACCAAAACGATCATTTTGAAAAAAATATAAAATCTAATAAGGTGCCCAAAGATTATATGAACAAATTTTCGCTATTGTACCCCAAGTGGATTATAGTAAAAAATAATAAAACTAGGAACATTATTTTTTTTCAAACCTTAATCTTTCGTAAGATGTTCTAAAATTTTATTTCGTAACACGTTTGATCGGAACAAGTACCAAAAAAAAAATCAAATCGATCCGCTGTACCGTTTCCGGAATTTTTTTTTTTTATATTTAAAAAAAATTCATTTTTCTAAAACCATTGCGTTGACGGGCATGAAATTTTCAGAAAATTTGTTTTTTTATACCTCAGAATATACTCCAAATTTCGTTAGAAAAAATGCGGGGGCAATTTTTCCCTACTTACCCGGCTATGGCCTTTGCGTAAAAAATCCGATAATCTAGTCTGTTAATTGTTAATAACAAATAAACTATGCAATATAAAAAAAACATCCTACGTACTTCCATAGACAATGTATTTTTCAATATATATTTAACATTTCAAGTGAATCAGTTTTGAAAATTGTCTGAGTTATGTTTCCGGGCAACTTGAAAAATGCAGTTTTGAGATAAACGCTGCTCAGTTGCCATTTTGAAATTGATTGCTTCGACAAAATTATTGTATACAGTCACTGATATGTATGTTAAACGCCCGTTTTTGTAACTTCGATTAATTTTGTAGTTTTCCCGAAGAAAAAAAAATCCCCAAACGCCTATTTTTTCGGCCTCTAGAGTGGCCTAAGTCCTTAAGAAAAAAAAAATACATTTTCGGAAAAAGACTGAATGATTGATTTTCTTACAGGGACCACTGTCACCTCAACCGAGCGGATCGTATTCTACGTACATGGACTCCGATGTAGCAAATGCTTTTGACAGCGCGTTTGTCGATCAAACGTCATCGCAGTTGTTGCTCTCGCAGACCGTGAGGAATTTCTTACATACATGTTTTCATTGCACGGCTTTGACGTGTTCGACGATCGACTAATTTTCACTCTTCCTACGTCGTTTCGCGCTGTAGTATCTTCTTTTCATTCGCTCGATAGGATTGTGCTTGGAATATTCGCGTGTCGAGAACTTTTTCGCAACGACAATTTTTTCCGTAGCCGGCCGATTATCCCGTGGACAGTCCGACTCCTAGTGTCGGACCGGATGGCATGAGCCCGAGCAAGGAAAGCGTCAAGTCACAGAGAATGCAACGGCCGAGCTCTCGGCTCCAGGAGCTTGAACAAGAGCTCGCGAAAATTCATCATCGCGGTCCGGTATATCCGACGCCGTCGCCTCAACCATTGACACCGCCGACTATTCATCCGCTGCAAACTCCGGTGCAAATGCTTCATCATCTTCAACACGGTAGTCTGCTCGGTCCGCTTGCCGCGCCGATCTCTGCCGTTCCAGTTGCCACGGTAAAGCCGAACGCTTGTGCCTCGAGCTCCGGCACCAACACGCCCATTCATCTGGAACTCCAGGACAGCGGTACCGATGAGGTAGGGCATTTTTTTTTTTCGTTATTTCCGTCGATTTTTCCAGGTATTTTGCTATTCGCACTCGAATAATGTATCGTTCATCCAAATACGAATCAGCGGACTCAACAAACCAGTCAGCCTGTTCGCAAGATATCCAGATTTATGGTGTCAACGGTGGCTGGGCCACCGATCGATGAATCTTGCTCCCTGAATCAACGCGAGGCCCAACAATTGTACGACGATAACAAATCAAGCATTGCGTCGATCCAATATGGCGACGAGATTCAAGGTATATATCACTTTCAAATGTTTTACACGTATGGGATAAGCGTTTTCGCGTAGAGTACTTTGATTTTGCGGTTTTTTCGAAAACCGAAAAAAGTATATCCAAGGCCATTTCGTAAGCTTCCGGATCAGTCTAGTTTTGAACTTATGAATCTTGACGCGATAACTCCGAGAGGAGTTCATTCGACAATTTAAGCAAGCTGCTCAGGGTCTTTGCGGGACACGCGACAAGAGAGCGCATATGCTTAAACACGGACGCCTGTAACGGCTGTCAACCCCGAATAATAAAATCTTCGGTTACGTAAAATAAATAAATTTCGGCTAATAAATATGTGGAGTGCCTATAATTGACTGTTTAAAAATGTTATTAATCTTTGTTGTTTATTTCCATCGCGAATAAGTTATTAACCAAGTTGAAATGTGGCAAACGCGCAATTTAGTTCTCAGTAACTGGTATCACTGAGCTCAGATACGAACGCCACATCGTGAGGGCGTAGCTGTCAAACGTCCTTCGCGAATTCCGTTTTTTTTTGTTCGGCGAAAATGAAAAGATGGAAGGGAAAAATGCAAACCGAAAAACAGTACAATCGACAGTTGGAGCAAGTACAACCTGAAAAGTGGCGGAAAAAAGTAGTCGAGCCGGAAAATGAATGCGCAGTCGAGGGACGACGCGTAATTGATTTGAAGGTTATGTCGAAATACATGCACTGCAGCTTCTGTGAAGAATGTTTCAAAATATTTAAATACTCTTTATGAAAGCGCGGTAAGAAATTTATAGCAAGGAAGCAATGGTTTGTGCGTTTGAAATTTTGGCGTCTTTTCAAAATGGCCGACTTGACAGCAGCGTTGCCACGTGCTGTAGGGCGCTTTATCACTTTACGCGAATCAGCTGAAGTTTCTTGTTTTATTTCACGAATATCTCGATAACGAGACAGACAAAACGCCGTACTCTTCGTTGAAATTATTCATAAAAATGTCAAGAATTGTTTGCGCCTATTTCCATTCAATTCTTACTATTTTTATCGTGTTGCAACAGTCTCATTAGAGTTCTCTTGAAGCTTTTGCTGTGTCGCCCGTGTATGAGAGCCTAAATTCAATAATCAATTGCTCAACAATCACGCAGACGAAGTACTTGAAAGCTTACACGGAGTCGTAATACCTGTTCGCAATAATCCTCAATAAATTCAGTAAATTCTTACTAATTCGCGATAGCTGAGTTTATTATAAATTATCGGTGATAGAGATTGAAAATTGTAAAAAAATGTACACCGCGACCCGTTTCATAATGGCCTACTATAGACATTCGCGTCGCCAGGGGGTAGGGGCGACCCCCCCCCCCAATCCCGTTTCCCCCGATAGAAAAAAAAAATCAATCCGAAATAATTAAATTCGAATAATCGATTAACTTTATTTGAGATTCACCCAAGCAGCCATAAGAAAATAATTGAATAAAACTTGAGCTATTTTCTTCCTTGCAATTTTGTTGTTTGTGTAAAAAGTAGCTATTTTATTATGTAAATTAGATATTCAAAATTCACAATTAAGTCAACGGTGGGCAAAAGCCACACGTCAGATTTGCCGCCCGATACACAACCAGAAGATTACTGGAATATCAACATTTATAATATCATTGTAAATCTAAAACGCTGATTCGAGAATCTACCGTTAGTTCATGCAGTTGACGCACTTTTTAAATTGGATATCACAAACTTAGAGGATTCCATCGATAATTATTTAAAAATCTTAATAACTGATACGTCAGTCTTGGAAGCTGAAGCGATGGTCATGAAAAGTTAAGTAAATGCTGAAAACTGTAGGAAGGCTATGAAAAAGCACTACTGCCCTAACTATATACACTTTTCCAAGCAGCAATAGTACTCCCAGTGAGCTCCGGCCGCTGCGAGCGAAGTTTTTCTGCCATGAAGCGGATAAAAACGTGACTTAGAAGCAAAATTCTTCAGGCGCTATTTTCGCATATGCCACTGCTGAAAATAGAGAATGACACGGTTAAAAAAAAATTCCAGCCGAAAAGTGTTAGGCCAGTTAGCAGAAAAAAATGAGAACTAAGACTTATTCAATTGAGTGCCTACTGAAATTAAAGTTTAGAGACTGGTAACTGAATTAAAGAATGATGAAAAATTAATTTATTATTTTTTAAGGTATTCCAATAGTTTGATAGTAATCTTAACACGAACGTGTGATTACAGCAAGTTTCATATTTTATGTGCGTTACGCGATTATCGACTAAGATGTGAATTTTATTTTTAAAAAATGGTTGTGAACAAAACCAGACTTTCGTCAGGGAACCCCTTCCAGGCTCCCCCAGAAAAAAAGGCCGGCTACGGCAATAACTATATGCACTCAGGGTGTCCTGTAATAAATGGATAATCCTGCAATTGTCGATCCGTCAGATCATCCCCAACTGTACGCTGGAATTTCAGTTTAGTAAAAGTCCCACAGTTTTCGAGATTCGGGCATTATGTTATTTTTTCAAAAAAGCTCATCTGTTTTTGGTTTTTCGGATGACATTTCTACAAATGATAACTCTTTTTACGCAGCTTGACAAAAAATACCCTTGCTTATTTCTTTTATCTAGATAATTCTTCTTATTAACTTCGAATGTTGAGGAAACTTTATGAAAAAAGATCTTACGCCGAATTTTCTGACTTTGATCTGACTTTGATAGCCTGTGGTGTAACAAAAATGTGCTACGCATATCTCTGCACTACGTCGATTACTTTAAAAAAGTCGCTTAGTTATTGTCGATTCTATAATGGTATTATTTAACATTTGTCTTTTAATTATTTTTTAATCGAATTTCTAATGAACTAAGTCGTCTCGTTGCACATTTTTAATTGAAATGAAAAATATCAAATATGATGTTACTAGCGAGTGGAACGAGCTGTTTTAAGGTTTGAGGCATGTGAACAATGGAAATGGTCGATCCCGCGCGTGCTCCCACGAGTTCGACCTTGAAATGGCTTGAAAGGGATAACTTACTAAAAGAGACGGAGATACAAGACTAATGTAGAGAGTGGCAGAAAAAGAGATGGAAATAATTTGCGCATCATGCAAAACAAGTTATCATTTGTAGAAATGGCACGCGAAAGACCAAAAGCAGATGATTTTTGGGACAGGAGATATTTAGAGCCTATTTCTGGATACATTAGGGCCTCGATTTAGAGTACTTCCATTTGTATACAAGTATATGCAATACCGCTTGTATTGAGATCAACCAGGCAATCAAGGCGCTTCGGCCGCGAGATTTCCTATACTCAACATTTCACATATTAGGAACATTTTTATCATAGCACACGCAAATATACACACACACACACAAATATTAGGTGTAGTAAAAAAAAAAAATTATTTCTGCCTTCAATTTCATGCAAAAATAATGGATTTCTTTTTACTACACCTAATACACACACACACACACACACACACACACACACACACACACACACACACACACACACACACACACACACACACACACACACACACACACACACACACACACACACACACACACACACACACACACACACACACACACACACACACACACACACACACACACACACACACACACACACACACACACACACACACACACACACACACACACACACACACACACACACACACACACACACACACACACACACACACACACACACACACACACACACACACACACACACACACACACACACACACACACACACACACACACACACACACACACACACACACACACACACACACACACACACACACACACACACACACACACACACACACACACACACACACACACACACACACACACACACACACACACACACACACACACACACACACACACACACACACACACACACACACACACACACACACACACACACACACACACACACACACACACACACACACACACACACACACACACACACACACACACACACACACACACACACACACACACACACACACACACACACACACACACACACACACACACACACACACACACACACACACACACACACACACACACACACACACACACACACACACACACACACACACACACACACACACACACACACACACACACACACACACACACACACACACACACACACACACACACACACACACACACACACACACACACACACACACACACACACACACACACACACACACACACACACACACACACACACACACACACACACACACACACACACACACACACACACACACACACACACACACACACACACACACACACACACACACACACACACACACACACACACACACACACACACACACACACACACACACACACACACACACACACACACACACACACACACACACACACACACACACACACACACACACACACACACACACACACACACACACACACACACACACACACACACACACACACACACACACACACACACACACACACACACACACACACACACACACACACACACACACACACACACACACACACACACACACACACACACACACACACACACACACACACACACACACACACACACACACACACACACACACACACACACACACACACACACACACACACACACACACACACACACACACACACACACACACACACACACACACACAGATAAACATATATAAATAAGATATACATAATGTGTACATGAATGCGCATTAATCATAGGTGGACCGTTGCAAGCTGTACAAAATCGGGAGCGTTCGTTACCACCAGTTCAATCCTCAGTCAGTGCTCTACCAAGTGAGGTGAGTTTCGTCACAATGATCATATACTCGTGTGTGAGCAAGAATTTTACACGTGCATATTCGTATTTTTGCATGGTTCGTTTTTATCAGGTGTACTTTGTTCAAGCTATGTATGCAGGCATTAAAATTATATACTCGATACTAAATTTGCACAGATTAGCGGTGTTCCGAGGAATGCATAATACGATGTATTTTCTTTACAGTTGGAAAAAGAGACGAAACAAACAGCAGCATTAACACCGAGTGAAGAATATCAATTGCTCATAAAAAGGTAATTCAATGCAATATTTTCAATTCAAGTATAATTTTTTAATACCTCGATGCGACGCGTCGGTTTGCAATTTCAACGGTCTCTCGGATACAAGATGATGCAAATTCAAGGGGGGAGACACTGGGCGAGGAAAAAGTTGCCGATTTTCATGATTTTTTGTTAAAAGAAAAGATTTCGTCACCTTTTTTTTAACTTAGGGTATGTTTTATTACTACTTTTGGCTGTTATTCGTTATTTGGCTGGTATTTTTTCGTTTTTATACATATTTAAAAATCGCGGATGTATGGCACGGTCTCCTAAACGGGTTGTGCCGGATGTTGACAGAAGCCGTGACACGTAGCGTCGGCGGGATTAATCAGAAAAAAAAACGAACGAAGCTTCTTATTTCATTAACACTCATACGCGGAATATGAACCAGGAAATAGTGAGAAATGTTGAAAATCGATTAAATGGTATGCTTTGAAACAAAAAGATCGAATTTTCCGAAAAATAATGACTACATTTTGCGCAAAAATCCTTTTTTTTTTATTTTCAAAAACAGGATCATGTTTGAGGCAATAAGGTTAGAAAGATTTATACCAAATTTCATCAGAATCGGTCGTTTAGTTTTTTTGCTATACGTCACGACAATTTTGAAAATGTAGTTTGGATGACCGTGCCGTACCTCCGCCATTTGAAAAGATTAATTTAAAAAATACCATGTAAGAGCCAAAAGTAGTAAAAGTAATAAAACTAAGTCTCCAAAATGGTGAAGAAATCTTTCCTTTAAAATAAAATCATGAAAATCGACTAACTTTTTCCTCGCCTTAAGGAGGTACGGTGATTAGAGCGAGTCCAAGATAAAAGCCCGATTTTTTTAAATAACATTGTCGAGAGCTTCGTCCATGCGTATGCGGAGTTTCCGCGAGATTTACCGTACAGTTTCCGAGTTATTAATTGTTAAAGTTGGTCAATTAGTCACACGTAGACGACAAAATGTGCCTGTCCTCTCATATATCGATTTTTTTGTGCTACTTGGAGCCAAGACACGCGTAAAAAAAACTGACGGTTGCGTTCGTTGGTTCGTTGTGATCAATAAGACAACTTGAATTGGAAAGCTCACCGCAGAAATAAGCAATAAATTTAGAAATAAAGTCGCGAAAAACCAAAGTATTCGGCGAGAGAGACGTCTCGTGACGTAACCGCAGCCATCTTGCTCGAAGTGTGGCAACGCCGGATACCCGCGCAAATTTGATTCTTCTATCGGATATTTTCAACGCGAATTAAAAAATATGGTTGTGTGAAGCCGTACGTTTTTTAATCGATTATAAAAGGCCTTTCGTCGATATTTACTCAAAGTTCTTTTATGTATAGCTAAGGCATCTCAATCTTTCTGGCGACATGCATACAACGCATTTATATGTAAAGTCAGCATGGAAAAACCGTCATATAAAATGAACGTTCGTTTTTATATCTGCAAATATTGTGAAAATTAGGAAAGGGAAAAATAACATAACAATCGATGAAATATTGTTTGACTTCGGACAGATTGGACATTGGATATTGAGGTTAACGTCAACGCGACGTTTTTCATTTGCATTCGCAATATCATCTTTTCACTCTCTAATACTTGTCCGAGAGAATCTACCTTTGTCTCTAAACTGGACTTCAGGTACAATCCTGTTACTCTCTTGATAAACTTCTACAGTACTTATTTTCATTCTCCATGTTTACCGGCTACCAAAAATAATAAGCCGAGCGCGTGGGACCGATGACAGCTATCGAAAATGCAACGATGCTAAACGTCAAAGATATGGCGTACTACTGAAGTCGAGTAGTAGATTATTACGTTTGTTTTCATATTATAAAAATAATAAGTAGCTTGAAATTCAATACTTAAAAAATATTTCTCGAAATATAGGCCACACACATATGTCTAAAACGTAGCGGTATTATGGCGAAAAAAAGACTCTTAGTTTACTAGCGTGGTCATCACCGTACCTCCTTAAGGTATCTTCCCCCTTAACGGTATGTACCCCTAGCTGCGCTCTTTCGTCGACACTGTGTTGCCCAGGGTGCCATACTATTTCTTTTGGATTTATCTGGAGGGGAGAGAAGTAATTAATCATTAAAAATCTGGAATTGCCTTTCGAGGGGCGGGGGGGGGGTGGAGATAAAGATAATCTGCCGTTACTGACTACGACTTAGCTGTAGGGAAATAAAATTCAGACGTCGGAGACGTACATCTATACGAACGATTATTTTTGTTTTCTCCATCAATGATGTAAATAAAAATGTTTACTGGCATATTCCATAATTTGGGCATTAATTCAACAGACAAACAATGGAGCTGGAATGCTTGCAACGCAGGCACAGAGATGAACTTGAGAAGTTTCAACAGCATCAGCTGCAATTATTAATTCAACAGCAGCAACAGGCCAGTGCGTTGCATCAACACCAACACCATCCGTTGCTATATCACACCGTGGCAACCACTATATCGGGTTAGTAACCGCATCAAGGATCTAAGTGAAACACTAGTGTGCAATAGGAATAAAGCAAATATTGAAAGCCCATGAAAAGCAAATATTGAAAGCCCATGAAAATTTTCATACTAAGGGGTTAGGTTACTGTGCCGACATGAAAATCAGGATTATAAAAAAAAAAAATTTTAATAGTTTAAGTAGGATGATTGAAAAATCGTTTGCACCTTTATTTGTATGCACATTATCAAAGTTGTGTAGCGAATTTCATTGAAAAATATCAATCATTATAGAAGTTATCAACAATCTCGTGAAGGACCTTTGCACGTGAGGGGCGCAACGGTGTACTTGATTTTGGCCACCCAGTTGATTCAAAACAAACAAAAAACGAGTTTTTTCTTCCTTAAAATGGATAATATGAGCAAAGACTTGACCTAACTTTTTTCTTACGCTGTTCGAATCATCGAAAAAAACGTCGAAATGTGTTTCGATCTTTCGAGGAAAGATAAGATCATTAATGTGAATCATTAATGAAAAAGAATGTTACGAAGAACGTGTTTAAGACGAGAAATCCCTTTAGGAGCGTGAAAAATAGGTATTTCTCGGGAATTTTTTTAGACGGGATAAAATAGTCTGATCATTTTCAAATTTGGACATGCGTTTATTATAAATGTCACGTTTAAAGAAAAAAAAATTTTTGGGATGACCAATAAAATGGCGACGTTTTTAAGGGTCTTCGGACGCCTGTTTTCCGCGACATCGAAAAGTGCTGCAGTTGTCACTCTTTTTCTGCTGATCTGAAAAAGATTTAACAAGTGTCTTTCGTTTACTGACACATTAAAGGGAAGGATATACCTAAAAAATAATGAAAAAGTGCAAAATTGACAATTTGGGAGCCTTTTTACTCCACAGTTCGAATTTTCGACCATTTTTTCGACATATGTGAACCCAAAAAAAATTATTTACACGCTACCTTCCAAACTTTAGGTATATCCTTCCGATAATATTACTGAGAGTAACCTCCCGAAATTTCATCCAAATCGGTCGTTAACTTTTTGAGCTACAACACGAGCAGTTTTTGAAAAAGTACTTTCGAGATAATCGCGTTCAAAGTTTCAACATGTGACTCGCTACCTGACCGCATGCTGTCCCCGCGCTCTAGACTATATGCGATAACTCCGCAAATATTCAATATTTCGTGTTTTCCTTTGGTATACTCTTTGGGTATTGTACTTTCGAAATATGTAAGAAAATCGATTTTTTGAAAATTCTTAAGTGATTTCTCGCCTTAAAGACTAAACTACTATTACACTGAATAAGTGTACCAAAACTGAAGCCAATACGTTCATTAGATGTCGAGAAATCGTGTACACCGTTTCGAAAAAAATAGTTTCGAGAAAATGCGTTTAAGACATATAAGCAGGGCCCTTTTGAATTATTGGTAAATTACAGTGGCGCTTAATAAAAATAAGTGACAGCCAATTCAGGAGCTTGCGAACAAAATCGGACTTGTCCACACTACGTCAATTTTTGGGGCCGAGTTGAAATTCCGAACTTTAAATACTCCGATGGTTTAAAATTCCATATTTTAATGTTCCGAAATTCAAGATCGGGCCGGGTTGAAGTTCCGAACTTTGAATGATCAGAATGCTCAAAACTCCGAAAGAATTTGACACGAAAGACCAAAACTCCGAAAATCTGAACACCAAAAAATTCTTCTATGGAAATTTTAAAAGTTTCAAATTTTTCAATAAATCGATGAATTATTGTACAACTTAATTCGGTCCGTTTTTTTGCTTAAAATACGCACTTATTTGAATGATGAAATGTATTAATACATTAATCAAAATATTGTCCAACGCTAGCCACTACTTTTCCCCATGTTTCTGGTAATTTATGAATTCCGTCGCGGAAGAAGCGTTCATCTTTCGAAGCCAAGAATGAATCGAGCCAATTTTTGATACCCTGTTGTGACGTGAAGTGTATTTCAGTCAAAGCGTTCTGCATCGATCGAAACAAATGGTAGTCGGAAGGGGCAAGGGCTATAAGACGGGCGAGCCAGAATTTCCCACCCGCTATTTTCCAAATAATTTTTAACCGCAATAGCAATGTGAGGCCGAGCGTTGTCATGTTGAAAGATTATAGACTCGTGTCTGGTCGCATATTCTGGACGTTTTTCGGCTATAGTTCGCTTTAAACGGATCAATTGTTGCCTGTTGAAGTCGCCCGTGATGGTTTGACCAGCATTCGGTGGGCTTCAGTTGCACTTTTCTTTCAATCGAAACAGAAAATCGACACTTCCCGCAAATGGTGCTTATTTGGGACGAAATTCGACATTTTCACCGCAGTAAAAAAATAGACTTGATGCGCAAAACTCGAAGGTCTGTAATCGATATTTGCTTAAGGGGTAAGGCCACTGTAACGGCCCAAAAAAAAGGTTTTTTCACTAATTTTTTGCTCCCGAAATTGAAGGTATTTGAAAAAAAACTTTTAATGGTGTTATCGGGCATACATTAAACTTTATTATAAAATTTTTTTACAGTAAAAAAAAAACAAAATGGCGGTTCCACAGCTATCTTCCCGGGACATGTTTTGCTTCCAGGGCTCCGCGGCACGCAGCACCACTGGTGCACTTTTGAATCTAGAACAAAAAAAACCATTAATCTAGAGGGCTATAGCTAGAGAATGTCGATCGGATTTTAAAAAGTATCAATTTTTGTGGATTTGGCGTGCGTTTGAAAAAAAAATTGATTTTTGACGAAAAAAACGGCAAGTTTTTTGTTAATAAAACATCAATAAATAAAGTTCTTGAAAATTCCGATCGACATTCTCAAGATAATGTAAATGTTCACATCTGGTTAAAATTTCACGTAAAAAAAATGAAAATTGTTCGAGTTATGCTGCGTGCCATTTTGAAAAGCCATGTTTCGAGAAAAACGCGTTTAAAGTTTTGCTAATAGTTTTTTATTGGAAAAAATTTAAAAAAGAAGTTAAAAGGATTTAAACTATTTTTAAACTAGAGGGTTTAAACTATTTTTTAAGCCAATAAAAAAAAATCGATTTTTCAAAAAATTTACAGTGGCCTTACCCCTTAAGAGATGTTGATACCTCACGATACAGCAAAAATCAGCTGTTGCCGTCAACCATTTATAGCACCTGGAGCCATCTTTTGAAAACGGACCGAACTAAGTTGTACACCCAATGTCAAAATTTTTTATGAAGAAGTGATTTTACGTCAATTTTGAAATTTGTCCAGACAATGTTATACGTTTTACAACATTTATAATCAACTGTGTAGACTTTCGCTGGCATGATCTTGACATGGGGGCCGGGTTGAAATTCCGAACTTCGAATGCTTCGACGGTTTAAAATTCCTAATTTTAATATTCCGAAATTACATGTTTCGTCAAGATCCTGTCGGCAAAAGTCTACACAGTTGACTGTAAATTATGTAGAACGTATAACATTGTCTAGACAAATTTCAAAATTGACGTAAAATTACTTCTCAATAGAAAAAAAAATCTTGAAATAATTCGTCGGTTTATTGAAAATTTTGAAACTTTTTGATCTTCCATAGCCGAATTATTCTGACGGTGTTCAGATTTTCAGAGTTTTGGTCATTCGTGTTAAATTCTTTCCAGTTTTGATCTTTCGGGGTAGTATTCTTTCGGAGATTTAATCGTTCGGGGTAGTATTCTTTCGGAGTTTTAAGCGTTCTGATCATTAAAAGTTCGGCATTTCAACCCAGCCCCATTTTTTTGGTTGTTTTTCGTGTTTTCAAGCACACCTTGTTTAGCTCCCGAAATATTATGATTCAAATCCCGCTCCGAACACCTCAACATATCTTAAATACCGCCCTTTTGAGCGAAATAGCAGTTTTTAGGCACAAAAATAAATAAAATTTAAATCATAATTCAATTTGAGGTAGTGTGGGCAAGTCCAATTTGTTCGCCAGCCCCTCAATTGTCGTACCCAACGATAATCTGGAATAAAAAGTGTCGCGCAAATTTAGTAGATTTAGACATTTTTACATTTTCTCTGAAAAGTCGCGGCTACGAAAATTCTCCCGCTAGTCACATTCATCTGTTTTATCATTAATATTTTCTTCAAACATTCGGTGATCCTCTGTTCTTATCGTCGTTACGGAATCCTTAGAATTGTTTATACGCGTTGAGCAGTTTTATCAGTCATCTAGAGTTATTTAGTGTACGAATTATTAGATAGAAATGTGGCCAGCATTTCATCCCCATGAAGCGTCGTATAAATGAGGCGATATTAACGCGTTACCCCCACTTGTAGCGCAAAAAAGGCCTTTTTCATGATTTTTTTAAAGAAAACTACAAAACTTTTTTTAATCGATCAATATACCATCTTAAAGAACACATCTTGAAGAACTTTTAGTAATTTTTTTATTGAAAAATATTACATTGTTTAGTGGCAAATGGCCGTCAATGAAATAATGTTTTTATATACACGGTTTGCGGTGACCAACATTGCGGCGAAGTGGATCATCTGAAAAGAAAAAATGCCGATGGATTTAGTCAAATATAAGTATAAACTAGTCTTTAATCGAAGGATTTTAAAAAATATTCATTTTTCACAAAATGGCGGACAGTCAAAGTTAATGGTTCGATTTTAACGAAAAAAAACGGCCGTTTTTTTGGCTATAAAACGGCCATTTTTTTCGAAAAAAAAATCGAACGATTAAAGACTACATTTTTATGTATCAAATAAGCCTGCAAAATTTCAAGAAGATCGGTTCATTAGTGTTCGAGTAATCTTGGTCACCGACTTCAGAAATGCCATTTTGAGAAAAACGCGTTGAAAGTTTCAATTTCCGGTCGTTTACACAACGGATTCTTCTCTTTCAACGCTCATATCTCAGTCAATTTTGTTCGGATCGACTTGAAATTTTCAGGACATATTCTCAGATACTTATACTTCAAAAAAATGCAATAAAAAAAATCGATTTATTCAAAATCGCAAGTGGGCGTAACCCCTTAAGAATCGTAATTCTTTGTTAAAACTTCGGTAACTTGGTTTGAAATTTTACCAGTATACTGCTATGTATTTTTACTTGATTATAGACGAAAATCATCAAATTGTTAAATATTCGGGTTCGTGAAAGGAACACCTTCAAAGTTCAAGTTTACCTTGAATCCGCGATTCCTGCATCATACGTTGGACCTTCGTCACTTGAGTTGCCTCAAGCGACGAACGAGAGTTCGTCGTTATCACAGTAGCCTAGCCTCTTAAGGGGCTATACCAGTGTGAGCGCTGAAAATTTGAGTTATTTTCGGGAATTTTTTGGAAGAAAAGTACTCAGTTAAATGTTTCGGAAACTTCAGAATATATTTGGCTATATTTGACCTATATTACATAATTTTTTCATAGAAAAATATTGAGATCCAAGCGACTTATGCGCTGCCTTCGGAGGCGCCAAAAAAAACTTCCTCCACTGCTGACATGATTCCGGCCGATTGAGTAGCTGAAACCGAAAAAGGAAAAAATGTCGTTAAACTGGAAGGTATTTCCTGTACAATGACGTAGGATCTTCAAAAAATATCAAAACCCAACAAAATGGCGTAGTTATGAAAAAAAGGCTGGTTTTCTTGCCTATAAAATGGTCGTTTTTTTTTCAATGCCAAATCGTCAATTTTCATCCAATCAAAAATATCCTACGTCATTGTAGAGTAAATATATTCAAGAGTATTCAGTTCAAATTTCAAGTCAATCGGATAATTGCTCTTTGAGTTACAATGTCAGCAAATTTGAAAAATCTCATTTCGAGAAAAACGCTTATCCATCGATCGATTTATCCATCGATTTTTGCAAGATAAAATGATATAAATGGTAAAGATATTCTTGAAAGTATAAACTGTCGGAAAAAGCAAAAAAAAAACGATTTTCTTGAAAGTTTCACCCTGGTATAGCGCCTTAAACTGGTATCGTGTTAGAATTGGACTTTGCAAAACGATGTCCTTTAAGGGGAAACAAAAGAAGTATTTAACTTGAAACTATGGTTCACCAATCAGGTCATACTCGTCCCATAGCCGTTGAGGATTACCTCATGTTCAGCACAGCGTCACAGACGACATCATTCCATCGTATGCCTTCGTATTCGCCGGATACAGATGAGACTCTCCGCTTAGCGACTCAAAAATTAAACCAAACCCGTCGCCAGCCCCACGAGCAGCATCACGAGCAACAAGAATCATCTGGAATTCCTCACGCCTACGTTATTCCAATTCCGATAACGTCTTTGGAGAACTTCCAACAGCAGCAGCAGTCCCAAGCATTTCAGCCGAGCGTTGAGCAATTTTGTGGAAACGCGAGTGGCACAGCGGAACTTGCCGAAATTGTTGGTTCGAGCAATGGCCCTACGATGGCGACAGCCTCGTCGTCCTCGTCGTCGACAATTATTCCCGACACTTGGAGCAATCAAGTACCGTCGCACTGTCAATTTTCGCCGATTATTCCGGACCCAGCGATAGCTCAATCCCAAGCGCATTATCAATACCCTGGGACTTTGCCGGACGGCACGTATTCGTCTCAGATACTCAATCAAATTACGCCCACCATGCCAGACCCAATGAGCGCCGGAATACAAGCTTTCAATAACAAATACCCGTCGAATTGGCACGATTCGATCTCAACGCCGACCAAAGTAGAATCTCCAATGAACGTTGGAAATGCCGGATTCCAAAATGGCGCCATCGTCACACCAACGGCAATGACATCGTCGACCGGCGGACACTCGAGTGCTCATCTTCATTATCACGAGACAACACCGGGAATGGGCAATTTTCCATCATTCGGTTACGCAGCTCAACCGCGTTTCTTCCTTCCGTCCGGCTATCGACTCGTGTACGCGCCCACCGGTACCTCCCAGTCGCAACCCGCAACACCGGCGACTCCGCAGCACGGCCATTCGCACGACGCGACGCCACCCGATGAGCAGGAATGTAACGAATCCGAGGGCACACCCGTTGCTTCGTCACAAACCGAATAATGAAATCCTATGTTGTCGTTAGTCCTACAATGTTCGTTTTTTTCGTTTGGCTGATAGTTGTGACGCTTGAGCTGTGACGAGAATGACTCTCACGGGAGCTTTCGTATTGGCAAGCTTGAAAGTTCGATACGCTGACGGGCATTTTTCATCGAGCTATGAGAAATCTTTGTTGAGACTGTGCGAGTCGTTGATCGCTGAAAACGAATAAAAATAAGGAGCACAACCTTATTTTGATCGGTTGGATCGCTTCAACGTGATTATTAAATTTGTGTGCTCCTTACGTAATACTCTTGCGAAGTAAATACAGCAACGGGAAAAGAAAACTGCTGATTGGTTTAGTTGTCTACGAGATTTATCGTCGAATCGAGATTGCAAAAGTCGCAACGTGACGATACAAGGGCCCGGGCAAGCCTTCGGTTGAAATCCGTTATTGAATGCGAATACCCGATGCGTTGTGGGATACCTACGGTTCGTAGAGCGCCAACGTAACCGATGCCCCGATCTATTTGAAACTGCAGATTCCAGAATAATTATGTTTCTCGCTAAAGGGTACACCCACGATAAAAGAGAGAGAAGAGAGAGAGAGAGAAAGGTAGTTTATCTATCGTCTTGAACTACAAAGGAGCGAAGCAGGTATTCCTCGTCGTCACCCACGGGCTTTGAAATTTAGCCAGCAGAATCTTCTGATCGGCCGAAAAAGTCTCGCGTCGAAATTTTCGAGACCCGAGAGAATCAGGAGTAACGGAACAAATTTTATTCTAATCACTGCATAGAAATCGTACAGAGAAGCACAATGTGACAAAAAGTTTTCTCCCGGTTTACGGAACGATAGGATAACGCTCGAGAAAAACGAAGGCTGTGTATATACTGTGCGTCCCTGAAAAACAAGGAACGAGAAAAAAAAAACAGAGCCAAAGTTTTCGTTGAAAACATTTCGGCCACGGATTACCACTCCGATTAATCTGCTTAACCTCGTCGAAGCTTGATTTGCAATTGGCAATTGGAAATTTTTTTATGATAATTCGACGCCGATGAAGAATATACCGAACTAGTTGAATCCATCGACGGAACAATGGTTTTGAATTCTATGGAGGACGAAATCGGCAAAGTAATCGAAGAAACACACAAGCACACAGCGAAAAGGGACGCACGGTCAATTCGGTGAAACGCGTTGAAAATTTCATATGGAATATTAGGTGACGTAAAAAACGTATCGTTTATGACAAAGGAAGACGGAAGGAAAGGAAAAAACTCGACGACTCTCACAAACGGGGATAGACAAGATTCGATACGATTGAAAAAGAAGAAAAAGAAAAATAAACGTAGAATGCATAAAATTATGAAACATTAAGGAGAAAGGCTTTTCATCCTACACGAAAACAAAACGCTTTGTGGATTCTACAGTAAATGCTGACCCATGCATACACACACACACACACAAGACATTCGCACATGTATATGCGTGCGTGCGCGCCCATACGTGTGCGTTTGATACTCCATTGTATAATATAGTAATATTGTAATAACAAATACGAAAATAAAGGAATAAAAGTTCCAAGAGCACGATCCAGATTTTCGTGCAGGCCTCAGCTAGTCTTTACGATCGGTATGGCGTTACGTCCATTCTGCTCGAGATTATGTTATGTATAACTGTTAAAGAATAACCCTCCTCCTTTGGCCCCCCCTCGTATGCTTGTGATTATAAGATAGTTTTAATCGAGCTATACGAGTCATTCGAAGAATGAAAGTGATAAGAATGATAGATGAGTGCGAGATGAAAAATAAAAAAACAAAAGAACTATAGGAATGACTTGAATAAATATTAAACTGAGAATAAGCCGAGAAAAGCGATTAATATAATAGTCACTGTTATGCTTTAATGTATTTCCTAGCCATCTTAACTACTTTAATTAAAATAAAATAACAATGTGTTAATAGATAAACGAAAAAAAAAATGACAATGTGAGAGAAGAGAGTTAACGCACTGAGGAAGGTGTTGACAAATGTTGAAAGAAAAAAAATTAAACAAATATGAATATGTTGTCGTACTTTATTTTCTTTTGCTTTAACGTCACAGCCCTTTTCGTTCTGTTCTTTTTTACCTTGTCTTCGTTCTTTTTTCCTTCCATTCTTAGAGAAGAAAAAAAAGAACCGACGTGCGGCCCACGCACTGTTTCTTTTTGTAACCGTAATGCATGACTCCATGGATGTACAGATGTTAAAATCCCATCGCACTCTGAATCTCGATAAATTGTTTTATCGGTACTAAGGCTTTATTGCTAAAAAAGAAGTGCTAAAAATTGTACTGCTAAAACTGTACTGCTAAAAGCTCTAGTGCTAAAACTGAACTGCTAAATAGATGCTAAAAGCAACACTGCCAAAGAGCTAAAACGCAAAACAGAGCCAAACTGCTAAAACGCAAAATTCGAAACAAACATATATCGACATATCGAAAATGTTGTGACTTTTCGTCAATAATGCAGAGACCTAAGGTAAACTTTGGCGGTAGGTATTTTTAACTTTTGACGTTCCTGACGTCACAGGAGTACAAATGAGATGTCTACGGCATCCCGCCGAGTGGAGCACAATGGCGCTGATGACAAGGTAAGTTTTCTCAAAAAAATCCCAAAAAATTGTCAAAAACCGGAAAAAGTACAGTATAACCTTCATCAGTGGGACTTATATGAGACCTTTGTCAGAAGCTAGTTTTAGCCTTAGAGCCCGTTTAGCAGTAGAGCCCGTTTAGCAGTACAGTCTTAGCAGTGGAGCCCGAGCACGGTTTTATCTATTAAGGCCTTAGGCCACAGTAACGGGTATAAAATCATGTGCGAATTTAACAATTTTTTTCGTATGAAAAAGTCATTCACTCATAAAATTAATTACACATCTATTTAGTATGAATATCAAGCTGTTAGAAAAAAAAATATTTTTTTTTTTCGATGTACAAAATGGCCGACTACTCGAAACTTCTCGAAACAGCCTTTTTCCAATTGGTGTGACAAATAACCAACAATTTTCACTCGATTTACTTCAAATTTAAAAACTATGTTCCTAATTGCATTTTGCAGAGAAGTACGTACGGAACTTCTGATTAATCGAAAACTTTTCATTTTATGAGCCGTTTATGAGCAATTATAACGAAATTTTTCACTGAAAATTCATTTCTTAAGTTCAAATACCTGCAACATTTGGGTGACCAACGCAACTTGGGGGGTGTTCAAAAGAGCAAAGATAAGCAGCTTAAACAGTAGATTACAGCTGATGGGAGCAATCGTAAAAAGTGGGATGTTGTATGGAGCAGAAGTATGGGGATGGAGAAAGAGGAAAATCTTGGAAAGATGGCAGGGAAAACACGTAAAAATGGCTATGGGAATCAGTCCGAACACAACAAATTATATTTGGAGAATGGAAGAGGGGTGCAGAGGGGTGGAAACAGAAGCATGGAAAAGAGCGGCACAATACCTGGTAGAAGTAATAAAGATGGAAGAAGGAAGGTGGTCTAAGGTGTCTTTGAAAGAAGAAGTAAGAGGAATTATCCACGGAAACCCGTCGAAATGGTGGGGGGGGGGGGGGGAGGAATTGGAGAATGCCTTGCGGGGAGTGGGAGAAGGGGGATTATGGCAGGAAATACGAAGCGAGAATGCGAGAGGATTAGAGCAGAAAGTGGAAACGGGTATAAAAATCAAAAGGGAACAAGAAATTCAAAACGACTGGTGCACGATCGACAAATCGGCGTACTGCAAAGAATACAGGGGCAGAAAAGGATACGCAGAAATGGACAAATATTGGGAAGTGAATGTAGGGAAAAAAGGTAACAAGGGGTACAGAGACACCAACTGCCGAATGTGTGTGGGGGGGGGGGGGGAGGAAGAGAGCATGGAACACATTTGTGGTTGGAAAGCGGTGAAAGAGAAAATCGGAGCGGAACTAGTGGAAAAACTGGAAGAAGTGCTGGAAAACAAAGAGGGGGAAGAACTAAGGCAACAATTCAAAGAGTTAGTGAGGAAGAAGCCGGTCAAACAGATATGCGTGTACGTAAAAGAATTTGAGAGATTGACGAAGCAGGTAGCGCGAAGAGAAGGAAATACCTGTGTATAAAAAATGCTGCGAAAACGAAAAGACATGGATGCAAATTGTAAGAATTGTAAGAAATGTAAAGGTGAAGAGAAGGGGAGAGGGGGTATAGATGTTAACACTCTTACAGGGTATACCTTGGAATAAATACTACTACTACTACTACCTACAACTTTTGAATAAAACAATATTTTTTCATTTCCGTGCGTACTTCTCTAGGTATTCTAATGTAGATTAACGAGAATTTTTGTTTTTTGTTCTAGGTAAAAAATTGTGGGTGCTAAATGTCACGCCGCGGAGCGCTTAAAAATAAAAGATAAAAGAAAATATTAGTAGTCGGCCATTTTGTCCATCGAAAAAAAATATATATAATATATTTTCTAACAGCGTGATAGTCATACTAAATAGATGTGTGATTAATTTTATAAGTGAATCACTTTTTCATACGAAAAAAAATTCTATTGGCACATGATTTTATACCCGATACTGTGGCCTTAAGGCCTTAAGTGAAGAGGTCCATAAAGGCCGTTCTCTTCATGCTTTGTCAAGTTGCTTACATTGCATTTTCTCATGGAATACTCGAGTATGGCGTGACAGTATATTCTCATTTGTATAAAAAAAAAGTTACGAACGAAAGACCAGTGGCAATTTTCGAAAACTTGACGTGCAACTGACGAGGGATATCGCTTAAATGGCCGCTTTCTTTTTTTTTTAACTCATAAATGTGACAAAGTGTCGAAAACTGTTAGGTTTTTAATTTATGTTATTTTATTTAACTCAAACAGGTATTTATTTTATCGGCGAAATGACGGTTTTACGGGGGAAAAACATCGTTTGATTTTGCAGTTTCTGAAATATCAATGAAACAAAGACAAAATTCTTCTGATGCAAAGCGATGAAAAAATCCACTATAGAAATAATTAAGAAAAACATTTAATTAAGGGGTAACACGCTTCATTAAGCGGTGGTTTCCGCCTTTATAACCGTTTTTCCGCCGATGAAAAAAAATACGTGTCTAATAGCTTTAACTAATACAATGCTGGACAAGTACAATGGACAAGTACAATATGGAATATGAGGCATTCCACGTCACTTCAGCCAGTAAAAAAAATCCACGAATAATTTTGAAAAATCGAGCTACTTTATTGAAAAATATTCACCGAGTGTCGATATTTTTTAAAAATTTCTGACGTTTTTTCTCGTTGATTACCATTTTTTAATATTTTTCCATTCAAATGGCTGTATCTTTGGCAGGATTTCACGTATTTACATTCGTAAAAAAACGAAAATGTGCGTCTTTTTCTAGCCTTCCAGAAAAAAATTAATTTAGATTTTATTGTGCAAGTCGAACGTCCGTTTCAGGGCAAAATATGCAAAAATATTTTTCTTCTCAAGGAAAGACACTCGTTATTTTATTTTAAGAATTTCCCCGACTTGTGAATACGAAAAACGGATTTTTGGTATTTTTTATATTATGGGATTCCTAAACACCGTGAAGTAACAGCTATTTTTATTAAAAAATTTTTTTTATTAATATTCGATTGAAGAGTGTGGAGCACTCGCTGTATGTTTACCAGGTTTTTGAGATACGTATGACATATATATCATGTGTACTGGAGCCTTGGAGCGCTCCACACTCTTCGATCGAATATTAATAAAAAATAAAGAAATAAAATAAAAATAGCTTTTACTCCACGGTGTTTAGGAATCCCATAATATAAAAAATCCCAAATATCCGTTTTTCGTCTTCACAATTCGGGGAAATTTAGAAAAGTAAAATAGCGAGTCTTTCCTTGAGAAAAAAAAATATTTTTGCATAACTTGCCCTGAAACGGACGTTCGACTTGCTCAATAAAATCGAAATTAATTTTTTTTCCGGAAGGCTAGAAAACGACGCACATTTTCATTTTTTTACGAATATAAATACGTCAAATCCTGCCAAAGATACAGCCATTTTAATGGAAAAATATTAAAAAATGGTAATCAACGAGAAAAAACGTCAGAAATTGTTAAAAAATTTCGACACTCGGTGAATAATTTTCAATAAAGTAACTCGATTTTTCAAAATTATTTCTGGGTTTTTTTTTACTGGCTGAAGTGACGTGGAATGCCTCATATATGGGTGCAAACAAAAGCGAAGGCGGACACCTTAGTAATGTTGCTTGTGAATACTGATAATGAGCAGCTTGACATTAATTTAACGTCACTCGTGAATTTGTACATAATAGTTGTTGGAATCATTCGTGAGGACGATAGAAAGAGAAAAAAATCGTTGGGTAATTTAACGGTCTATGGTTGGCAAAAGGCAAACCAAAGTGTCGGTAAAGGAATGTCTTCCCTTGAATAGTCAAGTTCATATGATCCTTGAATATTTTCTTTGGTGTTTGACTCGCAAATGTTAAATTTCATCCACTGTGTCTGGCAATGCTGCGCCATCCTAAATATTTTCTCGAAACTCCACATTGAATATTATGGATAAGGTACCGACCCCCCCCCCCCCCCAATCGAGCTGGAATTTTGCACAAACCTCCCTTTTAATATATTGAGACATCCCCTTGAGGGATTTTTGGCGACTTACAATAGTTTTCAAAATATTGAATTTTGAAGTTTTTTTTAACGGTACGGTCCCGAATCCCCACAACTAAAAATTTGCACAAACCTTCCTTTTAATATCGTAAGACAACCTCGAAAGGAATTTTCAGCAACTCTCAATAGTTTGCGAGATATTTAGTTTTTGAGTTTTTGAGTTAACGCGCGCTGACTAAATATAAATATATATATATATTAGGGTGTGCGGAAAAAAATCGATACTTTTTTTTTCGGTTGCATCCACCAAAAAAAGGTGAATTAAGGTAAAAAATGAAGAATCCTCGAAGGAGAGCTCAAAAAAATTATTTCGAATGGCGCATTGCATTTGAATATTTTCCATAAGAATAACACAGGAAAATATTGGCACTTCTGAACGTCTTAGTAAAACTCTTCAGAAAAAAATCTCACAAAAATGTCATTAAGATATTCTGATAGAGAATTGAATTCCCTACAAAAAAAGTTCCTACGAACAATTAGCTTAGAACAACCGTTCAAGTGGTATCGCTGTCTGAAATTAATTTATTTATTAAAGCGACGTGCGCGCCATGGCACACGCTGCGAGTGATTTTGCACTCGTAGTGCAAAATCACAAGCTTCACACTAAGGCCACGAACGGGAAACCGCTACATTTTCCCCTCATTTTGGCCTCGAATCAAGATCTGTCACTGCTACAAAATTTCATTCGTTATTGCAAAGTGAATCCTGTAGTAGGGGAGGCTGCCTCGAAAAAATTAGCTAGTCACTTGTGGTACTTTAACGAGAAAATTGTTGCTTTGTCTTTTTTTGACAATGCTGTGCCGATAAGTGTGAAGGCAAAAATGGTACAAGCTCTGCAATCTCGAGAAAAATCCAAAAATCCTTCCGAGTGAGTAATTGTTAAAAAAAGTGATTGGGAAATGGTGCTGAAAACAGACATAAGCGATTTCGTCACTCAAGAATCCTTATTTCTTTTCCAGCAATTCAATTTACCTCATGATTTTTTGAGAGTAAATATTGAATTATGGCCGGAAAATGCCATTTATTTAAGTTGCTTAGATTTTTTTAACCCAAAAGTCGTTAATAACGTAGCCGAACGTCGTGTCACTTTGATAGAAGCATATAACGGTTCATTAACAAAAAACGAAGAGCAGCTACAATATTTATTGGGCGTAGTACAAAATCATCGACAGAAATACCCTAATTGCAACAAACAGACTCTTAAGAAAAGGAACGATGATTATCAAGCATTATAATGTAGAAACAAATTATTTTATCTTATTAAACTAAATTAATTGAATAAAACATTTCGAAACACGATCAATGATGGACGTCGTTTCTTTTATATTTCTTGTTGTACTTGATTCTTTTTTGTATCTGAGAAATATTTTGAGAACGATTCCATGCAAATCGTATTTTAGAGCAGAACATTCTCTACAAAAAAAAACCCCAAAAAGTTTTTTCGTAAAGCCAAAAATTCGATTTTTACAGCATTTCGAATTATTTTTTTTTCTATTAATTCAATTTCAGACAGCGATTCCACTTGAACGGTTGTTCTGAGCTAATTTTTCGTAAACACTTTTTTGTTGGAAATTCGTTTCTCCATGAGAATATGTTAATGACATCTTTGTGTGATTTTTTCCTGACGAGTTGCACTACCACATTCAGAAATCCCAATATTTTCCTTGGTTATTCTTATGGAAAATATTCAAATGCAATGCGCCATTCGAAATAATTTTTTTGTGAGCTCTCCTTCGAGGATTCTTCATTTTTTACCTTAATTCACCTTTTTTTGGTGGATGCAACCGAAAAAAAAAGTATCGATTTTTTTCCGCACACCCTAATATATATATATATAGGACCGCGAATTGCACGTATCCTGAACCGATCCCGCCGTATGCGAGAGTCAGGAGATAGTAAAATTGATTACGGTTGTCACCAAATCCCGGAGTGTTCTTGTAAAATCTTTTTGTGCTGTTGTCGCGGAACACCCCTGCCCCTCTACCAAATTCAGGGCTGCGGCAGTCGGGCAAACGACATCTCGTCGATTCGTCGGGAAAAATAAATTTGCCGCGTAAGAATTTGCGCAACTGGCGCCCTATCCCGTACGAGTTGGACGAGAGCTGAATTTGGGACGCGAGTACCCGAATTCTTTTCTCTATATATATATATATATATATATATATATATATATATATCTGCTACGTCTCCGGTCATACCTAAATACGTTATCGCACTCTCCGTTTTGTCCAAACAAAAATACCCAAATAAACGCAAACAAACAAACCTAAAGACAAACCGAAAAACTGTTACGAGTCGCCAAAAATTCCTTCAAGGGTTGTCTTAAAATATTAAAAGGAAGGTTTGTGCCAAGTTTCAGCTCAGTCGGGGGGGATCGGAAACTTGCACAACATTATTATTGAAATTAATAACTAAAACTCCACGGAGCGAGAAGACAACCCAAGCAAACCCAAACAAAATGTAACAAGTGTCGATTAACCTTTTACGTGGCTCCAGAGTGGACTGGCCCGTTAATTTAAAAAAATTGTTTTGTTTACTTAACTATACTATCAAAGTATACCTAAAGCTTGATAATTGCAGAATCATTATTTCTAAGTTTATAAAATCCCTCAAATTGCTTTTTTTCTGTCTAAATGTATTTTTTTTCAGAAAAACTACTAAATAAATCGAGATTTCAAAAAAAAGGTGTTTATCATGTTATTAACGATGTTTAGGCAAATTTTTGGAAAGTGAAAAATTTGCCTAAAAAATCGTCAGATAATTTTTAATAACAAATGAACTATGCTATATAAAAAAAAATCTACGAACTTTAATAGACAATGTATTTTTCAAGATATATTCAACATTTCAAGTGAATCGGTTGAAAATCGTCTGAGTTACGTTTCCGGCCAACTTAAAAAATGCAGTTTTGAGACAAACGCTGCACAGCCGCCATCTTGAAATTAATCGCTTCAAAAAAATTATTGTATACAGTCACTGATACGTGTGATAAGCACCCTTGTTTGTAATCTCGATTCATTTTGTAGTTTGTCTGAAAAAAAATCCCCAAAAAGCCTATTTTTTCGGCCTCTAGAGTGGCCTAACCCCTTGAAATATTCGAGCATTGAGCCATTAGCTATTTCAACGTGGAATTAGCTTCGGAAACACGCGGAGTTAACAACGTGAACAGTTAGTCGATGCGATATTTCGATAGAAAAGTCAGTGAAAAAGTTGAACGAAACAGCGTCTGATGTCGCACTCGGTAAAGGCTGTTCAAACGGGACAAACGTTGAATGAATATTATTTAAACTTTTGGTCTTTGTTATATTTATGGTGAGTCAGTTACAATGGGGTCTCTGTTATCTACGAAGATGTATCCTTATTTGTAAAGAATTTCGAAATAAACTTTATCTTTCGAGCATCCTTCACCAAAGATCGGATTTTAAAAAATAATTGGATCTTTGGAATTAAGGATGTAGCCGACTCGAGACAGTCGCGTAGTTCAATCCTGTATATCGATATCCAAGGTAACCGAATAGACATGTATTACTTTTTGGCGAATGATATTTTCATCGCGTGCGACGGGGTTATTTTGAATCCTTGTAGGGCATCCTTCGCCGCGCCTGATTGTACTTCATTTTCGAACTCGACGAACGCGATATCGTGACGATTAGGCACAAGGCGAACTTCCTTGAAGCCGGGAAATTGATTGAACAACATCGAGAGCATCATTTCGCTCGTTTCGTCCGGCAAATTTGTGAGGAAAAGAATTTGATTGGGCGGCTGTTCGGGTACGGCGGTGCTTATTATAGCTGCGTGCGGCGCTACGTTGCTCGGATGGTAACCCATAGTTTGCGAATTCTTCGTTTGATCCTTGGCGCGTTTCTTCGCTCGTTTGGGCTCTTCCTCCTGGAGGGCGGGTACGCGCTTGGGCTTCTTGGGCCTCTCCGCGAACGTACCCTTCATTTTTGCTATCACGTCGCTGTCCGATTTTGAATACTGTATCCTCTGCGAAAGATCGATATTTTCACGATTAATTCGTCTACGCGGCGTACTCGGTTGGCAAAGTCGACGTCTAATCGTAATCAAGCTCGTGCACGTGAATAATACTTGCCATGGGTTTGTCGTAGAACGGAAAGCCCTGCATGGATCTCAGCGCGTTGGTAGCACTGGCTATTTCTTTGAATATTACAAACGCTTGACCTCGCATTTTGAGCGTTTTAAGCGCTACAATGTCGATTATCTGGCCAAACTGTGAAAATATTGCATAGAGCGACTTCTTCAGCTCTTCCTTTTTAATCTTTTCATTGAGATTGTTTATGTATATGGTATTGTTCGGCCGAATATCCATTGTATCTGCGAAAAAAAGAATGTTTATTTTTCAGTAGAGGTTAGAGAATACGAATGAGCGAGGCTACGTTATAGGGGCTGAATGTTTGCCAAACGTATTTTTGGGGAAAAAAAACATCTTCGGCCGAAAGGCCGAAATCTCGGAGTACGATGAAAATAAAGCCGAAAAAGCGTGAAAAAGACAGAAATATCAACAGAGTACGTGTACGGAGGTCGACCGGCAGTTCCTGGGTCAAAGCGAAAGTGAAGTCGTTTGATTATTTAATAAATATTAATTACCGTGTAAAAATGAACGAGCTTCGATCGGAGTTTGGCTCGCTTAGCAAGAAATTCAATTCGGTTTGCAAGCGAAAAAACTGGCCTTGCACTTGTTGACAAACGCAATGTTAACAACTACGTTTTGAGGTTACGTAGGTTATGAAAAAGAAGAGCGCGCAGCGTTGCGTCGCAGAGACGAACGAAGGAAGATTCGTGATGGCGATGTATTTTCCGTTGGAACCCCGCGGGGCACAGTTCCCGTGGCGCTTTTCCGAAATATCGAGTTGTGGAACTCAACTCGGTCGGTACGGCAGACTTGCTCGCATTTTCTCAACATTCCATTCTATATCGTTACTGCATAATAATCAGTCAACGTGAAGCTCGAGTATCGCAGTGCGTCGTGGAGTATAACGGTCTGTATACCAAAGTGGGTGAAAAATTGCATTTTCCAAAAATATTTTTATTCTGTAGTATCACCTTTTAGCTATATTCCCTGAAAAATTAATGGAAATATTCTTAAAATCAAATGAGCTTTTAACGGTCGGCCGGGTGAGCGGTGGCAGCACCGTACTTAAAGCTTTGATCGCGTTTTTCTCGAAACACTGTTTTCACATTCTGTGGACATGATATCTCGAGAACCACTTGATGGATCGTTCCCAAATTTACAGGAGATACGATGAGAAATATTTGAAAGTCGTTGACGATCTCACTTTTTAAAAATCGATCTTAATTTTTCAATTGTTACGTAAAAATGACGACTTATTTTCATATATTTTGTATGCTCGAGTTTTAATTCAACGCCATTTTGTTAATAAAAATTATTTTTAAAATCGCCGATCGTCAACGACTCGCATTTATCGTTAACTTGAATGACCCGTTTGGTTTTTAGATTTCGGATGAACCGTTTAAGCTGGTGAGTGTCCACCGCAGGAAGACTAGAGGTAAGGAGTACGAACGCCTGTGGCGAGCCCGATCCAAAAGCGTTCGTGAAACTGTGGATTTTAGTAGTTAGTGTTTTCACGGCGTGCGTCGCTAGTGCATGGCCGCACCGAAGTGAACTAAGCGACAAGAACACAACCGACGTCATGTGTCATCGATGATTCCCGCTCGTCGTCCGTGTTGGCATAAAGCGCGTTCGGGGTAACCAATTTTTCGAATTGTGTTAGATGTAAAAAAAAATAATTGTCTCGGTATAAAATATATTTAGTGATCTGCGGCGAAAACAATCAATCATAGGTAAGAAAAATAGTACTTACATTCATAAAAAGAATGATTTCGTTTTATCGTACCATTATCGTACCGAGTGAAATAAAAATTATCACAAACGCGAGATATGGAGCAAGTGTCCCGTCGATGAGACAAAACGTGAAATATATGGATTTTTTTTTCGTACATTGCACGTTTTGTCTCATGTCTCGAAAATAAACAAAATGTTTATTTTCGAGGCGTAAAAATGGGAAGTGAGTGGGTGAGTGGATGAAATATTAGGTGTACAAATAAGTTTTAGGACAGTTTTTTAAAAATTCAAGATTTATTAAAAAAGAAGTAAAACACAGTTATTCATCGAAGTAATCTCCATCGCACTGAATGACCTTCAGCCATGTCTCAGGTAACTCGCGGATGCCTTTCGCAAAGAAACTTTCGTCTTGCGAGGTGAGAAATTTAGCGATCCATTTTTCCACTTCTTCAAATGTTTTGAATCGCACGTCAGACAAATCGTTCTGCATTTTCCGGAATAAATGATAATCGAATGGGGCTAAGTCTGGTGAATACGCCGGGTGTGGTACAGCTTCCCATCCAAGCGCTAGTAACGTATCCTTGACCGGTTTACCCACATGAGGCCGCGCGTTGTCATGGAGCAGTTTTACTGGACGTTTTCCTTTACCAGAAAATGGACGTTTCTTCTCAATTTCTTGATTCACTTGCATCAATTGATGACAATAGCGATCGGTAGTAACTGTTTGACCAGGTTTGAGAAGTTCATAATACAGTACGCTTTTCATATCCCACCATATGCACAGCATGACTTTGTTACAATGAACATTGCGCTTTGGCCGGATGTTGTCGGCTCGCCGGGGTCAACCCAATGATATTTGCGTTTCGGATTATCAAAATAAATCCACTTTTCATCGCCGGTCACAATTTTCCACAAGAAAGACTTTCTATGTTGCTTGTTGTAAAGACTCACACAAATGTTAAGACGGCTGTTTTTATTTTCTTGAGTCAGAAAGTGTGGTACCCACTTTGTTCCTTTTCGAATCTTACCCATTGCTTTTAAACGATAAGAAACAGTTTGTTGAGTTACTCCAAGCTGTTCCGAAAGTTGTTTCTCCGTCTGACAAGAGTTTTCATTCAGCAACGCTTGCAGTTCCTGATCGTCCACCTTTACAGGAGGCCCCGTGCGTTCACGGTCACTAACGTCGAAATCATCTTCTTTGAATCACTTATACCAATACTCACATGTACTTTTAGATACAATGTTGTCTCCAAGAACAGAACATATCGATTCACACGCTTTCCTAACACTTTTTCCTTGATGGAATTCATAGCGAATGCAGTGTCTAATAAATAGCTTATCGGTCTGCATGTTTAATATACAGAATTTATAGGTTATGTTTATGACTCCTTTACGTTTCGATACTACATATCAAGCGCCATCTATGATAATTGAGCGGGACCTTTGAATTAATTTAGAATAGCTGTTATGATACAAAATCGAAGTGTCCTAAAACTTATTTGTACACCTAATATCAATTTGCCATTGTCATAGAAGTTCAAATGAAGTAAAAGCTTATAATATTGTTTGAATTGTTGCTTTCGTGCCCGAGCGCGAGAGAAACTTGGATGCAGCGATCGATCGAGAACTGCCGTTAAAATCAACGATCTCCATCAAGTTCTCGACAAAGTTTCGGACATGAAAAATTTAGAGTACGTGGGATGCCAAGCACACAACGAAGAGCTCACGAAGAGAGTGATAAACTATTATCTCGTCATGAGAGGACATTTTCTAGCGAGATCGGTCAACGAAAATAACCACGCAAGGAAAATTAAAACGAAAGACAATAGGAAAAAATCAAAACTGTAACATCGATTTATCTGTGCAGCGTGTCATAATGTGCAAATATGATGTGTGATAATTTGTAAATCTTTTGTTTGAATTCAAAATTCTTATGAATTTTCTTGTGTCTATGTTTTTGCTGCTTCCGTAACGAAAAAAAAAACATTGACTCAATATCTGTATTTCGTTGTTATTCTTTATCTGTACAGCGTATCATAATGTGTAAATATAAGATGTGAGAATTTCAAAAACTTTTGTCTGGATTAAAATTTCTCATGAATTTTCTTGTGTCTATAAATAAGATTTGTTTGTTACGGTTTCCGCGAGGAAAAAAAACTGACTTTATTTCCGTTTTTTCGTTATCATTTTTTATCTGTACAGTGTGTCACAATACGTAAATATGGTGATAATCTGTACATTTTTTGTCTGGATGCAAATTTCTGATGAATTTCCTTGTGTCTATAAATAAATTTTGTTTGTTACTGCTTCCGCAACAAAAAAACTGACTTAATTTCCGTATTTCGGTATTCTCCAAAACAGTCTTTATATAAAAATTCTGTCTATCTATATAGAAATTGCGTTCACCAACTGGTTGTACAACTAATTTGATGAAATGATCGTTTCATATGAAGTGGCAAAGGGTGCTTTTTGCATGTCGTACGGCACTGCCTTTACAATTCATTTGATCAAATTATCGCTCCATATGAGGAAGCGTATCGTACGGCACTGGTTTGTTGCTGACTTTACTTCGGTGCGGTAGGAGAGCAGCGCCGCCCTTCTCGTCCTCACTTTTGCGGACGTTTCGACGACACGGCGTTCGTACTCCTTACCTCTAGTCTTCCTGGTCCACCGCCAAACTTTGCGACAAAAAATTCATCATCTGCCGGCGGCCATGTTTTTGTTGTTTTCTCTATTTTTGGCGTTTTGTAAAAAGTCTCTCAATAAATAGGCTGTCTCGAAATGAGCTGGCATTTATATTTATTAATAAAACGTATTATTTATTTGAAAAGTACGAATATTTTAATTTGTATATAAAGTACAAATATTGAGGTTATGTGTGGACCACAATATCCGATAAATGGCCGCCTCGTCCCTGTTTGCAAACGTTTACTCTTTTGACGAAATGTTCAATAACATTTTGATGCCTTCAATAACAATGATGTCTCCAATTGCTTCCTTGAGCTCCGTAATGGTCTGTGGATCATTGTTGTCAAAGTCCTCTACGTTGGCCCCAAAAAAAAATGCCGCCCCATTTAATTATCAGGTCATTTCGAGCCGTACCGTTGCGTTGAAAAAAATGCATTTATTTATCACCAATCGTTTCCCAGAAAAAAAATCGGAATTTCGCAATTTTTGTCAGGCCTCTAGGCAGGTGTAGCCCCTTAATCGAGACGACCAATCAGCACGACGAAAATCATTATATTATCGGAATTTGGTTGGACGAATCGCTACGAAATTCGGTCGCGCCTATAATCGCAGGCTGCGAGCCTACCGACGGAGTATTTAGGGAAGGGGGGGGGTTCGATAAACGTTCGAGATGGCTCCGACGATGGCGCTGGCGGACAACGCGGCGGAGACGCTCCAATACGCTCGGGCGCTTTACCAGCAGCGGTTGAAGGAGACTCTACTACGCGAGCAGCCGCCGCTTTGTCCGGATAACGCGCGCGCACGTCGCACACACCGCACCACGCACCGGCTCTTTTCGGCCAGCGCAGGACAGCCAGACAGAAGGAACCCTCGGAGTGAGGATCGTACGGAGGAAGAACGTTTGGCGTTCACAAAAACCCGAATAGGTGAGTACTTTCAACGTAACGAGAGCGACCATTTTTTTACGTGGACCGTTGCGCGACATTCCGGACACACTTTTCCCGCTCATCACGTTTTTTTTTCTACTTCCCTCCATGCTCTTATCGCGTCCTTTTTTTCGTCGCTTCTTTTTTTTCCTCATTATTCTTTATTAATCTCCACGCGAGGGAATTCATTCGTACGGGTACGAAGGTGCTGCGAGTGCGCGAGTGTTTTTCGACCAAGTAACACGCGACTAGTGTTTTACGACTTGTGCACACACGCCACGCCATACACTCGTATATGCGCGTGCCTGTGGATGCGTGTGTACGCGACACACACGCGGTACTTGTCCGACGACCAAATAAAATTCCAATAAAATTTTTCGTTTTTGACGAAAAATATTTTCATACTAGTGGAATCGAAGCTATTTATTATCTACGAAAGCCGAGCGCGTTTCGGGAGGCTACTATCGGAAATTATTCTTGCTACTCGATGCCGCGGTATATCTATTCATATATATATATATATATATATATATATATATATATATATATATATCGTTCGCTTCGATGTATCGTGGAATGTAGTGTGCGCGCCCGCCCGCGTCTTTCCCGACGGTTTTTCGTCATTTCGACGCCGATGTGCGAGATCGCGCGGGCAAGCCAACCATACTACTCCGAGAGTCAGATCGACGCTAATTCCCGTTATTTTTTCACCCACTAATATTTTCAGTGACTCATCGAGCGCGATATAAATATCGTTGTTTTCGGTCGTTTTTTCCAGTATTTTTTTTTTTTCGATAAACTGTAAAGGTGGACGCGTTGATATGAATATCGGGGCGACGTTAATTTTATTGTGAGATCATGGCGTCGTGACGCTCAGTTACCCCCCTCCCTCGGCTCCCGCGAATATTGGCTAGTCTGCTGAAACTCGTACGTTTTTTCCTTCACCTCTGGTTTGAATTCGTCAAATTTTACGCTTTTATCGTAATTATTTCTTGAATGCGCTATTTTGTCCAAGATTTTTCGGGATCTATATATATATATATATGTATCGATACGGTGTGTATTTTGCGCTGTGTTGATTCCGGCGTTGCTGCTTTTTATCAGCGGCATCATTGACGGAGATGACGATTCGGATGACAGATGTTTCGGTGGCTACACCGGGATATCTCCCGGCTGCTACCTAATTCTTACGAAAAATATAGCGTCTTAGTGTCTCAAAGGCTTTTCATTCGCGCACCTCCAGATTCAATATTACGCTATTCGCAAAAGCAAGTTCAACGTTGAGTGGCGACGCCACTGTCGCCGCGGCATCTCGCATCGGCCGAGCGTGTCAGTTGACTTCGAAAATGGCGGGGCTTTTTTCCTCCTTACTATTGTCGTAATTAGTTATTACTGAAAATCGATTCGACCGTCCAACAGCTTTTGTTCAAACGTTTTTCCCTACAAGTCGTACAAGAAAGTGATGGGGAATGAAATATTCATTGGCACGCTTTCACGGAACAGTGTAACCGCGCTTACGTACCATTACGATATTATAATCGTCAGATTTTTTTTTCGCATCCTTGCGCATTTTTCCGGCAATGCCGGAACAAATACTAGGGCTTTGACGATATTGTCTTTTTTAAGCCTTTTTTTTCGTGAAAATTCCATGGTAAAAAAAGCTATCGTATTCATGTTAGATTTTATTTTGAGACCGCGGTCGAATAAATAATAGCAAGCGTTCGCCGGTCGCTCCTCTCGGCCATTGCACAAAGTCGCGCGATTCAAACGATACACGCGCCACGGCATACGCCAAGTACTACACTTCCCACAATGTTTGCCGCCAATACGCAAACACATTGTACGGAAAATGGTAGCTTTTTCTTCGTTATACGACGGTGAGAGAATTTGATCCACGGAGGAACAAATATTCGTCACATAAAGTAGAAAAATAACTTCGATTCCTATCGAATCGAAGTTATTTTCTTCCTAGGAGGGGGGAGCGGAAACGATACGGAGTGTAATTTTGAGCCACGCGGCATCCGCCAATCATTTCGTTATCCATTTTGTATCCTCATTTTTTTTTTATACATCAGCCTTTTCCTTCTAGATATCCTTTTTTTTTTGCTACAAATGTATAATAAAGAAGCAACAGTTGGACGATTCCGTTAGTTTATTTCTGGGTAATTCAATGGGATACGTTTGTTTGGGTGACAATGGCGGGAAGCTATCCAACAGTTGCGATCAACTCGCACGAAAGAGCGCGGCGAGCGTCTAGAGGGGGGGGGGGGTGGGGGAATACAGCGTCCAACCGTACCCCTCTCGCGGCTGTCGCTCCTCTTGTACCGTGCGCGCTTCGTCGGAGGCGACCTAACGGAATAAATTGATTGGCCGGCCTCGGGCGTCGAGTCAGGGGAGAGGGATTTTAATCGTCGACTTGTGAATCGCCGCGACTGTTGCAAACGCCTCGAGAGCGTCAATTTTCGGAAATACGCGCTCATATTTCTTCGTCAATTCTTCGGCCAGCCATTTATCTATAACACGTATAGTAGAAAAAAAAGAAAAGTAAATAACACAAACGACCGATCAAGTTGCAAAGTCCCGCGTATATTAATCTCGACAATAGCCATTTGTCAAATTTGACGAACGTCGAGGGAAATCCCGCCAACGAGTGCAACGTCCACCTCGCGATATTTGAATGAGAAGAAACGAGTTTTATCGGTAAAAATGCCATCGGATGAGCGCACGAAATAATTCGTTGTTACGGCTTTCTTCAAATAGTACGCGACCTTTATTCCCTCTCGTTCGCGTATTTATTTTTCCATTACGAAGATAATAGACACGCGTCTCTCATTCGAGCGGACGATAATATCGCTCGTCTGTATCTTCAATAATATCACTACGTATATGCAAATATTTCGTTCGATACAGATTAATTAAGAAGAAAGGCAGCCAGCCATTATGTCGGACGACGGTTCACCCGTGGTTGAGGAACAGAAGAAGAAGCGCGGACGTCCGGCGAAGAACGCGGACAAAAATGTCGATAAGCTAACCAAGGACAAGGAGTCGGCGGTCGTTAAGGAACCCAAGAAACGAGGGAGACAATCGGCCGAAAAGAACAACAGCGTTTCGCGTACGCCCAAGTCGGACGACGAAGCACCCGCACCCGTCAAACGAGGTCGAGGAAGGCCCAAAGGTTCTCACAAAAAGAAGGTATACACTTTTAACGCTCCGTAATGTAACGATTAACACGCGTGAATTGTCGACAAAAAAAAAAAAAAAAAAATAAGTATCTTACGGATGAAACTTTCCCAGCTCCATGGGGATATTTCGCAATGTTTGCCAATGACGCGTGAGAGGAACGCGATTTGTATCAATTGATCGTTTGGTTAAACTCCGTTCAGGTTGCACAAAAAGCCGTTTCCGGTCGCGCACGCGGTCGGCCAAAGAAGGTCGAGGAAAAGCCGGAAAGCGCCGGCGAGGATGAGGACGAACAAGAGGAGGACGAGGAGGAAGACGAGAATTGAGCCGAAAGCAACAGAATTTGAACAAAAGTAATAACAATAATTAGAACGAAGGTGCGCATCGACGTTGAAAACAACAAAATGATTAAACGAGTAAACACAAAAAACAGTTAAAAGGAAAAAGACAAGAAACCTCCCGGGATTTTCTGCGGCAGCCAACTGCGCCCCCCCCCCCCCGCCCCTCACTCCAACTTCGTATATCATAACGTTACGGTTAATTTTTATATTATAATAATATAATAACTAAGTCGCATTAGTCGTTTCACTCTCATCGTGTCATTGCGTCAAATTGCTCTCGTCGTCAATCGTATAATCATATCTCGGCATCGAGAATTCCGGCGAGATCGAGAAAACCTTTGAAGAATTTCATTCCTCGTTGGGACACAAGATTTTGCGCAAATTTAACCGGGCCTTTGGATCCCGTAATACATGTTGAACGATACAAAACAGGACGCTTCTCGTGCAACGCGAAATTTTTATTATTTATAACTGGATATTTGATTATTTGAGCAAAAAAAAATTCTCTGTCCTTTCGAGTGAATTTTCGCGAGAAAAAAATGACTGGAGCGCGCGACGAAGTACTGCGTTTCATCTTCTCTTTTGTTTGTTTTTTAAAATCAATCGAATCCTTCCTCGCATGAATATTCCTACAGTGTGTCCAATTTTTTTCAATACATCTTTTCTCCTATTTCACGGCGAGATGAAAAAGTTGTGCAAATATCACCGAGATCTGTTCAAATTGCTTACATTTTTACTCGTAGAAATGAAGTTTAATGTCTCGCACTTGTTTTTTTTTTATTCTAATTTTTAATTCAACCACCGTGACAAATTGAAGGAAATGGGAGGAAAATAGATCGAGAGCGAAGAATTTCGACAATCGAACGACCGACAAGAAACTAACATCCGAAAGCATGGGGAAAAAGAAAACAAATCGCACATTCGTTCGACAACGAATTTGACATGAAAAAAAAAAATACACGGATTCAAAGCAAATAACGAAAGGGTGAAGAAAAAAATCATTTAAGAAGGAGGAAAAGAAGAAGAATATTAAAAATAATTAATAAGTAGGATACTTGTCTGGTGCGTTACGAGTGTGTGGAACACAAACTACTTCGTACTGTCAACGTTTTCGTAAGAAAATGACAACAAACTGATATGAATTACAAACAAAACAATGGAAATGGAATAAATGCGATTATAATCATAATTGAGAAAAATAAAATGAAAAATAAACCAAACAGGATGGGGCAAAAAAATTGACCGCAACTGGCGATTAATGAATCTGGCGGCCCGTTTACGCGACCGGCGAAACAACTGTGTGAATGCAAAATTTGTATTAAAGTAAATAAATTCACGAAATACTCTTATCTCCTGTACGATTTAGTCCGTTGCAATTATTTTTTTCCCTTCAAATCAGGGACTTCGTTTTTTTCCATTTCGTCACGAAGGGAAATTGCGACATTTTTTATCCTTCATCGGAATTTACAAAAATCGATCATAGTGATTCTACGATTATCGTATGTAGGAAGAAAAAGCGTAACGCCTTCAAAGATTTGGAGCGGTTCAGTGCTATTTGAAGAAGAAAGAAAACAAAGGACTGCGAAGGTTCAGTGAGAAGTCTTTTTTTCGTCACAGCTTTCGCGCGTGCTGGTTACGCGCCATATCCATATTACGAGGAAGAGGGACGCGAGGAATATGGACAATAAGCGCCAGGTTCAGAGATGCGATTGTTGCGTTCTCCGACGGTAAAGAAGATCCCTCACCTGCGTTCTCGTTGCTGTCTTTCCATTGGCCGAACTTTTCATGTTCAATGTCGCCACGCAAACGCGACGCTAGTGACATGTACCCATGACGGCTAGAGTGGGAGGAGTCCGATCTGTGCATTTAAAAAAAAAAGTGAGCTCAATAAACTTAGCCGGCGACAGCCCCAGGAAGACTAGAGGTAAGGAGTACGAATGCCTGTGGCGAGCCCGATCCAAAAGCGTCCGTGAAACTGTGGATTTTAGTAGTTAGTGTTTTCACGGCGTGCGTCGTTAGTGCATGGCCGCACCGAAGTGAACGAAGCGACAAGAACATAACCGACTTCATGTGTCATTGATGATTCCCGCTCGTCGTCCGTGTTAACGGTGTTGACATCACGGTCTTACATACAGGTCTTGTAACTGAATCAAATATTGGTGGTGGGGGTGGTCGTCTTACTGTCGGCTCGTTAATTTCCTTGACCGCCGCTCGCATCGCTTCAATCAAATCATAGTCGAAACAGCGGAAGACGCATGTGGCAACACAACCTCACTTAATCGGCTACTATAAAGTTTTACATAACCGTTATTTAAAAAATCACGCGTTTTTTTATGACGGTGATATCGTGCGGATTTTTACATAATAATGACGACTAATTCGTGTGCGGTTCCAACGTGTGATACTGGACGTCAGTTAGTAAAGGAAAAACGGTGTTTCGGGTTCCGTCGAATATCGAACGTCGTCAAAAATGGATCACTGCAATTCCAGGAATTTCTCCGCTCATGCCTTCGCAATTCGTGTGTGAGAAACATTTTCTCCAACGATACATTCTAAGAAAGTGGGTAAAACATGACTTAAACGGTCGAGTTATCGCAGAGGTAAGTTGATTTTATCTTTTTTTATTTATGTCTATTTACTTGTCTAGCCGCTATGACAAGTTCGCAGCGCCGCTCTTGTGGCTATAAGCCAAAGCTTATTGCCGACATTAAGCGTACCACCCCCACCACCTTCGTTGCAAGACCTGTATGTAAGACCGTGGTTGACATAAAGCGTGTTCGGGCCACGGTCTTACATACAGGTCTGACAACGGCGGTAGTGGGGGTAGGCACCTTTAGATGTTTTGCTTTTTATTCCGATTTCTGCCGCTTGGTGCGTGACGGCAAGGGAAAGTAGTGGTGCGACGAAGAGAGAAATAGCTCTTGTGTCCTTTTCCCTCCTGACCGCAACGCATGCGCCGTTGGCTGCGTGACGTAAACACCATCGGCCCATTCGCCGGTAAGAGGTAGGGGGGAAACACTTCCCCTCGCTAGTAGCGACGCGTAGCGGCGCCTAGTGAATCGAAAATTAAAACATATAAGAGTGCCTACCCCCACCACGAAAATTTAGCTTCGTTGCAAGACCTGTATGTAAGACCGTGGTTCGGGCTAACCAATTTTTCGAGTTGTGTTAGAAGTAAAAAAAATTATTGTCTCGGTATAATATATATTTAGTGATCTGCGGCGAAAACAATCAATCGTAGGTAAGAAAAATAGTACTTACATTCATAAAAAGAATGATTTCGTTTTATCGTACCGTTATCGTACCGAGTGAAATAAAAATGATCAAAAACGCGAGAAATGGAGCAAGTGTCTCGTCGATGAGACAAAACGTGCAATATATGGATTTTTTTCGTATATTGCACGTTTTGTCTCATATCTCGAAAATAAACATTTCGTTTATTTTCAAGACATGAGACAAAACGTGCAATATACGGAAAAAAATCTATATATTGCATGAGGCGTGAAAATGGGAAGTGAGTGGGTGAGTGGTTGAAGTATCAATTTGCCATTGTCATAGAAAGTCAAATTAAATAAAAGCTTATAATATTGTTTGAATTGTTGCTTTCAGTGCCCGAGCGTGAGACAAACTTGGAGTGCAGCGATCGATCGAGAACGACCGTTAAAATCAACACTCTCCATCAAGTTCTCGACAAAGTTTCGGACATGAAAAATTTAGAGTACGTGGGATGCTAAGCACACAACGAAGAGCTCACGAAGAGAGTGATAAACTATTATCTCGTCATGAGAGGACATTTTCTAGCGCGATCGGTCAACGAAAATAATCACGCAAGGAAAATAAAAATGAAAGACAATAGGAAAAAATCAAAACTGTAACATCGATTTATCTGTACAGCGTGTCATAATGTGCAAATATGATGTGTGATAATTTGTAAATCTTTTGTTTGAATTCAAAATTCTTATGAATTTTCTTGTGTCTATGTTTTTACTGCTTCCGCAACGAAAAAAAAACATTGACTTAATATCTGTATTTCGTTATTATTCTTTATCTGTACAGCGTATCATAATGTGTAAATATGACATGTGATAATTTGAAAAACTTTTTTCTGGATTAAAATTTCTTGTGAATTTCCTTGTGTCTATAAATAAATTTTGTTTATTACTCCTTCCGCAACAAAAAACTGACTTAATTTCCGTATTTCGGTATTCTCCAAAACAATATATATATAAGAATTCTGTCTACCTATATAGAAATTGCCTTCACCAACTGGTTGTACAACTAATTTGATGAAATGATCGTTCCATATGAAGGGGCAAAGGGTGCTTTTTGCATATCGTACGGTACTGCCTTTACAATTCATTTGATCAAATTATCGCTCCATATGAAGGAGCGTATCGTACGGCACTGGTTTGTTGCTGACTTTACTTCGGTGCGGTAGGAGAGCAGCGCCGTCCTTCTCGTCCTCACTTTTGCGGACGTTTCGATGACACGGCGTTCGTACTCCTTACCTCTAGTCTTCCTGGACAGCCCCTTGACACTGGCCTACTATTCCTATACGATAAACGAAAACGCGTTTTGTCCCGGCTTTTTAGTTTTTGAAATCGCCCCTGCCTAGCGTTGGCTGTTGTGTGACAGCCTTAGGCTCTAAACACTTCGATCAGCTGAACGATTCGATACTTTCGTGGCTTTCGCCTGTTATCGTTATGGCGACGATATTTATTGTGTTCAAATGGAAAATCATTAGAACGGAAGATCAATCCAAATATATCAATAGATTTTTATTCATGTAAGATATTCGAAACACCGGCGCACCATACATATATATGCATGCCTGTCACGACTACTAGCGCCACAATGCGGCAAGGACATTTTGCGAACAGCATTTATCTACCAGTGTCAAGGGCACGGCCGGCGACTATGAAAATATCGCATTCTTTTCCATGCCAATAGATTGTTAGTCGTTTGTTAGTGTTTGTTAGACAAAATCCAGCATTTGTTAGACTTGATTTATTTGTTATTTGTTAGACTTGATTTATTTAATAATATGAAACACAAATTTCATGTCAAAGTTAGCCAAAGAAAAATGCTTTTCTAATGATTTCGAAATTTTCTTCCTAACCAATGATTTGTTAGTTGTTTGTTATTGATCGTTAGTCGATTTTTATCGTTTGTTAGAGCTTAATTTTGACTTTATCGTTAAAAAGAACTTTTCATTCCCATAGCACGCTGCAATCCACGTGGAGTTGGCAGTAGCTGCAAGCCACGTGAATTTGGCAGCATTGCCCCGACCGCTGAGCAAGGCTTTGCACGTGTAACTCCTCAATTTCAGCAAAATGCTGATTATTTCAATCCTACTCGATTGTTAGTCGTTTCTTAGTGTTTGTTAGACAAAATCCAGCATTTGTTAGACTTTATTTATTTAATAATGCGAAAAAAAATTTTCATGTCAAAGTTAGTCGCAGGAAAATTCTTTTCTAATGATTACGAACTTTTCTTCGTAGCCAATCGTTTGTTAGCGATTGTTAGTCGATGTTTATCGTTTGTTAGAGCTTAATTTTGACTTTACCGTTAAAAAACTTTTCATTCTCATAGCACGCTGCAAGCCACGTGAAGTTGGTACCATTGCCACGCCGGCAAAGCACGGCTTTGCGCATGTGAATCCTCAATTTCAGCAAAATGCTGTTTACTTCAATCCTACTCGATTGTTAGTCGTTTGTTAGACAAAATTCAGCGTTCTTTAGACTTTATTTAGTTAATAATCCGAAAATCAAATTTCATGTCAAAATTAGCCGCGGGAAAATGGTTTCGTAACGATTTCGAACTTTTTTTTGTAACTAATCGATTGTTAGTCTGTTTTTATCGTTTGGTAGAACTTGATTTTTATTTTATCGTTGAAAAACTTTTCGTCCCTATAGCACGCTGCGGGCGATGTGAAGTTGGCTGCATTGCCACGACAGCTGAGCACGGCTTTGCCTATGTTACTCCTCAATTTCAGCAAAATGCTGACTCTTCTCATCCTCCTCGACTGTTAGTCCATTGTTAGTGATTGTTAGTCCATTTTGATCGTTTGTTAGCGCTTAATTTTTATTTAATCGTTGATAAACTTTTTGGCCCTAGGGTGCGCCACAAGCCACATGAAGTCGGCCGTTTTGCCACGCCAGCTGAGACCGGCCCCTGTGTGAAAATGGCCCACCGAAATCAACATCCAAGCTTTTTATCATGACAAATCGTTTGTTGGTTTATCATGACAAATCGTTTGTCTTTGTTGGATCAATTGCAATCTTTGTTGGACCTTTTTTGAAGCACAGGATGAAAAATTAATTCTAATGTGAAGTTGCCCGATTTCTTAACATTTCAATCGTTTTGAGGTGCAATAGAAGCGCAAACGTTTGTTGGTAATAAATATCATAATTAGAAGCTTTGTTGGTTCTCCGTATTATTTAAATCAATAGATGAAATGTACATCCCCGTGTTACATGACGTCATAAAATCATAGGGCCGCGTTCGCACTGTCTGCGAGAAATGCGAGAATTTCTAACCAATCGGATAAGCGTTCGGGAATTAACCAATCAGCGAGCAGCTCCAGCAGTTGAGAAAACATGCCACAAGTTGTGCAATAGAAGCGCAAACGTTTGTTGGTTATGAATATCATAATTAGAAGCTTTATTGGTTTTCCGTATTATTTAAATCAACATGTTTATCATATGTTTATTATATGTTGATCATATGTTTATCATATAATATGTTTTCTCAACTGCTGGAGCTGCTCGCTGATTGGTTAATTCCCGAACGCCTATCCGATTGGATAGACATTCTGTCGACGCAGACAGTGCGAACGCGGCCCTATGATTTTATGACGTCATGTAACACGGGGATGTACATTTCATCTATTGATTTAAATAATACGGAGAACCAACAAAGCTTGTAATTATGATATTTATTACCAACAAACGTTTGCGCTTCTATTGCATCTCAAAACAGTTGAAATGTTAAGAAATCGGTCAATTTCACGTTAGATTTTATTTTTCATCCTGTGCTTCAAAGAAGGTTCGACAAAGATTGCAATTGATCCAACAATGACCAACAAACGATTTGTCATGATAAAAAGCTTGGATCTTGATTTCGGTGGGCCATTTTCATAGAGGCCGTTCTCAGCTGTCGTGTCAAAACTGCCGACTTCACGTGGCTTGTAGCGCACCCTAGGGCCGAAAAGTTTATCAGCAATTAAATAAAAATTCAACTCTAACAAACGATGAAAATCGACTAATAACCGATTGGTTACGAAGAAAAGTTCGTAATCATTACAAAACCATTTTCCCGCGGCTAAGTTTGACACGAAATTTGTTTTTCGGATGATTAACTAAATAAAATCTAACAAACGCTGGATTTTGTCGAACAAACACTAACAAACGACTAACAATCGATTGGCATGGAAAAGAATTTGATATTTTCATAGTCGCCGGCTAAGTTTATTGAGCTGCCAGTAAGAGGCAAGGGGGAAACTACTTCCCCTTGCTAGTACCGAAGCGTAGCGGCGCCTAGTGAATCGAAAAGTGAAGCCGATAAGTGTGCCTACCCCCACCATGAAAATTTAGCTTCGTGCACGACCTGTATGTAAGACCGTGGGACGGGACGAAATAAGGATAGGAACATGGAGCCTAGATACCAGGAGGTTCAGCGGCAATGCAAAGGCGCTGAAAAAAGCGTCCCCGAAAATGTCCCGAAGTGATGGCGCTGGGGTGCAGCGCGACCGACATATATAGTAATATATTGGTCAACGAGGTGAAAGTGATCGGATGAGTTTCTAACCTCACGACAGACCGATCGTGACATCAAACGTCGAAATATCCGCCGATCCATAATTTCCTCATGACGGTTCGGAAAAAAAAACGCAAAAGCGAGAAACGATCTCAAACTCAAAGTGGCGGCGATACAGCCCATCTAGAAAAACGTGTTTTTTTACATATACCTTCACGGGAGAACGGTTTTCTCGTAAAATATAAGACCTGAAATAAAAACCAACAAAAATGATAATTTATATATTTCTAGCTATGAGACTACCTAGAAATTTGCTTTCAGATTTGCAAAAACAGCGCATTTTGAAGGAAATAAATCGATTTTTTGCCAAAAAAGCAGTAAATTGTTTATAAAAAGAAGTTTACATTTAATAAAAAAAAACGGGTACGTACTCCCATAAAGAATATAATTGTGAAGCTGCCATCAAAATTTCAACCTCGAAATCGATGCATGCAAAGGTGGTCGAGTAATCCGTCTTCCGAGATCGAAAAAAGTGCTATCAAAATCGATGCATGCAAAAGTGGTCGAGTGATCCGTCTTCCGAGATCGAAAAAAGTGGTTTCGAGAAAAACGCGTTTAAAGTTGTACGAGCAACTCAGCGCGCGGTCCAAGGCGCTGCGGCCAAATCGATAATTGAACCTTTAAATAAAAAAATTTGCTACAGGACCAATTGCATATTGTTTTTATGACACCAAAGTATTTTTAGGAAAGAAAACGTCTTTCCAAAGTCCTAGAGTGGTGTTATCCCTTAACACTAATGAGGGTTAGGTACATCATCTGTGATCTGTCTTAGATCACACCTATGTTTAGCGTATATCTATATACATATAGGTTGCGGAGCACCCCAGCGCCATCCTTTCTCGTTCTCGTTTTGGGGACGAGTTGAAAGGCCTCGCTGAACCTCCTGGTATCTAGGCTCCATGGATAGGAAAAACAACAATGACTTTTGGAACGGTGTAAGATAGAAGCGCGCGGCGCGTGGCTGTATTGCGAACCTCGTCCGAGTCCGCCACACAAAGAGAATAAAAGATGGCCGAGCAGGTATAAATCAGCTGCCAACGCTGGGACAATCCGCATTATAAGTCCGATGAGGTCTCCACGTCCGAAACGCACGACCGAGCTCAGTCTTTCGGAAAGTGTCAAAGCGATGGTCACTTCGTCGCTATTATCCGTGGTCGAAGAGTTTTTTCAAATCGAACACACAATCGTGTAATTTTTTTGCAATATCGAGAAAGACAAGACGCGGCCCCGGGAGACTCGGAGATCTCGGGCTCTGTATCTGCGCGTAATTATCGCAATTTCCGTTTTTCTCTCGATTACTCCCATCGGTTGAGAAAAAATCGAGGCTCTGGGTAAAAACAAAAAAAAAAGTATGGAACGGACAATGGAATACGTGCTAATAAAGGACATAAGACCGGGGCAAAAAAACATAAATGTGGTGTTTATCGTTCTTGAGGTTGGTCATCCGACTCTGACGAAAGAAAACCGCGAAGTTCGAACGTTCAAAGTAGCCGACACAACCGCATGTATGAACGTCTCGATTTGGGACGAGCCGGGACAATTGTTGGTACCCGGCGACATCGTCAGGTTGACGAAAGGTTACGCCTCCGTTTGGCGACAGTGTCTCACACTTTATTCCGGCAAAACCGGTGACATACAGAAAATCGGTGAATTTTGCATGGTCATTAACGAACAATTGAACATGAGCGAGCCGAATCCTGCCCTCGTGCAACAGCTCGCCAATCAGGGAGGCTCGGGACCGCCAGGCTCCAATGTCAACAACAGCGTCACCAACAACGGCAATACCAACAACGTTGCCGCTGCAGCTGGGAGACAACCGGCGGTTGGTCATTTAAATTGTTGCTCGGACGCTTCGAAAATTTTGCGTCTAAAAACGTAAAAAAAAAACGATTATTAACGATAATTCGATTTTACAGACGATCCAGAGCAACGCCAGTTCTACCGTGGCAGGGGCGGAGTTGACGGCGAACGCGACGCCTCTTAGCACTGGCTGGACCGGAGGCGCCAGGTTCAATCCGGAACAAAATGCCAAGCCCCCGTCCACGGCCAAAGGCGGCGCTCGGGGACGAGGTAGCTACAGAAACGGCGGCCGTAGCGAGAGAAGATAACACACCGAGTTGAGGAGCGCTCGCACGATTCCATTGTAAAGAAGAAACGAGAAGAGAGCTACGTATGCAACTTTCCGAGACGAAAAAACATTACGTTGCGATTAGGATCATGTAATATACATTTTATATGTAACTTTATATTTACACGCGATTGAACGTGGGTGCGTGCGAAATAGTTGTAAAAAAGCGATAGTTTCGTGAATTAGGCGAAAAGTTACCTCGACGTTCGAATGTAATTACCGATATTTATGACGATTCGGGGGTATTTTAGAATTTATTGTGTATGGTATCGGTACACTGTTATACGAGCCGGGGGAAATGTAATTTATACGAAGTCAGAGAATGCCTCTGCTGATCGTTTCAAACTAACGTGTACTTATACCTTTTTTTCCATTATTTGTGTATTGTAAAATGAAGAATAGAATTTTCATCAACTTTACAGGCGATCGCTTCGGCTAATTCGGTCTTTAAATTGCGAATTCGCGTTTACTCGCGAGCGAATTTAACGCACTTCCACGTGTGTCATTTTAAAACGGATAGAGTGGAAACAAAAATGAAATAAAGCTCCAGGACATTGGTGGGGGAGGGGTCGGAGTGTGAAGGTCACATCCGTGGTATCTTTTCACTCCAAACTCTTAAGGGGCTACATCTATCTAGAGTCTCGAGAAAAGTGGTTCAATTTTGACGTTTTTCTAGGAAACTGTTGGTGAAAAAGACGCGCATTTTTTTAGATACGAACGGACATTTATTGAGAGCCTTTAAAAAAAGTGCACCAAAAAATACAGAAAAACAACAAAAACATGGCCGCCGGCACATGATAAAATTTTTTCGCGATTTTTGGCAGTGAACATTGCAGCTAAACGGTTCATTCGAAATCTAAAAACCAAACGGGTTATTCAAGTTAATGAATACGAGACGTTGACTATCATCTTTTTTTTTAACAACGTGGCGACGAATTGAAACTCGAGCATACAAAATCTATTAAAAAAATGAAGATCGATTTTTGAAAAGTAAGATCGTTAACGACCTTTAAATGCTTCTCATCGTATCTCCTATAAATTTCGAAACAATCCAACAAGTGGTTATCGAGATATCATGGCCACCGACTTTGAAAACAGTGTTTCGAGACAAACGCGTTTAAAGTTTGAAGTATGGTGCTGCTATCGCTCGCTCGGCCGACTGTCAGAAACTCATTCACTTTTCGAAATATTTCAATGAAATTTTGTGGGAATATAGCTAAATGTCGATATTATCGAATAAAAATGTTTTTGGAAAATGCAATTTTTTGACCCACCTAGGTAGATGTAGCCAGTTAAGGGGTTAGGCCACAGTAACGGGTGTAAAATCATGTGCGAATTTAACAATTTTTTTCCGTATGAAAAAGTGATTCACTCATAAAATTAATTACACATCTATTTAGTATGAATATCATGCTGTTAGCATTTTTTTTTCGATGTACAAAATGGCGGACTACTAATATTTTCTTTTGTTATCTTTTTTAGGCGCTCCACGGCGTGACATTTGGCATCCACAATTTTTGACCTAGAACAAGAAACTAAAATTCTCGTCAATCTACATTAGAATACCTACAGAACTACGTAAGGAATTTAAAAAATATTGTTTCATTAAAAAATGTAGGTATTTGAATGAATTTTCAGTCAAAAATTTCGCATAAAACTGCTCATAAAATGAAAATTTTTCGATTAATCAGAAATTCCGTACGTACTTCTCTGCGACATGCAATTAGGAACATAACGTTTTAATTTGAATCAAATCGAGTAAAAATTGTCGAAGTTATTTGTCACGCCAATTGGAAAAAAGCTGTTTCGAGAAAAATGCGTTTAAAATTTTAGGTACTCTATGGCCGTGCCAGACGTGAGCTTACGTTATACGCTAAGAGACGGTAAAAAAAAATTTGCTTGCTATACATCGAATAGTAATTTATTCTTATGATGATGAAGCATCGTTTCAGCGAGAAAAAAATCGATTGTTTGAAAATTCTACTGTGGCCTTACCCCTTAAGGCGAAGTAGAAGATCTACCACGTGACATATGCGTGCGAGAGAGATAGCTGAAATTTTCGACCAGAGATTTCTCAGAGATGAATCATATTTAGGGCAAAAGGAAATCATCAAGCTCTGCGTTAAGGAATTCTCCAGAGCCTAATGCTTTGTTCGTCCAAAGAAATTTAACCATCTATGAAAAAATTGGGTTGGAAAATTTGTGAGGTTATGTTGACCTTGTACATTCCCTTAAGGAGTTACGACAACGAAATCGAAATGCCTGTAGACGATTGAAATTTCGATCGGCGAGAGTTTAATTTAGAATGCATTAACTGACCAAAAATCAATCACTTTCTTTCGTGGTTATACACACGACAGCTCGTTAACACTTGTTATAGGGCTGTAGGAACCAAAATAATACTGAGATTTCGACGAAAAAGCTGAATAAACCGTGACGAGATTGTTAGGAATATCGTGTCGAATAATTAAGGCCTTTGGCCACAGTAACGGGTATAAAATCATGTGCGAATATAACAATTTTTTTCCGTATGAAAAAGTGATTCACTCATAAAATTAATTGCACATCTATTTAGTATGAATATCGAGCTGTTAGGATTTTTTTTTTTCGATGTACAAAATGGCCCACTACTAATATTTTCTTTTGATATCTTTTTTTAGGCGCTCCGCGGCGTGACATTTAGCGTCCACAATTTTTTACCTAGAACAAAAAACAAAAATTCCCATCAATCTACATTAGAATACCTAGAGAAGTACGTATGGAATTGAAAAAATGTTGATTTATTCGAAAGTTGTAGGTATTTGAACTGAAGAAATGAATTTTCAGTGAATAATTTCGTGACAACTGCTCATAAAGTGAAAAGTTTTCGATGAATCATAAATTCCGTACGTACTTCTCTGCGAAATGCAATTAGGAACATAACTTTCAAATTTGAAGTAAATCGAGTGAAAATTGTTGAAGTTATTTGTCACGCCAATTGGAAAAAAAGCTGTTTCGAGAAGTTTCGAGTAGTCGGCCGTTCTGTACATAAAAAAAATATATATATATTTTCTAACAGCTTGATATTCATACTAAATAGGTGCGTAATTAATTTTATGAGTGAATTGCTTATTCATACAAAAAAAAATGTTAAATTCGACCATGATTTTATACCTGTTACTGTGGCCTAAGGCCTCAATACCTATTCACCCCAATATTATTTAGCAACAAGTGTAATCGATGCCGGCGCCATAAAATAGTTCCTCAGCTTCCTCATGGAATTCATTTTCGGCCGTAAGTACTACTTTACGCTATAGAGGGATCTCCCCCCTTAATGCACTGTCTTACCGACCGAGCAGCCATAAGTGCGGCAGAGATAACTGATTAGCAGATTCCCAGCGTTCTCCGAGACGGCTGATATTTCGGAAGAAAAATAAACATTCTCCGCTTTGTTGAACAATGAACAACTCCTTTCTCTTCTTTTTCCCGATATGAAATCCGTTTAGAAGAAAGCATGGCTGTAGTATTTTTACCGACCGGACGTGTGACGGGTGTCCTTAAGACGGAATGACACCTCATCGCGGTCGATATGGTAGAACAATTATAGATACCCAAAAATCTCTGAAACGGCTCTTCAGATCCCGTCGAAACTTTGCCAAACAACGTCAAATAGATAGACGAACAGCTGTCTTCCTCTCAAATTTTCTGAATTTGAGAAAAAAAAACTAGATTGGCCTATGATAAGCCAATCTACATTTTTTTCCTCAAATTCAGAAAATTTGAGGGGAAGACAGCTGTTCGTCTATCTATTTGACGTCGTTTGGCAAAGTTTCGACGAGATCGGAAGAGCCGTTTCAGAGATTTTTGGGTATCTATAATTGTTCTACCATAGCGACCGCGATGAGATGTCATTCCGTCTTAAAAGCCGTTGGGCGCGAATTTTTTACGCATCGGCCGATTGAGGAACTATCATGTGTCGTTTTTTCGTTCGTCAAGTACCTCCCCTTGTCGGTAAAGTATCGGCGACTGCGCGACGATAGAGAGATACCACTGTCGGTAACCCAGCTATCGATGTTACCACGCACAGTTGGTATTGCATCTTATGAGAGCCGAATACGGACGTCATATGGCAACTATGATTTACGGTATATTTTTAATAACTGCCTTTTCTCATCGCGAATCGTAGTAACCTTTCGAAGCCCGAAATAATTCGCAATCGTGAAAAAAAGCCTATGTGGAAAAAAAAATGAGCAAGGTCCCACCGAGATTTGAACTCGGATCGCTGGATTCAAAGTCCAGAGTGCTAACCATTACACCATGGGACCGATTGAATACATGGCCTGATTTAGTAATTCTTAAAGCTTCGACGAGAGGAATTGTTGTTTTTTTGTTCCTCATAAAGGAGACACTGTTTTTGCTTAAAAATGTAGAGTTTTGTGCCAGGCACGGTCTTACATACAGGTCTGACAACGGCGGTAGTGGGGGTAGGCACCTTTAGATGTTTTGCTTTTTATTCCGATTTCTGCCGCTTGGTGCGTGACGGCAAGGGGAAGTGTAGCGGTGCGACGAAGAGAGAAATAGCTCTTGTGTCCTTTTCCCTCCTGACCGCAACGCATGCGCCGTTGGCTGCGTGACGTAAACACCTTGCTCCCATTCGCCGGCAAGAGGTAAGGGGGAAACTACTTCCCCTTGCTAGTAGCGACGCGTAGCGGCGCCTAGTGAATCGAAAATTAAAACATATAAGAGTGCCTACCCCCACCACGAAAATTTAGCTTCGTTGCAAGACCTGTATGTAAGACCGTGATGCCAGGTGATGATGCCCAGGGGCTTCGTGCGGTGTGCGCAGCCGCGTATACACCTGCGTGTAGTTAAGCGTAATTGTTGAAATTATTTGCCAATTCGCGAATTGACAATTTTCGAAACAGGAAAAAAATGCTCAATCGTATAATTCCAAGTATTACATAGTTTCGTGAATGTCGTGGTAAATAGGTTATAATTTTATAATTAATCGATTTATTAAATGAAAATAATTCATTTTAGTAAAATTTAAAAAATGTTTATTAAAATTAATAATTTTAATTTTAAAAAATGTTTATTAAGATTAACAATTTTAATAACATGTTTTAAATGAAAATGATCAATACAGCAGTAAAATAAATGCGAATAATCTGAAGGGATCTCCAATTAAATGGGAATGGTTCCGCGCACCCTATTGTTATATTTATTTTCAATCCGGCTTGACTTCCGGAAAAAGTGAACGTAGTCTGATTAGTCGGATTACCTCATGCGGTCCTCGCGCTCGGTCCAGGCGTCACTTCACCACGTGACGGATTTTGCCTCGTTCGCTCAAAAGTTCGCTATAGAATCACGTGGTACAGAAATTTAGCATGTTAATCCAGGTTAATTCCGTTGCCATTGATTATTTACTCTAGAAAAGTAAGAAAAAAAGGAAATAGCAACATTTGTAGCTGACTTCAGAGCTTATAATTTGGCCGCGTTGCGGCGCTACCGGCCGGGCGAGAAAATTGCAAATGGCCGCCGTCGCGGTATGGCGGTGGCGCGATAGTGCAGGGAGGGGGGGCATCCTCGTTTCCGTGCACGAAAAAAAGATCCCTCCTGGGCGCGTGAGTGTCTGTACAATATCAAAATGTCGATAATTTGACGAAATAGCGCACTCGAGCACGGTATCGAAAGTATTTGTGAGAAAGTGAAAAAAAAAAATCAATTGTGGCGAACGCCGAATGTGGCGAGAGGTGAGTTCACCGATAACAAATTTCTTCCCGCTTAAGATCGTGTTTCCAACTGCCTGTGTACAGCGTGTTCGCGACATGCGTCCGCCTCGGATATCTCCCGAAATTTATCGGTTCTGTATCATCGAAATGTATTTCTTCGGCCCAAAGTTTACCGTCGCGTGTGATCATATTCGATCTTCGGTCGGTACCACTGCCGCGTGATTCTCCACCTCGACATATTCCCGATTAACATTGCAGACGTGAAAAATCAACTCGACCCACTTTTTTTTTTATTTTTCCGCTCTACAAAAGTCTCGCGGTTAATGTGAAAAAAGTAATTACACGGATGAGGTAAACAATGTCGCGTTTGGCGCGACTATAGTGCGTGAGTCCGTGCGTCCCTGCATGCGTCCGTGCGTGTTGCGCCGCTGATGCCTGTGCCTCGTGCCTCAAGCTCTCGACCGCATGCTCTGCACATTGCATCGAACCTTTCGTCTCTCGATTTTCACGCCTACCGCAATCACTTTTCCTCTATCATTTTTTCCGTCCTTTCTCCATCCGTTTAACGGCGTGAAGGGAATTTTCTTTTCGTTGACTCGACGTCGTTTTTGCCTGAAAAATTTGGCTTATCCCGATTGCCATTCCTCGTGTCCGGTTTGCGAGCGAAAATTATGTCGGCGATACATCGCGAGCTCCGATTTGTCGCTTTTCAATTTGAGTACAGTATTTTTGTTTTTTTCTCACCCGTCTGTACTCGATCAATAAACGATTTTTATCACTTGATTATTTGGATATTTAACCTCATTTATTTATCGGCCCTATTTAACCTTACAACGCTAACTTTATTTACGAATGACTGGTCTCGCATATTGCGAATGTTGAAATTTATTTTTATAATTTTTTTAATAACAATTTTCAATGTCAAAATTGGTTCCCGCAATGACTCAAGTCGTTGCGATAAGTGATTAAAATAAATAACGGTAGATAGACGAGTTGCCGATTTTTTCCCACACGTAATACGAAAATATTCGTACGAGTGAATTTTCTATCGGTCGGAAAAATAATTTTTCAAATGTTTCACGGACGCAGGTTTCCTAGACATCTTAGAGCAAGAGTGAAAAATCATTGCTTCAGGGATGCCTGCCGTTAGTGTATGCGATCCTATCGCATCTGCAATTCGTCACTCGTTGGAGACGGCGCAGACCAAGTCGAACTCTTCGTCGGACAACTTATCAGCGACATTGGCCAGCAGCGCGGCGAGAATATTACAAACGGAGATCCAATACGAGGAAGCAGATGGATATTGTTCGACGGTACTCGATCACCTCAAGGCCAAGTACATCGTACTGAGTTTGCCGAATTCATCGGAAGCGCAGGACAGCTCCAAGGGCACCGGCCAAAAAAAGAAATCGCCTAAAGAGATGGGTCCTAGTTTGCCTGAACCTGCCGTTACGCTTTATTCGGCGGATAAGATTAATCTCGGCTGGAAGGGAACTGTTCCAGTCGGCGCTGGCATGTACAACGTCGGCAACACTTGTTACCTCAACAGTACTCTGCAGGCTCTGTTCCACGTGCCGGCTCTGGTTAATTGGCTACTTTCCGACTCTCACCACACCTCCAAGTGCGAGCAGAACGGTAAGAACGGTCATCCGATTGATCGATTTAGAAAAACGTTTATTTTCTTCTTTCAACACGATCTGTGAGCTCCGATGCTTATCGATAGAAATAAAAATCCTTGGTACTTTGCTAGGGAGATCGAGAAAATATTTCTACAATTACGTTCACTGAAACGAATGTACGAAAAGTTTTTAAAACGCACGCGTTAAGTGACTGTTTTGATAGAAATTATTTGAAATAATTTCTACACCTGTTATCAATACGGTAGAAATATTTTTCTCCTGCAGACGGCGGAGGGGAGTGCCTTACATGCGCGGTTGCCAAGACTCTGCAGTTCAGTCACGAGAAGTCCGGCAGCGCTATTAAGCCATTCTACATATGTAATAAACTCAAACGTAAGTATCTCCATGAAAAACGGAATTTCTGTTTCATCATTCGGCCTTTAAGGGGCTACATCTACCTGGAGGACCGAAAAAATGGCCAAATTCCGTTATTTTCCCCGGAAAACGGTTGGTAAAAAAAGAAACGCATTTTTTTAACACAAACGTACATATTTGAGAGCTAAAAGAAACCAAAAATCTATCGAATCTATCTATCTACATTTATCGAAACTATCGAATAAAAATATCGTTGGAAAATGTAATTTTTCGACCCATCCAGGTAGATGTAGCCCATTAAGGGGAGATATACACCTAGGAGCCGGATGAAGGTCATTTTTGTGAATTTTTTCAAGGAAAACTATTTGAAATTTCGGATTGGCGTTTTTATTATCGAAAAATATACATTCAAAAATATATTTAGTTTTCTTTATTTAAAAATATCAAAAATATACAAGGATATTGTATGATCCTTGGAGCGTCGTAAAAAAAACTGCGTACACGGTACCCACGGGCGTGTATTCAAAAATCATCTGAAAAAAAAAACCAAAAAGACGATTAAATTAGATACTATAATCTAGTACTTGTCATAGCCGATTTTGAAAATATCGATTTATGACAAAATGGCGGACGTTTGAACATAACTAGTGATTTTTGGGCCAAAAATAAGTTATTATTTTGCCTATAAAACAAAAATGAAGTAATGGAAAAAAAATCCTATGACAAGTACTAGATAATGGTGTATAGAATAACCACAAAAAACCTCAAGGCAATCGGTTTATTGGTTTTCGAGAAATTTCGGGTACCGATTTGAAAAACGTGGTTTTGAGAAAAACTCGTTTGAAAATTTGGGAATGAATAAATCATTAAATTTGTTAACTTACATGGACTCATCGATACCAGGCCCATAGTGTAGGTCTTCTGGGGTCGACGGAATGTAGGTGTAAATGTAGCTGAATGTAGGTGAATTTAGGTGTACATCTCCCCTTAAGGGGTCTTCTCACTTTAGACGCTAAAAAGGCTACTTTCGTGATTTTTTTTGTTAGTTTTTATTATAGATATTGATATAAAAGTTGTTACACATAATAAATACACTTTCGAAATACATTTTAAAAAAAATTATTTATTTAGGTCACTATTTATAGACGAAAATGGTAGTTAAAAAAATGTCTTAAAAAAATTGTAGGTTTGCGCTGTTGATGAAATCTCGGAGATGAATCATCCGAAACAAAAAAATCACACGGTTTTAGATTCAGTATGTTAATGGCTATAGCGCATATTGCAATTTTACAAAATTTCAATATGCAAAATGTACAAAATTGACAAAATTGCGGACATTTTTCGAAAAAAAAAAATCTTTTTTTCACCGTTTTTGGCATAAAAAAGTAAAAATCAAAATTTAAAAAAATCCTTGCTTTGCGCAATGGCTATAGTTGTAAAGAATATGTGTTTAAAATTTCATAAGGCTCGGTTCAGTAGTTTCGAAGATTTTGTCAACAAGTCGTCGAAAAACGTTTCGAGAAAAACGCGTTTAAAGTTTGTTTGGGTTACATAAATACATACATTTTTTTAAAGATGTATTCCGAAAGCGTATTTATTAAGTGTAACAACTTTTATGTCAATATCCATAATATAAACCTATCAAAACATTCATGAAAATAGCCTTTTTTTGGCGTCTAAAGTGAGCAGACCCCATAATTTAGTGGCGATTTTCTTCGCAAATATCTTTAAATACTAATCTGCTAGAAACCGAAAGCTGATTGTGATCATTATTACAGAACTGCGTTTTTCATTGCCACCCGGTGATCACGTTTTTGTTACCTTCGCAGTAATATGCAGGACGATGGTACCGGGCCAGCAGGAGGACGCTCACGAGTTTCTGCGCTATCTTCTCGAGGGTATGGAGCGGGCGTATCTCGCACGTCACAGAGCAACGAAACTTGACAGTTTTTCCAAGGAGACAACTCCGATAAATCAGATATTCGGCGGTTATATACGCACCGAAGTGAAGTGTCTTCAGTGTCGTCACGTCTCAACGACCTTTCAGCATTTTCAGGCAAGCCACATACCATCCGTTCATCTTTCGACACGTCGTTAAGGTGGTCCTATCGCCAGGCTTCAATCCAAGGGATTTTCATAATTTTTTTTTTTTGAGCTTCACTAAATATATTAATAATCGTCTTTACAAAATTTCCGGGTCCTTTATCGACCTAATAGCAGAGAGAAGAAATATTAAAATTGCGTATTTTTGTGAAGGAATTCCGAGACGACGTACAAAAACCCAATTTCCGGTCGCTACAAAAGTGTATATAATAGTGGGAATCCGTCAGATTCTTAAAAATAATCAGATTTACATACTTAACACTTGTAGTAATCCAGTGCTCTCGGAAAAAATTACGCTTATTGACCTAATTTTTGTGTAATATCAAGTTTAATTTGAACTTCCGGTATTGGATTTATTACCACTTGCTACGATAAAGAGACGTGACAGCGAGGCAACAGCTGACTGTAGTCCTAACCTCATCTCACTCGTTCGAATTTCCACACATATTTCATTTTCAACCGACATATTTCGCCGACACAAATTTTCCACGCTTTTTACCAGTCGTGGCTCGAATACAATGCTTTATATTTCCCGCGCCTGACGTTGTTTTGGCAGATCGACGTTGAAAAGCATGGAGGTTAAACTCGCCTGGTTGAGTAAAAAGAGACGGAGATAGAACCAATATTGCCAAATATCAAACCTATAAATACTGCGCGAATCGTTGGAATAACTATTTTTTTCATTTTTCTAATCGAATGTGAATATTCATTAAATAGTTTACACATGGAAAATGTAGTTATTACAAATTTTTGTTTTTGCATGTGTTAAAAATACAATTGTACAAGTCTCAAGTGTGATCAGTGTGAAACGATAGGACTACCTTCATAAAGCAACGAGAGCGTTTCCTTCCAAATACATTTACAAACGTAGACGAGACTTTTCAACTTCCGAGCATTCTTCCACGTTTACAGACGAAAAATATCCTCGCCCTTCATTCAAGGGGCTATACCAGTGTAAACGCTGACAATTTGGGTGATTTTCGGGAATTTTTTGGAAGAAAAGTACTCAATTAAATGTTTCGGTAAATTGAGAATATATTTGGCTATATTTGACCTATGTTACATACTTTTTTCATAGAAAAAATATTGAGATCCAAGCGTCTTATACGCTGCCTTCGGAGGCGCCAAAAAAAAGTTCCTCCACTGCTGACATGATTCCGGCCGATTGAGTAGCTGAAACCGAAAAAGGAAAAAATGTCGTTAAACTGGAAGGTATTTCCTGTCAAATGACGTAGGATTTTCGAAAAACATTAAAATCTAACAAAATGGCGTAGTTATGAAAAAGTCTGTTTTCTTGCCTATAAAATGGTCGTTTTTTCAATGCCAAATCGTTAATTTTCATCCAATCGAAAATATCCTACGTCATTGTAGAGTAAATATATTCAAGAGTGCTCCGTTCATATTTCAAGTAAATCGGATAATTGCTCTTTGAGTTACAATGTCGGCAAATTTGAAAAATCTCATTTCGAGAAAAACGCGTTTAAAGATTTAACTATCGATTTTTGCAAGATAAAATGATATAAATGATAATGATATTCTTGAAAGTATAAACTGTCGAAAACGGCACAAAATCGATTTTTTGAAAGTATCTCACTGGTATAGCCCCGTAAGATCTCGACATTGAATTTCAACGAAAACCGTTTCTTTATCCAAACGAAAGTATTGATGTTTTTTTTCTTTTTCACAGGATCTTCTCGTTGACATACGAAAGGCATCGAGCCTCGACGAGGCATTGGCATCGTACTTCAGTCGCGAGGAGCTCGACAGCAATGATTACAAGTGCGAGGCTTGCAAGCGTCGCGTGCCGGCAACCAAGCAATTCAGCCTCGAGAGACCGCCGAAGGTTCTTTGCGTGCAGCTCAAACGTTTCAGCGTCCTAGGTGGCAAGATATCGCGTCACATAGGATTCAAACAGACGGTCGACATGGGGCAGTATTTGAGACGAGAGACTGGCGAGCCACCTCGACATTTGAATTACAAGCTGATGTCGATGGTGACGCATATGGGACCTTCGGTGAACTGCGGCCACTATACCGCGGTTGCGCAAGTCTCCACGGGACAATATTACTCGTTCGACGATTCTTGCGTTCGTTCGATCAATCTCGGCAACGTGCTCAATACGAATGCCTACATAATGATGTTCGAGATGGAATCGCCCTCGCAAAATACAAACGTCGCGTCGCAACCGGGCAAATTGAACGGGACGATAACGAAGACGATCGCGAGCAACGGAATCACCGCGAAAGTCCCGGTAAAATCGATCTCTTTGGGAATAACGGCGAACAATTGTGAAATTACGAATGGAACGACGAAAAAATTGATCGATAATAACGACACGGTGACGGTAACGACGTGCGTCGCGAACACGAGCGTGAATTCGCCGAGCAAAGGTACAAAATTCATCGGTCCTCAATTGCCCTCGAGACACTCGGAAAAGTCACAGCCAAGGCTCGTCATGCACATTAAAAATGGCAAAGTGTTGACCGCCTCCAGTCTCGTTCCTTACGAGGGCTCGAGCGACGACGACGACGCCACGACGAACTCCTCCGCGACGACGTTGAAAAATTCGGACACTGCTAATATCACGGTCGTGAAAAATGGCGCGGGCACGAACGGTTCCGCGAAGATCAACGTCGTCAAAGAGACGTCCAAATTGTCAACGAGCACGAAGGAAACGGCTTTGAAACACGCGAAAAACGGTTTCGCTTCGAACGCCGGAAATTCCAAGCTTTCCGCTCAAAATTGCGCGGTCTCGAAGACGCACAATGGCGCCGCGACGTCGACGACGACGGCTACGATATTGACGACGACGATAGCAACGACAACGAATACCGCAACAACTGTTACTGCCGCGCCCACGGTTACAGCCGATAATTCCGTTGCGGCAAATTCCGCGAAACATCAGAACGGAAAGACTGAAGCCAACGGGAAAAACAGCGAGGGAAACAACGGAAAAGATAAATTTCATTCTATCAGGGTGAAAACGAGCGTCGCAAACGACGATAGAATCTTCACGAAAGCGGCAGCTGCCAGCAGCATCAACGGATGGCAAGTCTCCAAGGACGCCCCGTCGCCGACTTCGGGATCAACCCCCAACGGATGGTCCGTAACCGATAACAAGTGCGTCGTTCGTTAAACAATCTTTTTTTTTTTTTTTTACTAGATCGATATGCTCTTTTTGCATCGATACTTTGATATATGAGGAATTCCACGTCACTTCAGCCAGTAAAAAAGAATCCACAGATAATTTTGAAAAATCGAGTTACTTTGTTGAAAAATATTCACCGAGTGTCGACATTTTTTGAAAATTTCTGACGTTTTTTCTCGTTGATTACCATTTTTTAATATTTTTCCATTCAAATGGCTGTATCTTTGGCAGGATTTGACGTATTTACACTCGCAAAAAACGAAAATGTGCGTCTTTTTCTAGCCTTCCGGAAAAAAATTGATTTAGATTTTATTGTGCAAGTCGAACGTCCGGTTCAGGGCAAAATATGCATAAATATTTTTTTTCTCAAGGAAAGACACTCGTTATTTTATTTTTAAGAACTTCCCCGAATTGTGAATACGAAAAACGGATTTTTGGTATTTTTTATATTATGGTATTCCTAAACACCGTGAAGTAACAGCTCTTTTAATTTTTAATTTTTTTAAATTAAAATTCGATTGAAGAGTGTGGAGCACTCGCTGTATGTTTACCAGGTTTTTGAAATATTGGACCTTGGAGTGCTCCATACTCTTCAATCGAATTTTAATTAAGGAGTAAGGCCACTGTAACGGCCCAAAAAAAAAGGTTTTTTCACTAATTTTTTGCTCCCGAAATTGAAGGTATTTGAAAAAAAACTTTTAATGGTGTTATCGGGCATACAATAAACTTTATTACAAAATTTTTTTACAGTAAAAAAAAAACAAAATGGCGGTTCCACAGCTATCTTCCCGGGACATGTTTTGCTTCCAGGGCTCCGCGGCACGCAGCACCACTGGTGCACTTTTGAATCTAGAACAAAAAAAAAACCATTAATCTAGAGGGCTATAGCTAGAGAATGTCGATCGGATTTTAAAAAGTATCAATTTTTGTGGATTTGGCGTGCGTTTGAAAAAAAAATTGATTTTTGACGAAAAAAACGGCAAGTTTTTTGTTAATAAAAAATCAATAAATAAAGTTCTTGAAAATTCCGATCGACATTCTCAAGATAATGTAAATGTTCACATCTGGTTAAAATTTCAAGTAAAAAAAATGAAAATTGTTCGAGTTATGCTGCGTGCCATTTTGAAAAACCATGTTTCGAGAAAAACGCGTTTAAAGTTTTGCGAATAGTTTTTTATTGGAAAAAATTAAAAAAAGAAGTTAAAAGGATTTAAACTATTTTTAAACTAGAGGGTTTAAACTATTTTTTAAGCCAATAAAAAAAAATCGATTTTTCAAAAAATTTACAGTGGCCTTACTCCTTAAAAAGAAAATTAAAAATTAAAAGAGCTGTTACTTCACGGTGTTTAGGAATCCCATAATATAAAAAATACCAAATATCCGTTTTTCGTATTCACAATTCGGGGAAGTTCTTAAAAAATAAAATAACGAGTGTCTTTCCTTGAGAAAAAAGAATATTTATGCATATTTTGCCCTGAACCGGACGTTCGACTTGCTCAATAAAATCGAAATTAATTTTTTTCCGGAAGGCTAGAAAAAGACGCACATTTTCGTTTTTTACGAATGTAAATACGTCGAATCCTGCCAAAGATACAGCCATTTGAATGGAAAATTAAAAAAAAATGATATTCAACGAGAAGAAACGTCAGAAATTTTTAAAAAATTTCGACACTCGGTGAATATTTTTCAATAAAGTAACTCGATTTTTCAAAATTATCTGTGGATTCTTTTTTACTGGCTGAAGTGACGTGGAATGCCTCATAAATAATTTTCATTCTTTTATTTCCCGTTAGCTACAACTCTTGGGTTAACATGTATTGTTTCGCTCGCAACTCAAATTACTTCGCTTCCATGTACATCATTTTTTTCGATCGTCCTCAGTTTTATCTAAATTGGCGAAGTCCGTGCAGAGCTTGCTTTCTCAACGAATGGCCCCACTTCCGTTTGTATCTCTTGCTACACTCTCGTGTACACGTTTGTGATTTTTTTTATTCGCAGGGAGGGCAAATCTTCGAATACAAACACAAGCGCCCAAGCACCGAGCGCAGCGGCGCCGCGAAACTTCAACGGAACTAACCGCTCGGAAACCGTATCGCATCTGCTCAAGATGTCGAATCGCGGCTACGGAACCTCCACGGGTCAGTATAGAAAACAAATAATAAATCCTACGAGATTGGCACACGGGAGCGAGAAACATTTGGCAAGATTGCCGAATACCTCGAAGTGCGATAAACGGACGAGAGAACGCGTCGCTTTGGATTCGGGAGCACCGATTGATCGTTTCGCGGGAATACGCTGTGAAGCGAGACCCGAGAATCAAAGCGATAGAATGAGAAAAAATATCGATCGCGAGAGTCTTCGGAGAACGGGGAACATTGATATTACGACGGATCGAAGACGAAAAATAAAACTTGGCATTAATCGAATACCTCTGAGAACGGGTTCTCTTTTAGTCTGAAAGAAGAGAGAGATCGTCTTCGTTCAAATTTCTACGACTCAAGTGTTCCTGTTATCGAGAATGTTATTTTACTGTACATTTTTATGAATCGTTCCGTCTTGAATCAATTTTTGCGAAACGTTTACTTTTGTTAATCTCTTGTTGTTTTGTTAATTTTTCCTTAGTTAATCTTTTGTTAATTTTTCCAAAAACCAAAATTTTGCAAGAAACCGTATACCAACGTGGTTTTGCATTTTTTTTTCCATGTGCAAATTCACGTCTGTTTTTATACTTCAAAAACGTCAACGTTTATCCTCAAATTATGGACAAATAAAAATGGATCTTTTTGCCACGAAACTCCGTAATACGCTCGCTTTATTTTATGTAATAAAGTAACGAATAATGCGCGAGAGAAATGAAGAATCAGCATAATCGAAATTTCGATTGGATACGGAAGGTTCAATAATGAGAGTCTCACTCCGAAAGTAACAAAAACGAAGTAAAGAAAAACCAAGATTTATACATCGTTTCACGCATTGCAAAGGTGATAAAAAAAAAAAAACACACATTTATCGTTTCTTTCGACAGTGCCGAACTGGAACGGGAATCGCGCTCATTTGGAACGCGAGGTCGACAACGAGAGGCGAGAGGAACGAAAGCGTCACTTCGATCCTGACGAGGACGAGATAGATCGTGGAAGAACGAAGAAATTAAAGACTCGTGATTACGAGACCGGACGTTCGAACCCCGGTTACAATCCATTCCAGGAGTATCAGAATGGAAAAACATGGAACAGATCCTCAGGTGGTTCCTATCATCGACAGAGACGATATTACAATACCTCGAACGGACGTGGCAATCGTCCCCGTCACGGTGGAGGAAATTACAGGCCACAGAATCAGCGACAACACAGATATTACAATCATTCGCGCGATCATTGGCAGCGCAGATAAGAGACAAAAAATCCTCGTACACGTGAGACCGACGACTCGCGCTAATTTTTGTTTTCCGCTCGAGATGTTGTGAAAAAAAAAAAACAAAGTGCGAAGCGTGACTCGCGGGTAGTTTTTCTACGCTACGCGCGAATATCGCTGGGACACTTCTGGTTCTTCCGCTCCAGAATGTTCACGAACTTCCGAATTTCATCGTGGCTCGTCGATCGACGAACGTTTGATTATTGTTTCGGACTTTGGGGTTTTTCTTTTGTTTGTTTCTGTTCCCACGACACTCGTGAAATTTCGGCGAGCAATCGAGACGCGCTGGTGTCTCGTCAACGACGACGATCTTTGGCAGTTTGAAAACACGTTAGAAACAAACGATGCATTTTTTACTTTGTAGCTTGAATAGCCAGGTCGGATTTTCGTGCAAACCATGTAAAAAGAAAAATCAGAGACGCACGAGACAGATCGAGAGTGTTCGCTTCCGTTTGTAACAGCGAAGCTTTCCGCTACAGATCGCGCGGCATTTGTTTTTCTTAGGCGCGTCGAGTGAGAATTCTGCTTTTACGAAGGACGAATGTAGATTAATAGGTCGAACGTTAGTGAAAATACGCGGAATATCAGTGTGGATCCGGAAATGATCGAAAACTTGGAAAAACACGATTATCGGAACGGTTTTTTTTTTTTTTTTTTTTTTTTTTCGTTCTTTATCGATACTTTCACTGTACCCCTCTGTAAGTAAGATTCCAATCGATAATCAGATACGATGAGGCGCATCTAAGCAAATACATTTTTCGATTTCAGATGTTTAAATATTTTACCGACACGAGACTCAGATTTTTCCTCGGTTGATTAACGAATTTATTGATCGCGATAATTTTCTGCCGGACGTTGGTCGATGGTTTCTTCGTTTATTATTTGGAAAACGTGTTTAATAAGGGAGCTTTCGAGTCCGAATGAATTTGCGAGTGATTCGGTGCATTTTAACTTGTAAGTCAACCAATTGAGAATTACGAATAAATTCATTCGTTGGTTAGCGATTCTTCAATAGGAATTCGTTGTTTAATTGCTATTTGGAAAAGCTCAACCAAGCAATGCTGAAGTGTTAACGACATAACGCAATAGTAAGTTATTTGAGAACAGCCGATGTTCGAAACAAAAGGACATTCACGTGACGAGAGTTTCATCATACAAAATGACATTCGAGATCAAGTACTGAAATTTACCGATAACACAAACTAACTTTCAATTAATAGCGAACAAAGACTCAAGCTGAAGTTCCTGGAGATTTTTTATTCCATATATTGTTGGCTTTTTCATTTCGGGAAATGCAAACGCAATCCGTCCTCCGTAACACGACGAAAAAAAACAAACAAGAAATAGGAAGCCTAAATTTAAAAGATAAAAGAAAATAATGGAAACAAACGCGCGGCGTTTCTATTCGCAATTTTCGCTCTCGAATTCGCGTTAATTTTCGGATTAACGATCATAAAACGCAAACTCTCCACAAATAACAAAATTTAACAAATTTTTTTTACACGCGCATCGTTAAAAACCAAATATTCAAATAACCCCCCGTGGGCGTCTTTCTACTATTCGAGAAGTCGAAAGTCCGTAAAAAGTGGAATCCCTCGATGAAAACGATCTATTAAGAAGATGGCGAGATTCGCCCCTCGCGACGAACAATTTTGTTGGCGTTCGCGACGAAAAGTAGACAAAGTGACTTCGACAAAGACACGCGGGAGAAGTGGACAAAATAATCAATAGACGAACAATTTAAAAGAGAGTGAAAAAGGGAAATGTGCCGTGAGAATACGATGTGGCGATTAACGATGATTAAACATTGAGATGTTATTTAAGATTGGAAGACAGTGAAGTGAAAAGAAACAAAAGAAAAAAAAAAAAAAAACTATTGAACAGCGAATCTCAGACTCCTTTTAATTCCAGAGCATGTACTCTCGCCGTTCTGAATTGTTCGCTATCCGAGTTTAAAGAAGTGAACATTTTCGAATATTTGAGATTGATTTTACAATCTCAATTTTCGCCCGCGATAAACATGTCGCGGTACCTCGAGTTTGCCGCTCGTTGTGCGGCTGCTAATACCTCGTTATTACCTATTCTACGAATTAATAACTAGCCAAAAAATTATATATATGGATATAAATAAATAAATATAAATATATATATATGCATATATATATATATATATATATATATATATATATATATATATATATATATATATATATATATATATATATATTGTACTGTATCGATAAATGAATATGGTTTAAATGACAAAAAAACCAACACGTAATAATTAGAGATGTAACTATCCAATTTCTTAGAAACGTACTTTTGTTTATTCAATAGATAACCAATATTCAATGTTTTGCCATATCCTAGTCTTTTTGCATTGAAAAGTTCCGAATCGTTCAGCCCGAATATAATTAATTTTGACCCCACTATACAATGGCACAAGAATCCGAGCAATGACAAAAGTTTTGACCCACGATTTGGTTCGCGACTCATTGTCAGTAACGTTGCTCGAATAAATAAAGTTATTGTTTTATTGCTTATAATTTTGGTGCCACTGATAACAGTATTCTAAAGGAATAAGTAATCGAAATTATTCCATACAGAATAAATCAACAAATACAGTGCTTTTGAAAGTAATTGGATGGTTACAACTCCGACAATGTTTAGTCGGGTAAATGCAAACGTGTTCATTACCGTGAGTTTTTCTCGTCAGAATTTGTGAATGAACGGCGCGGCGAGGCGAATAAGAGGAAACGGAGAAAGGTCCTCGGAGAAAAGAAACACGCGATTTATTACTTGCGTAACGAGAAATAATCCACGATTGTCATGAGTTAACAAAAGGACATTTATATATATGTATATTATACGATTATTAACTGATGGCTGGCCGTTGAAGTAATAAAAGAAAAAGTGGGAAAAAAAAATGCAAACGAATAAAAAGATAAATGGCGAAAAGTGCGAGATTGTTCATTGCAAATATTGCGTTGTTTCCGTTTCGAAATCCTGATGTGATTTCCGCAAATTGAATGACACCTTTTAAGGGGTTAGGCTACGTGACGGGGGGAAGTTGAGGGATATTTAAAAAAAAGATTTGAAGGATTAAGTCAGATTGAAAAATCGTTTGGGCGTTTATTTGTATGTACATTAGGAAAGTCGTGTATCCAATTACATTAAAAAGTATCAATAATTAAAGCAATAATGGTAATTGTTTAGATAAGTGACTTTTCCGAAAACTGCGCCTAAAAGTGTTATTTTTGCTGTTTTCTCATTTATTGTGTTATAAATGATGATATTCGGTCGGGGACAGCTGAAACTCACGCCCACTTCACTCAAGTTATGGGGTTTTGAAGTTCGCGGAAACACGTGATAAAATGGGGAATTTTTTAACATTTCAACGCTTATATTGGGTTTTTGAAAAATTCGAAATTATTTTCAACGTTTTTTCGCTCGTAAAAAAATTGTCAATGAAAAATGTCAGCTTCCCTCGACTGAATATCATAATTTATAACCCAATAAATGAGAAAATAGCAACAAAAAAAAGTGTTCGGAAAAGTCACTTATCCAAAGAATTTCCTTGATCGGAACAGAAAAAAAAACAAGTTTTCTTCTTAAGGCCTTAGGCCACGGTAACGGGTATAAAATCATGTGCGAGTTTAACAATTTTTTTTCGTACGAAAAAGTGATTCACTCATAAAATTAATTACACATCTATTTAGTATGAATATCAAGCTGTTGTAAAATATATATATATTTTTTTTTCGATGTACAAAATGGCCGACTACGAGTATTTCCTTTTAATAACTTTTTTAGGCGCTCCGCGGCGTGACATTTAGCATCCATAATTTTTTACCTAGAGCGAAAAACAAAAATTCACGTCAACTACATTAGAATACCTAGAGAAGTACGTACGGAATGTAAAAAATATTGTTTTATTCAAAAGTTGTAGGTATTTGAACTTGAGAAATGAATTTTCAGTGAAAAATTTCTTTATAACTGCTCATAAACTGCTCATAAAATGAAAAGTTTTCGATTAATCGGAAATTCCGTACGTACTTCTCTGCGAAATGCAATTAGGAACATAACTTTTAAATTTGATGTAAATCGAGTGAAAATTGTTGACGTTTTTTGTCCACGGCAATTGGAAAAAAGCTGTTTCGAGCTTTTATTACATCGAAAAAAAAATATTTATTTTCTAACAGCTTGATATTCAAACTTAAGGGGGGAAATCACGGTAGCACACAAAAAAATAGGCACATTTTCGGGAATTAATTTTGGCTGAATAAAAGTATCAATTGAAAATCTGTAAGGTAGGTTTTATAGCAATACTAAAAAAGTACAAAATGTAATTTTTTCAATAAAAAATATTTAAAAATGGCGGCTGCGCAGCATATGCCCCGAGGCGCCTTTTTTTGAGCTCGCCGAAGACATAACTCGAGCAAATTTTTACCGATCGACTTGAAATTTTGACAGTAGCTTCGAAACATCTTTCTCCACGGAGCTACGTAGGATTTTTAATTTTATATGGCTTACTTTTTTTTATCGACGATTTTATGGCGTTTTTTTTTTGTTAAAAATTTGACTTTATTTTCAAACATGCACCATTTTGCGAAAAATCAATATATCGAAAAAATCCTACGTAGCTCCGTGGAAAAAGATGTTTCGAAGCTACTGTCAAAATTTCAAGTCGATCGGTAAAAATTTGCTCGAGTTATGTCTTCGGCGAGCTCAAAAAAAGGCGCCTTGGGGCATACGTTGCGCAGCCGCCATTTTTAAATATTTTTTATTGAAAAAATTACATTTTGTACTTTTTTAGTATTGCTATAAAACCTACTTTACAGATTTTCGATTGATACTTTCATTCAGCCAAAATTAATTCCCGAAAATATGCCTATTTTTTTGTGCGCTACTGTGATTTCCCCCCCTTAATAGATGTGTAATTAATTTTGTGAGTGAATCACTTTTTCATACAAAAAAAATGGTTAAATTCGCACATGATTTCATACCCGTTACTGTGGTCTGAGGCCTTAAATTAGATAATATTGGCTAAGACTTGACCGAGCTTATTTTCCTATCGTGTTTCAATTATTTTAAAAAGTGTTTTAATTTTTTTGATTTTTCGGGGATAAATGACATTGTTAATAACTGATTAAAAAAAAGTTAATAAAAAAAACGTCGGTCAAGACTAAACTACTATCACGCTGAATAAGTATACCAAATTTCAAGTCAATCCGTACATTAAATGTCGAGGAATCGTGTACACCGTTTTGAAAAATATAATTTCGGGAAAAAATCCTTGTTGGACCTTCCTCTTCCACAAAGAACGACTTTGTGAAATCTTCACAGTAGCCTAACCCCTTAAAATGTAACTGTTTAAAAGGAAAAAAAACAACATATTGGTATTACACGCTTCCGACAAGAATGTCGACAAACAACAATGATACCGATGAAATAATCGTAACTAATCTCGGTTCAAACGATATGTCGATAAACTGGGTAAATTAATTTTTCTACTTTTAATTTGAAAAAAAAGTGCTTCGTTATGAACCAAACGTGAGGACGATTTGCGCACCAACTATTGTGCTGGTTCAAAGTAAATTAGTCAATATGGCAAGAGCGATGTAAAAGTTGCAAGCAGCACCAGCTTCTGCTAAAAGTAAACACGGGATTTTCATCGGATTCATATCGATTGCATCGACGCTTTTTTGTTTCTCGTCTTTCAATCTTATTTCGTCGTGAATGGACAGCCACGTATAACCATGAACGGTATTATTGACGAAATTGATAACGGGGAGAATGAAATTTCTGACACGTATTTGATGCGGAATATCGAAACGTCCGGCTGCAGTCTCGTTGGGACGCTCGAGAAAAATGTGAGAAATTTAATTCCTTTTTTTCTTACTTAAATATGAAACTTCTAATGTCGCATGTATTTTGAAAATTACTTTTTCTTTATCCTTTATTTATCTTTTTTAAAAAAAATCAGTGTTTTTATTCTGACTGTAAAACTGTACAATATTTCCTATCAATGTATATTTATTTTAACGGGTCGACTTTGTGTTTGCAGATCGAAGTTCTCCGATTGGAAGCTGGTCAAGCCAAGAATATTGATTCGCAGTTGGAGGCAAAACTTCGCTCCTTCAATGAATTGTCGAACACCCTTACGTCGAAACTTCATTCGCTCGTCGCGTTGTCCGAGCTTGGTATAGGCGACAGAGAAAAGATCAAAGATTTCGTCGAGCAGATAACTCTGTCTTGGGTCCATGCTAACAAAGAGGTCGTTTATCATTAGTAAATAATAGTTTTGTTATTGGTAAATAATAGTTTTAGTATTAGTAAATAACAGTTTTATTATTAGTAAATAATAGTTTTAGTATTGGTTATAAGTAAATAATAGTTTTATTATTAGTATAAATAGTACAATTGAAAAGGAGTATATTGTTCCTTGTTAATTGTATGTAGACCTATGAAGACTCAACGCGAGGAGGCCGGGTTGAAATTCCGAACGCTCAAAACTCCGAAAGAATTTAACACGAAAGACCAAAACTCCGAAAATCTGAACACCGTCAAAATAATTCGGTTATGGAAGTTTTTAAAGTTTCAAAATTTTCAATAAATCGACGAATTATTTCAAGAATTTTTATTTATCGAGAAGTGCTTTTACGTCAATTTTGAAATTTGTCTAGACAATGTTATACGTTCTACATCATTTGGAGTCAACTGTGTAGACTTTCGCTGGCATAATCTCGACGAAACTTCTACACGAAAGTCTACACAGTTGACTGTAAAATGATGTAGAACGTATAACATTGTCTGGACAAATTTCAAAATTGACGCAAAATCACTTCATAATAAAAAAAATCTTGAAATAATTCGTCGATTTATTGAAAATTTTTAAACTTTTAGACCTTTCATAGCCGAATTATTTTGACGGTGTTAACATTTTCGGAGTATTGGTCTTGCGTGTTAAATTCTTTCGGAGTTTTGAGCGTTCTGACCATTCAAAGTTCGGAATTTCAACCCGGTCCCATCTTGAATTTCGAAACATTAAAATTCGGAATTTTAAAATGTCGGAGCATTCAAAGTTCGGAATTTCAACCCGGCCGAAACGCGAGAGCAGTCAGGAAAATTTCCTCGAAAATTCGGAAACGTAGTAAACTTACGAAATGTTGCACTTTTTCGCTAAATTTCTCTCGTACGTAGGTTGTTGATTCTTGTACCATTACTTAAACAAAGAAAATTTTTCAAAGGCTTCAGCATAGTTTTTATTCGACAAGATAATATTTTAATTAAGGGGTTCGGTTACTGTGGCGACCCGAGAATCAGGGCTATTTAAAAGAATTAATTTTGAAGGAATAAGTAAGATAATTGGAAAATCGTTTGGACATCTATTTATATGCACATTAACAAAGTTGTGCGCTAAAACGTTATTTAAAAATATTAATAATTAAAGCAGGTATAAAAAATCTCGTAAAGGACCTTTGAACGTGAGAGGCTCAATGGAGTACTTGATCTTGCCCACCCGGTTGATCTGAACAAAAAAAATGTTTCTTTTTATTCTTAAAATTGATAATATTCGCTAAGATTTGACCGAGCTTTTCCTTAGCGTGTTTCAATCGTTTGAAAAAATGTTGAATTCTTTTTCGATTTTTTAAGAATTAATGATATTATTATTGTTAATAACTAACGGAAACAAATTTTAAGAAGAAAAATGTCGGTCAAGACTAAACTAAAATGAGACTGAATAAGTGTCCCGAATTTTAAAGCAATCCGTTAATTACATGTCGAGAAATCGAGTACACCGTTTTGAAAAACATAGTTTCGAGAAAAACGCGTTTAAGGGCGGGGTAAAGTATTTAAATTTTTTTTTTTCATTTTTAAAAATTTTTTTAAATGAATGCACAATATATCAAGAATATTGTGTTAAAATTTCAAGTCGATCGGAGTAAAATTGACGAAGTTATGAGTATTTGAGCGTCTATTGCTCCATGCCGTTCTCTTCTCTTCTGCGTTTTTCAAACCGTTTTTCTGAGACTTGTCATGTTTGAAGTCCGTGTGCACGATAACTCAAAATCTACTGGACCAATCGCTTAGAAATTTTGCACAGTACTTCTTCACATAATTCACCAGGTATTGTCGAGAGCTTTTTTGTTTTTTTAAAAATAATTACTAATTTTTCAACAATAATTTAGCCGATTTTTTTAACGAAAATCGGGTTTTTGGCTCCCAAGTGCTACGAAAAATCAAAAATCGAAAAAAAATTCCTCCCGTCATTACCTCGAGAAACATCTCCTTTAACAAATGCATTTTGATTTTTTTGTTTCAAATGATTCTATTGCGAGTTATGGTGCACACCGCAAACCAACTTTTTTTCAAGGCGCCTCCGGGGTTTAATTTTCACTCGCTCAATTTTGAATATTTTGCAATGCAAATTTAGGAGAATGTTGTTCAAATGTTACTTTATTATATGTAAATTTTTCAATAAACGAACACTATTCATTACGCCAAAAAAAAATCTTAAAAACATGCCTTTTTTTCGCCGAATTAACTTTACCCCGCCGTTAAAGTTTTCCCAGCAGTTCTATCGTAATTATGAATCTATGTTGTACCTTCCTCTCCAATTTAAGTTGCCTCAAGCGACAAACGATTTTTTGAAATCTTCACAGTAGCCTTACCCCTTAAACTTTCCTTGACACACTGGGTCATTTTTGGACGTATTTGAAATAAAATGCTCACTTCCCCAAAATGGAAACTGTTCAATAATTATCCACAACAATTCAATGTCATACTTTAAAAATTTTAATTATGTAGGCGTATTGAGAAATGACTAAAGTGTATCCTATATTTTTTTTAAATAAAAACCGACCGAAGCGTTGTTAAGGGCACGTGGATGAATTAATATCCGGGTCAAATCGACCCAGCGTGTCAAAGTCGTGGCCAAATGTAAGTGTGTCAAGGAAGGGTTAATTTGCATTAAATAAATATCGGAAAAATTATCTGAGAATTGAACGAGTGTGCAGTTTTTATAAATTCTACAGATAATAATAATTACAGTAACCAGATAATTTGGACTTTTTAAATTAATTGTTACTTTGAGCAGGAAATTTATCCGAGCTACGTTTAATGAACAAATTCCAGCTAGTCAAGGAATACGCTTGCATCCGCGTTGCAAGTCGAACAGCAGCTGGTGTACCTTTGACCGATATACTGAATAAAATAAAACGGGAAGCCGCTTCTGTAAAGGTGTCTCTGCAAATAGGATCGGTGATTTACGACCAGGACTACGTATCTCGAGGTTACCGGATTTACGAAGAAATATTACAAATTCTCGACAGCTTGGAACAATGCGATGACAAGGTACGCAAAAATTATTCTGTAATAAAGCGCGCAAGAAAAAACAAAATATCCGTCGCTTTGTTGCATCGGATTATACGAAATATATTTACTACATCTACCTAGAAACCCGAAAAAATTGCCGAATTCCGATTTTTTGTTCTGGTAAACGGTTGGTGAAAAAGAAACGCATTTTTTTTTAACACAAAGGTACGTATATTGAGAGTCCTTAGAAAAACAACAAAAATATGGACGAGGGCAGGTGATAAAAAAAATGTTCGCGTTGTTTGGCAGTGGACACTTCAGCTTAAACGGTCCATACGAAATCTAAAAACCAAACGGGCTATTCAAGTTAACAATGAATACGAGTCGTTGACGATCGTTGATTTTTTTAAATAATTTTTTTAAACAACGTGGCGGTAAATTGAAACTCGAGCATACAAAATCTGTGGGAAAAGTCGTCATTTTTAGGCAACTATTGGAGTACAACTTTGCAGTGACCGTTTTTTTCAAAAGTTTAAGGCTTTATTATAAAAAAGTGGCTACATATTTTTTAATCAAAGTACTGCCCGTCGCTAGCTACGACCTCGGCCCATCTTTCAGGTAGCATTCGAATCCCTCGTCGATAAAAGTCTTGGTCCTTGGAGGCAATCCAGGAATCGACCCAATTTTTGACTTCTTCGTAAGTACCGAAGTGCTGGTCAGCCAAATCGTGTGCCATTGACCGGAACAAGTGATAGTCGGAAGGGGCAATGTCTGGAGAGTACGGCGGGTGGGATAAAACTTCCCATTTCACCGTTTCCAAGTACTTTTTCATGACATTTGCAGCTTGGGGTCGGGCATTGTCATGCTGCAGTATCACCTTGTCATGTCTTTCATTGAATTGTGGCCGTTTCTCTTTGAGTGCCTTACTCAAGCGCATCAACTGACGTCGGTAGAGTTCCCCTGTGATGGTTTCGGATGGTTTGAGCAGCTCATAGTTCACAACGCCCAGCTGGTCCCACCAGATACACAGCATCACTTTGGATCCGTGAATATTCGGTTTGGGCGTCGATGAACCACCGCCGACACGTTTTCTCACTAATAGAATCCTCCCCGTAAGCATCTACAAGCAAACGGTGGGCCTCAGCCGCAGATTTCTTGATGTTGAAGAAGTAAATCATAACCTCCCGCAAATGCTGAGAATTCGGCTCGTAGGTTGCCATGTTTGAGTGCCTATAACTTTATAATGCATACACGTATCCGTTAGCTTTTTTAAATTGTTTACATTGGCAGAGCCTCTAGTTTAAAATGCCACTTTTTTATTGAGCTAGGGCCACTACTTCGGCCGCAGTGGCTCTCTAAGTAAAACGGTCACTGCAAAGTTGTACATTAAAAAAAGAAGATCGATTTGATAAAAGTGAGATCGTCAATTACCTCCAAATGTTTCTCATCGTATCTCCTGTAAGTTTGGTCACAATCCATCAAGTGATTCTCGAGGTATCATGTCCACCGACTTTGACAACAGTGTTTCGAGAAAAAACGCGTTTAAGGGGCTATTCTAGCGTGGCGGCTAAAAAAATAAGCTGTGTTTAAGATTTTTTTTTTTGAAAACTGTTGCATGTATCAATACAACCTTTTTTTCGCTTAATGGTCCAATTTTTTAGAATGGAAAACAATTTTTTGTTGCATATAAATGTATATTTACTCAACAATTTATAATTGTGTAAAGGCATCATGTTTTTTTTTTTCAAAATTATAATTGTGTAAAGGGAACGTACTGTTTTTCAAAAAAAGTATATTGCTGGCGTTGGTGATTGGCGCTCTCCGGGCAATCTCAAACAAAAAATTCGACAGATTCTTCATCTGTATGAGTGTCGCTATCGTCCGAACTAGAATTATTATTTTATATTCTAAAACAACAAAATGGCGGCATTTTTGCCAAAGGTGTTCGGGACACACGTTTTTTTTCCTCATAATTCGGGTGAAAGTATAAGTTGAAATTAATATTTTGTAATAATTCTAGTTCGGGCCATAGCCACACGTATGCTGAATATGCAGTACAAATTTTAGCCCGTTTGGTTAACAGGTCTTCTCACTCTAGACGCTAACAAGGCTACGTCCATGCATTTTTTTCATAGGTTTATATTATAGATATTGATATAAAAGTTGTTACACTTGATAAATACACTTTTGAAATACATATTAAAGAAATTATGTATTTATGTCACCCAAACGAATTTTAAACGAGTTTTTTTCTCGAAACAACGTTTTTCGACAGCTTGTTGATAAAATCTTTGAAACTACTAAACCGATCCTTATGAAATTTTAACCACAAATTCTTTACAACTATAGCTATAGCGCATATCAAGGATTTTTTAAAGTTTTGATATTTATTATTTTTTTGTCAAAAACGGTGAAAAAAACGTTTTTTCTTTGTTTTTCGAAAGTGTCCGCCATTTTGTTATTTTTGCATATATCAAAAATCGCATGATATCCGCTATAGCCATTAACATACTGGATTCAAAACCGTTTGATTTCGGATGATCTACTCCGAGATTTCATCAACAGCGCAGACCTACAATTTTTAGTACATTTTTTTAACTACCATTTTCGTCTATAAACAGTGGCTTAAATAAAGAATTTCTTTTTATATGTATTTCGAAAGTGTATTTACTAAGTGTAACATCTTTTATATCAATATCTATAATATAAACCTATGAAAAAAAATAATAAAAATAGCCATTTTTATCGTTTAAAATGCGAAGACTCCTTAAGCCGTATCTCCGAAATAAAAACGCCAGGTGAAAAAAAGTCGTTTCGAAAAAAAAAAACGTACGGGTAGCTGTACAGCAGCCGAGCGCGCGCACCGAGCGCTTCTACTTTGAGGGGCCAGTCCACTTTGGAGCCACGAAAAAAGGTTATTTTCGCGATTTTTTTTGTTGAGGATTTTATAAAAGATATGAGTATAAAAGTTGTTGGGCTTGATAAATAAAGTCTTGAAATATATTTTAAAATAAAAATGTTAATTCATTTTTATTCATTTTTAAATACAAAAACTATAGTTTAACGTAACGCCTTAAAAAATAGGTGGGCTAGGTAGCTCCGTCACAACTCGGCAATGGCTTGTCTAAAACACAAAATCAAAGTCCATTAGATTCAGTATGACACCAGCTACAAAATGGCCCTCGGATATAAAGTTTTATGAAAAAATTAAAAAAATGGCAGATGAAAAACGACAAAAGTAAAAAAAAAACGCGTCTCTTTCGCAGTTTTTCGCAAAAAAGGGTAAAAATCAAAATTTCAAAACCATCGAGGGTCATCTTGTTGCGAATCGTGTTTACAATATGTGGTTCAAATTTCAAGAGAATCGGTTTATTAGTTTTAGAGATACGATGGAGCTAGATTTTTTTAAACGTTGTTTCGAGAAAAACGCGTTTGAAGTTTATACTATTGTTTATACTCTTACCCAAACTCAATCGGAAATTCCTGCACCGTACAAAATCCCTTCTGATTGCTCATCATCGTCGATTTCTTCAAGTCTTGCTTGCTTTCGATGTTTTGAAATTTTAAAAGTGGACTGGCCCCTTAAAGGGCTGTACTGCGTAGACAAAGTGAAAATCGACGTTTACCAGCAATTGGATATCAATTCTATAATGACATGGAGTTGAAAAATGCGAAAAAACGATTTTTTCATCCCGTCACACTAGAATAGCTCCTCAAAGTTTGAAGTATGGTGCTGCTAGCTCCCAGCCGACTGTTAGAAGCTCTACCTCATTCAATTTCAGGAATATTTCCATGAAATTTCTAGCGAATATAGCTAAAAGGTGATACTATCGATCAAAAATATTTTTGGAAAATGCAATTTATTACCTACCTAAGTAAATTTTGAAAATGAAAGACGGGAGGTGGCCAAAGATTTGCCTCAGAGAGGAAATGAGGAATGTCCTGAATGGGCACCCATCAAGGTGGGGGAAGGAGCTGAAGAAGGCGATGGGGGAGGTGGGAGATGGAAGGGTGATAGACGGGATATGGTCAAGCGCAGGAAGCTGGGAAAGGATAGGGAAATGGCTAAAGGAGGGGACAGAAAGGAAAAGGGAACAGGACATGCAGGGAGACTGGGTTAAAGCGGATTGTTCCTCCTTCTGCCAATGGTACAAGGAGATAAAGGTGGGGTGCGAGCGAGCGGAGTATTGGAATGATAAAGAAACGGGGGTAGAAATGAAGGAGCAGTGGGCAAGACTGAGATGCGGAAATGTGGGAAAAGTTGGAAAAAGAGGGTTCGGTAACTGGACCTGTGAAATATGCTTGGAGGAGGAGGAAGGTCTGGAACATATCTGGAAGTGTGAAACAGCGAGAAACGGGATGAAGGAAGTCTGGGTGAGGGGGGCGGATGATTGGAGGGGAGGGAGAGTGGGCGAGGAGTTGGAGCAATGGACAAAGGATACGCTGAGGGGAAAACCGAGAACGGTACTCTGCGAATACCTTAGGGCATTCGCAAAATTAAAAAAGGCAAAAGCCGAGGAGCACCGAGAAGGAGAGGAAGGGGACAGTGAGGAGGTGACGTGCGAGGAATAAGGGAAAGGAGAAGAACGTAGCAGAGTTAATATATCGCGTAGCCTTTAGGGTTAGGTTAAGTTTAAGTTTAAGAATTGTGATTTAGATATAAGAATTAGAAGATAAGGCGAGAGTCGGGAGGATGTAAAAAAGCAAAAGCTGTACAAGAGGAATAAACTACTACTACCTACCTAAGTAGATGGAGCTCGTTAAAAATCAATAAACTGAGCTGGGTATTATATAGAATGAACTATGTTTGGTTTCCACTCAAATTGTCAGGTGCAGCAATTTCTCGTGATCTGCAAAACGGCGCCCTATCTCGTCGAGCTATCAAGCGCTATAGATGGATTCGTGGCGAACACGGACCTTCTGCCTTCAACCGCAGAATCGTACGATTCAACGACGAACCTCGGAGGAGCTTTCGGTTTCGTCGTAAAATTGCTGACCGGCGAATTGTTGGGCGAAGAAGCGACAAATCCAACACGGATATTGGCCGACAACGCACCGAGAAAACCAGTTTTCATAACTCTCAACAATAAACGAAAAATGGCCATACCGAGGATCTCCAAAAACAAGATTTTTTGCAGTTCCTCTCATCGGTCTTTGCATCCAAATAGTCAAGATGGCACGAACTAATGTTTTTTTTTTTCGTGACTTCAAACGACATCGACAAAATATTTGTGAGTGGATGCTCGTTGAGTTGAATTTACGTTAGTATCGACGCGAGTGTTTTGTGTTATTCGTAATTTCCTAATTTCGTTCACGAACGTATTATATCAAATAAACGTGACAGAAAACGAGTTTTTCATCAACCCATGCTGCATCGTTATTTCAAAATGATGGCATAATTGTTGAATATTCTTGACGTCTCGTACGTGAAAACGAAAAATGATCGCAAGTCAGTGTTACATCCTCGTAGTTTTATTTTAGTTTTTTATTCATACGCCGCTCACCTACTTTCACGTAATTGAGCTCATAATTCATCTTTGAAACAATAAACAATTTCTTTTCTACAATATTTGTCGATAAATCGGTGACAACTTTTGCGGTATGTGTAAACGATAATTATTTATAAGTAATTATAATACAGAGGAGGCCGCGAATTTCAATCGTTTCACATTGTCGCTCGATTCTGTTTGCGTGTCAAATTTCTAGTTCGTAAGAAAAAAGCGCGCCTTAGTTATACAATAATTTACAATTATACAAATACGTCGCACAGCTGGATGAACTGAGTATTGACAAATGCCGCTACTGGAATATCGTCGAGATTGCGTCAGCGGAATTTACGAATTCCCGAGACGGCTTCTTATTTTCTTTCACTCTTTCATTCCGGTCGATGTTTTTTTCGAGGAAAGACCACGAATGTATCGAGAATTCGGCAATCAAGAGTGCTCGTTGAACAACAGAAAACGTACTGTTTTTGGGAACGTTCGGTCACGATTTCGTCAACGACGAAAATGGCACGATCATCGTTCGTGGGTGGGGGGGACCAAGGAAGGAGGACTAGATTAAAAAATACCCTCGAGATCGGGCACGACCGTTGGTGCACCGACCCTCAAAGTTAAATCTCTCCGGCGCATAAATAGCGGTGGCAAAATTGGTCTTCTTTCCTGGGAGAGAAAAAAAAACAATATACTCGTTATTCGGTATTTTTCTTCGCTTCCTTAAGGCGGGAATTTTTTTTTTAACTAAGAATTAATTATTGGACATTTATCGAATTGTAGGTATACTTTAACCCTTACTTGCCACTGTGGGGTTCGAAACACCCCACCACTTTTTGTTCTTACGTGAAAATGTATTGATGTGTGTATTGAAATGTGTGATGTCTGTATTGAAAATGTATTGATCTTATGTGAAAATGTATTGACAGAAGTGTGGCATGTGGGGGTTAATTTTGATTTTTGGCCGAATAACCTACATGGTCTTTCAAAGGGAACTCCTTAGATGATGTGACAGAATTTCCGAGTAAAAATATGCAATAGTTTATTTGTTATAACAATTTTTGTCGCCGTGCTTCTACGGCAGTGTGACAAGTGAGGGTTAATAGTGTATTTCAGAGTTGGGGGAATTCTATTTCTAAATACGAATACGAATTTATTCACATCGTGATTTTCACGTGAATATAAATACAAATTTATTCATACTTCACTTATTTGTATTCACACGCATGCATACAAATACAATTGTATTCACAAATATTCTGAACATACAAATAAATTCATAGAAAAAACTGTGAATCTTCACAAAAAATGTGAATATTTATAAAAAAATCGTGTGAATTAAAAAAAATTCACATCAAAATCTGTGAATGCAAATGTAGTCACGAAAAATTGTAAATACCAAAAAATTCACAAAATAAGTTGTGATTTTTGTCGTATTTAAGACAAGTTAAAAAGTAAAATTCACAATGATTAGATTGAAATTTACAGCAAAAGTGAGCTCTTGAGTATTTTGAGAGAAAACATTGCATCGAGGCAAAGAAATTTTTGCAAACAAAGTTGTGAGTTTCAAATATTACATTATAAAATGGGCATCAATAAAAATACGCCAAACTACATCTGGCGAAGGGAATCGGGACGCAGAAGTATATCAACGGAAACATGGCAGAGAGCGGCAAATTATTTAAGGGTAACCATGAAGATGGGGAAGGAAGGATGGCCCCGAAAATGCCTAAAAGAGGAAGCGAGAGGAGTTATAAATGGAAACCCAACAAAATGGGGGAGGGAGGTGCAAAAAGCGATGGAGGAAGTAGGAGAGGGAGGAATGTGGATGGCCATTGCAAACAATGATACAAGGGAATTGAAGGAAATAATAGAAAGAGGAAAGAAAACAAAAATAGATCAGGAAATCCAGCAGGATTGGAGCAAAATCGAAAAATCCACGTACTGCGTACAATACAAGAATAGAAAACAAACGGTCGAAGCAGAAAAGTATTGGGAGGAGGGAAACACAACGTCGGGAATGAAGGAGACATGGGCAAGACTCAGATGCGGGAATGTGGGGAAGGAAGGCAAGAAGGGATATAGCGACAATAAGTGCAGGAGCTGCGAAAAAGAAATAGAAGATTTGGTCCACATATGCACATGTGAAGGAATAAAGGGAAAAATTAAAAAAGAAATAGTGGAGGAGTTGGAAAAGTGGTTAGGGGATGGAGAAAGAGAGGAGATAAATAGGAGAATAGAAACGGCGTTGAAGGAGGGACCGGCGGAACCACTAGGTACATACATAAGGCAATTTGAGAAGGCGATCAAAACCGAAAAGAGATAGAAAAGGAAATATACACAGGAATAGATAGAGAATATAAGTAGTTTTTAAGTGTAGTTTCTAAGTATTTTATGTAAAAGAAGAAACTCAAATAGAATGTGTTTAGATTTAAGTGCGTGCGAAAGGAAAGTAAAACAAAAAAGGGGGATTGGTTATGTAGTGGGGGGATACCTGTGTAAACACCCTGAGAGGGCATACCACGAATTAAAGACATACATACATACATATTACATTATAAATATGAAGAAATTCACAAAATGAGTTGTGAATTTCTTCAAGTTGAAGAAAATTAAAATCGAATTCACGACAATTATATTAAAATGTACACAAGTGAGTTCTGACGCTTTTCTTTTCTTCAACTTGAGGAAATTGACAACTCATTTTGTGAATTTTTTCATATTTATAATGTAATATTTAAAACTCGCAACTTTTTTTGCAAAAATTTCTTTGCCTCGACGCAATGTTTACTCTCAAAATAAGTAAGAACTCACTTTTGGCGTAAATTTTAATCTAATCATCGTGAATTTGTTTTTAGTTTGTCTTAAATACGAAAAAAATCGCAACTCATTTTGTGAATTTTTTGTATTCACAATTTTTTGTGAATACATTTGCATTCACAGATTTTGATATGAATGCAATATTCACATTTTTTGTGAATATTCACATTTTTTTCGGTGAATTTATTTGTATGTTCAGAATATTTGTGAATACAATTGTATTTGTATGCATGCATGTGAATACAAATAAGTGAAGTATGAATAAATTTGTATTTATATTCACATCAAAATCACGATGTGAATAAATTCGTATTTGTATTTATACATAGAATTACGCCCACCTCTGGTGTATTTAAGTATACAAAACAATTTTGTTAAATTCATTTATCATCAAAATGACGGAGCTGTGGCAGTGTTACTGCAAGGTGGCCGCGGCAGTTGATTTGGAAAACAATTCCTACATTTTTTCAGTTAATGTATGTACAGTTTCTATTTGACGGTAATTAAAATAAAGAAAATGCAAATTTAAGAGAACGACACGCATTTACAAAAAAAAGATCAACATTTCACGCAAAATGTCTGTAAAATTTGGATAAAAAAGTCGTTGTTTTTCTAATTTTTCTGTAACATTTGAACTATTTCGAATTTCGCTCTGGAACTTTGGGAAAATATATTAGGTGTACAAATAAGTTTTAGGACACTTCGATTTTGTATCATAACAGCTATTCTAAATTAATTCAAAGGTCCCGCTCACTTATCATAGATGGCGCTTGATATGTAGTATCGAAACGTAAAGGAGTCATAAACATAACCTATAAATTCTGTAAATTAAACATGCAGACCGATAAGCTATTTATTAGACACTGCATTCGCTATGAATTCCATCAAGGAAAAAGTGTTAGGAAAGCGTGTGAATCGATATGTTCTGTTCTTGGAGACAACATTGTATCTAAAAGTACATGTGAGTATTGGTATAAGCGATTCAAAGAAGGTGATTTCGACGTTAGTAACCGTGAACGCACGGGGCCTCCTGTAAAGGTGGACGATCCGGAATTGCAAGCGTTGCTGGATGAAAACTCTTGTCAGACGGAGAAACAACTTTCGGAACAGCTTGAAGTAACTCAACAAACTGTTTCTTATCGTTTAAAAGCAATGGGTAAGATTCGAAAAGGAACAAAGTGGGTACCACACTTTCTGACTCAAGAAAATAAAAACAGCCGTCTTAACATTTGTGTGAGTCTTTACAACAAGCAACATAGAAAGTCTTTCTTGTGGAAAATTGTGACCGGCGATGAAAAGTGGATTTATTTTGATAATCCGAAACGCAAATATCATTGGGTTGACCCCGGCGAGCCGACAACATCCACGCCAAAGCGCAATGTTCATTGTAACAAAGTCATGCTGTGCATATGGTGGGATATGAAAAGCGTACTGTATTATGAACTTCTCAAACCTGGTCAAACAGTTATTACCGATCGCTATTGTCATCAATTGATGCAAGTGAATCAAGAAATTGAGAAGAAACGTCCATTTTCTGGTAAAGGAAAACGTCCAGTAAAACTGCTCCATGACAACGCGCGGCCTCATGTGGGTAAACCGGTCAAGGATACGCTACTAGCGCTTGGATGGGAAGCTGTACCACATCCGGCGTATTCACCAGACTTAGCCCCATCCGATTATCATTTATTCCGGAAAATGCAGAACGATTTGTCTGACGTGCGATTCAGAACATTTGAAGAAGTGGAAAAATGGGTCGCTAAATTTCTCACCTCGCAAGACGAAAGTTTCTTTGCGAAAGGCATCCGCGAGTTACCTGAGAGATGGCTGAAGGTCATTCAGTGCGATGGAGATTACTTCGATGAATAACTGTGTTTTACTTCTTTTTAAATAAATCTTGAATTTTTTGAAAACTGTCCTAAAACTTATTTGTACACCTAATATTCTACATATATAGTTCTATCGTTTAAAGAAAAAAAAAACAAGCAAACGATTTTGTGTTCATTGTAAATGTATATCCCGCCGTGAGGAAAAAATTAAGAATCGCACCCGCGGGACCGTCGCAACAAGTACAAAAATTCGCCGCGAGGATCGCAACAAGTTCGAATAAAAATGAGCCTGCGATTGTCAAAACTTACCGGCGGTCTCGGTCGTGGAATTTCCGTCGAGTTTGGGGCCACGGGTGCCCATCCCTTATCGTTTCGGCATTTCATACAGATCTTCGATTCGCCAAGGCAGCTGGCGTGATAAACGTGACCGCAGCCAAAGAGAATCGTGTAATCGGCGCACTGTATCAATACTTGTCGACATACGGGACAGCATTGTGATTTACTTGCGTACGCACGACCGGCATCGCGTAGCGATTTTTTCAAACTCTCGTGAAGTTCCAGGCTCACTATATTCGCCGTCGTCTCAACGAGGACTTGCTCGTAACGTGAGTGCGTCAGTACGCCGGTTAATAATTGCCTTATGTCGCCGATCGTGCCGCTCGTAGCCAATGGATGCTTCAGTATTTGCTCGAGGACCGTTGAGAGCGCGGTTGTACCGCTCAGAGTTTCCAGAACGATTTTCAACAGTTTTCCCCGTAATCTTTCCACTGAAAATTCGGATTAATATTTATCGCCTTCCATGTTCGATTTGAAAAATAAATTTTTGACATTTCCGTCCGTTACCCCGATGATTATTATTGTCGGATTGCGGCTGTAGGACGACTTCGACGAGTGGCATCCAGTCGAGATTTCCGGCGGATCTACGGCACAGCCCGGACAATTGGATGGTCGATCTTACCGCCTCGTCATCCGGAACGTCTTCGCGTTGATACTGAAATAAAAGAACTCTTCTCGGTATTGTTTTCAACCCCCAAGCGTCCACTGGCTTAAGAAATATTTGGACAGATGTGTCGTAGTCCTTAAGGGGGGAAATCACAGTAGCACACGAAAAAATAGGCATATTTTCGGGAATTAATTTTGGCTGAATAAAAGTATCAATCGAAAATCTGTAAAGTAGATTTTATAGCAATACTTAAAAAGTACAAAATGTAATTTTTTCAATAAAAAATATTTTAAAATGGCGGCTGCGCAGCATATGCCCCAAGGTGCCTTTTGTGAGCTTGCCGAAGACATAACTCGAGCAAATTTTTACCGATCGACTTGAAATTTTGACATTAGCTTCGAAACATCTTTCTCCACGGAGCTACGTAGGATTTTTTCGATATATTGATTTTTCGCAAAATGGTGCATGTTTGAAAATAAAGTTAAATTTTTATAAAAAAAAAAGCCATAAAATCGTCGATAAAAAAAAGTAAGCCATATAAAATAAAAAATCCTACGTAGCTCCGTGGAGAAAGATGTTTCGAAGCTACTGTCAAAATTTCAAGTCGATCGGTAAAAATTTGCTCGAGTTATGTCTTCGGCGAGCTCAAAAAAAGGCGCCTTGGGGCATATGCTGCGCAGCCGCCATTTTTAAATATTTTTTATTGAAAAAATTACATTTTGTACTTTTTTAGTATTGCTATAAAGTCTACTTTACAGATTTTCGATTGATACTTTTATTCAGCCAAAATTAATTCCCGAAAATATGCCTATTTTTTTGTGTGCTACTGTGAGTTCCCCCCTTAACTATTTGGAATGTATTTATAGTAGAAGTAGGGTATTTGACTGTTGTACGGAAATCACCTTAAATAGTTAATTCTCCCATATTATGCTCAAGATATTTTTTTATCTTCGTAAATGTCCGTATTTACGATGTAAATTGGCAATAAAATTAAACTATTGTACCAGGTCGTCAAAACGCTCCCGTTGTCGGGTATATAGTCACATGACGTCACATGCCAGTAAACAAGGTACAAGACGGCAGGACAACTCTATTCTTTATTTCTCTATTCTCAGACATCTCTCTCCTTAAGGGGCTATACCATTGTGACATTTTCAAACATCGATTTTTTTTGCCTTTTCCTACAGTTTATACTTCCAAGAATATCATTATCATTTATATAATTTATATCAATGTCATTTTATCTTGCAAAAATCGATAGTTAAATCTTTAAACGTGTATTTCTCGAAATGAGATTTTTCATATTTGCTGACATTGCAACTCAAAGAGCAATTATCCGATTGACTTGAAATTTGAACTGAGTACTGTTGAATATATTTACACTACAATGACGTAGGATATTTTTAACTGGATGAAAATTGACGATTTGGCATTGAAAAAAACGACCATTTTCAGGCAAGCAAACAGACTTTTTTTTCGTAACTACGCCATTTTGTTAGATTTTGATATTTTTCGAAAATCCTACGTCATTGTACAGGAAATACAACAGTTTAACGGTATTTTTTCCTTTTTCGGTTTCAGCTACTCAATCGGCCGGAATCATGTCAGCAGTGGAGGAACTTTTTTTGGCGCCTCCGAAGGCAGCGCATAAGTCGCTTGGATCTCAATATTGTTCTATGAAAAAATTATGTAATATAGGTCAGATATAGCCAAATATATTCTTAATTTTCCGAAACATTCAATCGGGTACTTTTCTTCGAAAAAATTCCCGAAAATCACCCAAATTTTCAGCGTTCACACTGGTATAGCCCCTTAAATATCGCGATTCTGGTACAGGTTCAATCAGAAACATCTCTATTCGTGAAGATCACAATGCCACAATAATTCAGTTATGAAATATTACTGCTCTTAAATATCTCCATTCTACCATCCTTCGTATTCGAAACTCTTCTATTCTTAAATATATGTATTCTTCAAGTCATGTGACATCCAAAACATCCGTATTCCGACAATTTCATCTCACAATATCTCTCTCCCGAGACATCTCTATTCCAAGAGCCTCTGCGTTGCACTTGTTTTATTCAGGGCCAATGTAGTAAATTCAATATTACGAATGGAACAGAGATGTTTCGGAAGGGAGATATTGTGAGATGAAATTGTCGGAATACAGATGTTTTGTATGTCACGTGGGATTTTGGAGAATACAGATGTTTAAGAATAGAAAAGTTTCGGACACGAAAGATTGCGGAATGGAGATATTTAAGAGCAGTAATATTCCAGAACTAAGTTATCGTGGCATTGTGATCTTTACGAATAGAAATGTTTCGACAGAGAAATGTTTCAGACATGAGATAGTTTGGAATAGAGATATTTCTGATTAAACTTGCTCCGGAATAGAGAAATTTAAGGAGAGAGATGTCTGAGAATAGAGAAACAAAGAGCGAAAATGTTTGTTTTCTGTGGTCGGTTATAAGTGCCAGTAGAACAATAAGTTTCATAGAGAACGCCTTGATAGACATTTCTTCGTTCGAGGGTAGCGTATCTATATATGTAGTCCAACACAACTTTTGGGTCCCATGTAGAATCATACTTCGGTTTTGACGGTCTTAGATCGGCCAATGGCCTGAAAAATGTCTCATTCTATAGTCCTGAGCTATCTCTGGTCCAATTAGCAATGAAACAGCCGATCTATAAGTGTTTATTACACCCTGTGGTGCACCTCCTTCAAAAGCCTCCGTCAGAAACGATAACACCTCGGGAACCGAGCCCATGTAAGGGTTTATAGGGCCAGGCCACTTTGAAAATTTCAAAAAATCGAAAGCAAACAAGTTTTGAAGAAATCGACGATGATGAGCAATGAGCAGGGATTTTGTACGGTGCAGGAATTGCCGATTGAGTTTAGGTACGAGTTTTTTTCGAGTTTTTCTCGAAACAACGTTTTCAAAATCTAGCTCCATCGTATCTCGAAAATTAATAAACCGATTCTCTTGAAATTTGAACCACATATTGTAAACACGATTGGCAACAAGATGGCCCTCGATGGTATTAAAATTTTGATTTTTACTCTTTTTTGGCGAAAAACTGCGTTTTCTTTTACTTTTTTCGTTTTTCATCTGCCATGTTTTTTTTTTTGATACAACTTTATATCCAAGGGTCATTTTGGCGCTGGTGTCATACTGAATCTAATGGACTTTGATTTTCTTGTTTCAGACAAGCCGTTGCCGAGTTGTTATGGAGCTACCTAGTCCACCTATTTTTGAGGCGTTACGTTAAACTGTAGTTTTTGTACTTAAAAATGAATAAAAATGAATTAAATTTTTTTAAATATATTTCAAGACTTTATCAAGCCCAACAACTTTTGTATTCATATCTTTTATAAAATCCTCAAACAAAAATCGCGAAAATGGCCTTTTTTCGTGGCTCCAAAGTGGACTGGCCCCTTATGGCTCTCCTTTTACAGAAATGCCGTTGCATACCCTTTGGTTTTGTATATACGAGGCGGGGGTCTCAAGTTTCGTGCCCCTGACCTATATCGCTGCTGAGTTGTCGCACAGCAAACCTTCCTCTCCATTCTTATTTAAAAGTTGATAATACGGTAACTATCACTACAAATAACTATGAATGGACAAAAAAAGCACGGAAATACACTGAAATAAACTAAAAAATCGCGCATTACTCGTCACAGGACTCGCAACGACAATCTGTTTACTGGCACGTGACGTCACTAGAGATCCAACCAATGCTGGAGCATTTTCGTTCACGTGACCAAACGTTCAAAATTATCTGTTTAAAAAATTGAAATAAACGAAAATAATGCATATTTTTTCTGATAAAATGATAGAAAATACTTTTTGGACACTATATTCTTTTAGGATGACCAGAGAATGAACCATCTTTTTAACACAGCCAAATACCCTGTTATCGGATTCTTCCGGTACAACCGTCGCATCGATACTAACCATTTCGAGGCGTTCGCGAAGTCCAGCAAGCAGAAGATCAAAGGCTTCCTGATAATTGCCGAGTTTTTCGAGCATCACAGCCTCGGCCTCGCGATGGGCCTTTTCGCGAACGATCCTGAGTGCCTCGTCGAGGCGGCAGCCGTGATGGGTATTCATGTGATCGACGACTCTGTCGGGCTCGTGTCGGCACATGAGTGACAAAAATGTTTCCAATTGTTCAGTGCTCAATTCGAGTTTCCTATCGTCCTCTTCGTCCTCCCGGTAGTTCGCTATATTGTGCAACGCCGAGAGTAGCGAATACTCGAGGTGTGTACTCTCGTTGCTCAGTCTTTCGAGGATTTTCCCGTAGTTTTTGGAAGCTTTTGTGGCGACGAGGGAAGCCAGCCGCGTCGCGTCGATCTTCGCGAGAGACGAAGCCTGAGCTAGAGCGACCTGTTGGAACGACGCGGACGACAAACCTTCCAACCACGCCCAAATCTCGTGATGTCTGTACGTGTCGGCGATCAGACAACGACACACGGCCGTCCAGTCGTCACGGGCACTGAAGAGCAGCTCGGCGACTCGCAAACTGTGACGTACAGATACTTTGATTTCGACTTTTCGTTTTGTAACGTCCGATCGTGAAATTTTTTCGAGAAGCAAAATGATGCATGTGTACCAGAGTTGGGCGTAATTCTATTTATAAATACGAATACGAATTTATTCACATCGTGATTTTCGTGTGAATTTAAGTATTCATATTTCATTTATTGTAAATACGAATACAAATACAATTGTATTCACAAATATTCTGAACTACAAATAAATTCACAGAAAAAAATAGTAAATATTCACAAAAAAATGTGAATATTTACAGGAAATCCTGTGAATTAAAAAAAAATCACCGAATGCAAATGTTCTCACAAAAAATGGTAAATACAAAAAAATTCACAAAATAAGTTGTGATTTTTTTTCGTATTTAAGACAAGTTAAAATCAAATTCACAATGATTAGATTAAAATTTACACCAAAAGTGAGTTCTTACGTATTTTGAGAGAAAACATTGCGTCGAGGAAAAGAAATACAGAAATTAAATACAAAAAAAAATTGTAATTGTAAATACAAAAAAAAAAAATTGTATTTTGAGAGAAAACATTGCGTCGAGGAAAAGAAATTGTAATTACAAAAAAAAAATTGTAATTGTAAATACAAAAAAAAAATTGTAAATACAAAAAAATTCACAAAACAAGTTGTGATTTTTTTCGTATTTAAGACAAGTGAAAATCAAATTCACAATGATTAGATTAAAATTTACACCAAAAGTGAGTTCTTACGTATTTTGAGAGAAAACATTGCGTCGAGGCAAGGAAATTTTTGCAAAAAAAGTTGTGAGTTTCAAATATTACATTATAAATATGAAAAGATTCACAAAATAAATTGTGAATTTCCTCAAGTTGAAGAAAACTAAAATCGAATTCACGACAATTATATTAAGATGTACACCACAAGTGAGTGTCTACGTATTTTGAGAGAAAACATTGTGTTGAGGCATAGAAATATTTGCACAAAAAGTTTTGTGCAAAAATTTCTTTGCCGCGACGCGATGTTTTCTCTCAAAATACGTACGAACTTACTTTTGGTGTAAATTTTAATCTAATCATTGTGAATTTGATTTTAATTTGTCTTAAATACGAAAAATTGCACAACTCATTTTGTGAATTTTTTTGTATTTACAATTTGTTGTGAATACATTTGCATTCACAGATTTTGTTGTGAATTTTTTTTTAATTCACATGATTTTTTGTAAATATTCACATTTTTTGTGAATACACTTGTATTTGTATTCGTATTCACAATAAGTGAAGTATAAATAAATTTGTACTTACATTTACATGTAAATCACGATGTGAATAAATTCGTATTCGTATTTATAAATAGAATTACGCCCAACTCTGATATTTATACGGTACCGTCCAAAAGTTTGGAAACACTCGCCCCCGTTCCGAGCCAAACAAGACGTTTCGTCGCTCTTTTAAAAATGACGATATTTTAATTTACCAAGCGGCGTTTCAAAAGGGACATATTTAGCTTCATTTAGCATTTTTCAAAAAAAAATTACGATTTTTTTAAACCCGGTACACACTTTGAAAGCTGGTCGTTTTTTGCCTTTTTTTGGGGGGCTGGAATTTTAGCGCACGAATCGTAAAAAAAAATTGAACCGTTTTGTCCATAAAAAACTTAAAGCGGGGAGTACAAGCTTCAATTTCGTTTTTTTAAAGTTTCTTACGATTTTTTTCGCATAAATATTTAACTTTTTGCAAAAAAACGACCATATTTATAAAATGCAGCCTAACTCTGAAACGACTAGGTTTCGTTAAACTACTAAGAGGGTAAAAAGTTACTTACAATCATTTTGGATTTACCAAAAAAAATTCAAAATAAAAAAATTCAAAATAAAAAAATTCAAAAATTTGAAGAAACATTTGAAAAAAAAATAAGAACAACTTGTCGCACATCTCCCGGGGATTTGTGGAAAAAGTTGCAAGAAGCTTGAGCCAATCTGGAGCGGAGTGAAATCGACAAATTGATCGAGCGGACTTGTCTTGTGAAAGCTGTGATCGCACTGAAAGGGGGCTTTTTAGATTAAAAAGCCGTGTAGATGGGGTAAGACACCCATTTTTTGAAGATAAAGAAATATTTCGTTGACTTAAGAAAACATTTAGAATTTTTTTTTATTTTCCAATTTTTTTTTTTTTTTTTAATTCTCAAAAAATGTTGGTTAATCCAAAAAGATTATATGTAACTTTTTACCCTCCTAGTAGTTTTACGAAAATCCACTAGTTTCAGAGTTAGGCTACATTTTATAAATACGGTCGTTTTTTGCAAAAAGTTGAATATTTATGCGGAAAAAAATCCTACGAAACTTTTCAACAAACAAAATTGAAGCTTGTACTCCCCGCTTTAAGTTTTTCATGGGAAAAACGGTTAAATTTTTTTCCACCAGTAGTGCGCTAAAATTTCATCCCCCCCAAAAAAGCCAAAAAAACGACCATCTTTCAAAGTGTGTACCGGGTTAAAAAAATCGTAATTTTTTTTTTGAAAAGAGCTAAATGTAGCTAAATATATCCCTTTTGAAACGCCGCTTGGTAAATTAAGATATCGTCGTTTTCAAAAGAACGATGAAACTTCTTTTGTGGCTCGGAACCGGGGCGAGTGTTTCCAAATTTTCGGACGGTAGTGTATGCAAGAAAATTGCGTACGAAGGACTCGAAGGTGCGTAAAATGAGAGAAAGTACATTTTCAATGTGCCAAAAAGAAGCGTAGCGCGAAATGGTCACGAGAAAGTTCAATTGGGCGAACAAGGCGGAGAAAACTTACAAGTTTGCCCTTTGGGCGAGATTCAGCAGAGTATTGTCGGTAATGCCTACGAGTTTTTTGGAATGCAATAGTCGGAGAAGAGCATTCTCACGCTCGATTCTTCGATCTCTCGTAACACTTGGAGCGCCATTTGCAAAATGTCCGTTGTCAGTGGTGAGAACTTCGACGAGGCGATTCAACACGCCTGTTTCCAGAGTGACGTTGCCCTCGGCAACTTCGTTGGCGACGAATACGAGGACGGTAGCTTTTTGATCGTTGGTCAGATAATCGGGATTTTCCGGGCTGAGAGGCGTCGTGGGTACGACGATACCCAGCAGAATGTCAACGAGCCGCTGACGCTGTCGCAGGCCCATTTCAGTCCGGAATTCAGTCTCTTGAAAAGCTATCGCTACCACGTCGAGAAAGCCTCGCGCGTCGAAGCGCAAAAGAGTCCGGAGATACGGGTATTGCCTCTCGGAGTCGCTCGCGAGACTGGAATGTTGCGACAGAAGAGCTCGCAATACTTCGGCTTTGGCTCGCTGCGGGAGAGCTTCGGGTAATTCGCCGCGTGGAAATCCCCGCCCGGCTAGACAACAACTCGCGTAAACGAGGAGAGCATTCCCGAGTTTTATGCAATCGCGTGGCAGACTTTCTTTCCACGTTGAGTTCGTGATGAAGGTCTGGAGGAGAGGAACGAGTTGATGTATCGGGGCTGTGAAATCACCGAGCGCCGCGGTCTGAAGATGAATCAAAGCCTCCCACAAGCAACGCTGTCTGCAGATCGTCGTTACCTGAAATCACGAGAGGAATCGTTCAACGAATCGAGGCATTCGTTGGCACGAAATGATTTCGAAATACGACACTTCGGTTTCTGTACGATCACATGTTACCCATTATTTCCGGGTTCGCGGGATATATATCATGATATATACAGGGTGTCCCAAAACTCAACGATAATCTGAGACCGGATGAAAGGCCAAGTTATACCAGTTTTGGGAAAAATACAAAAAAAAATCCATATCACTCAGTTCAGCGATAATAGACATTTAAAAAAAAAAGTTGAAATTCGATACTCTTGGTCGCATTTTCAAGTCCTGTGATCACCAATGTCACAATTTCGCTGTGATTTTTTTAATTTCGTGATCTTCATTAACGATGCTGTTAATCGCAACTACAAATTAATGCAAAACACATTGTTAATTTAATCAAATAAGTTAAGTTTTAGTGAGTCATGGTTCACAAAAATATTGTTACTTAACTTTGACACTTCATTTTGAAAAAAAAATGTACTACACTACCCTTGGCAAGTTGTTTCAAAAGATGGCGCATTTAATCAAGATTTCAAAATGGTGCAACACTTGCCACTTTTCTTGCCATTAAACATTTTATTTCTTATTTTTTTCAAATTGAGCTCATTTTTAACAACTCAACATTAGGAATTTTTGTTACTAAAAACATATGTTTTTTACAATAAAAATTGGTTATTAACTGACTCAATTATCTTTTTACTAAAAATAATAGTTATTTCAAAAGATGGCGCATTTAATCAAGATTTCAAAATGGTGCAACACTTGCCACTTTTCTTGCCATTACAAATTTTATTTCTTATTTTTTTCAAATTGAGCTCATTTTGAACAACTCAACATTAGGAATTTTTGTTACTAAAATTTGTTATTTTTTGTTTCTGGTCTGAAATAAAATTATTATTTTTAGTAAAGAGGTAATTGAGTCAGTTAATAACCAATTTTTATTGTAAAAAACATATTTTATTAAAAAAACATATTGTAAAAAACATGTTTTTTACAATAAAAATTGGTTATTAACTGACTCAATTACCTCTTTACTAAAAATAATAATTTTATTTCAGACCAGAAACAAAAAATAATAAATTTTAGTAACAAAAATTCCTAATGTTGAGTTGTTCAAAATGAGCTCAATTTGAAAAAAATAAGACATAAAATTTTTAATGGCAAGAAAAGTGGCAAGTCTTGCACCATTTTGAAATCTTGATTAAATGCGCCATCTTTTGAAACAACTTGCCAAGGGTAGTGTAGTACATTTTTTTTCAAAATGAAGTGTCAAAGTTAAGTAACAATATTTTTGTGAACCATGACTCACTAAAACTTAACTTATTTTATTAAATTAACAATGTTTTTTGCATTAATTTGTAGTTGCGATTAATAGCATCGTTAATGAAGATCACGAAATTAAAAAAATCACAGCGAAATTGTGACATTGGTGATCACAGGACTTGAAAATGCGACCAAGGGTGTCGAATTTCAACTTTTTTTTTAAATGTCTATTATCGCTGAACTGAGTGATATGGATTTTTTTTTGTATTTTTCCCAGAACTGGTATAACTTGGCCTTTCATCCGGTCTCAGATTATCGTTGAGTTTTGGGACACCCTGTATATATCCATTTATATTTATGTTGGGTATATATCATTAATATTTATCTTAAATTACAACAAAAATGCGCATTTTTTAATCAAAATAACTTTATCCCCATGCCACTATAAATGACGCTGCGCTTGATCGACTTTAAAATATTAAACTATAACGACTTATCTATGTATTAAGGGGTTACCCCCACTTACGATTTTGAAAAAATTGATTTTTTTATTGCATTTTTTTGAAGTATAAGTATCTGAGAATATGTCCTGAAAATTTCAAGTCGATCCGAACAAAATTGACTGAGATATGAGCGTTGAAAGAGAAGAATCCGTTGTGTAAACGACCGGCTGATTGAAACTTTAAACGCGTTTTTCTCAAAATGGCATTTCTGAAGTCGGTGACCAAGATTACTCGAACACTAATGAACCGATCTTCTTGAAATTTTGCAGGCTTATTTAATACATAAAAATGTAGTCTTTAATCGTTCGATTTTTTTTCGAAAAAAAATGGCCGTTTTATAGCGAAAAACGGCCGTTTTTTTTTCGTTAAAATCGAACCATTAAGTTTGACTGTCCGCCATTTTGTGAAAAATGAATATTTTTTAAAATCCTTCGATCAAAGACTAGTTTATACTTATATTTGACTAAATCCATCCGGATTTTTTTTCAGATGATCCATTTCGCCGCAATGTTGGTCACCGCAAACCGTGTATATAAAAACATTATTTCATTGACGGCCATTTGCCACTAAACAATGCAATATTTTTCAATAAAAAAATTACTGAAAGTTCTTCAAGATGTGTTCTTTAGGATGGTATATTGATCGATTAAAAAAGTTTTGTAGTTTTCTGTAAAAAAAATCATGAAAAAGGCCTTTTTTTGCGCTACAAGTGGGGGTAAGGCCTTAATCAATAGAGTTTTATTTGCATAACTTTAAAAAAGTTTTTTTACATAACTTATACAATGTCAGAAAATATATCTTTAACAAATCTTATAATCTCTGCCGTTTCATCCTTATCCATAAATCTGTATACCTTGCATCTTCTCACCACTCGCCTAAAAACCCATTTATTCTTCCCCTCTCTCAGTCTCTCATTCCAAACTCCTTTTACTCCACACTTCCTCAATCTTCCTGAAATATGCACAAATCCCTTTCTGTATTTTTCCTCCCAACATATTTATTACTTTCCCAATAATCGCCGCTTCATCAATTCCTTCCAGCCATTCCTCCACGCTTTTTTTCGCATTTTCCGTCACGATCTCTCTGCTTTTTTTTTACACAACAATAAATGCTCCAGGGTCTCATCCTGCTCATCACAAATTCTGCACATCCAGTCACGCTCTCCTTTCTTTCCCGCTCTTCGAACATTTCCACGTCTCATTCTAGCCCAGACTTATCTATGTATTTGTCCCTGGTATTTGTTATCGATAGGCTTAAGGCGGGATATACATTTACAAGGATCAAAAAATCGATTTCTTTTTTTTTCTTTAAACGATAGAACTATATATGCAGAATATTTTCTCAAAGTTTCAAAGCAAAATTCGAAAAACTTCATACGTTACAGCCCGTCAATGCTGTGCCTCACCGCATGGATTCGGAGCGGGCGTGAATTTCAAACGCGTTTTTCTCAAAACTGCATTATCGAAATGGGCGTGCAGGATTACTAAAAAACTATTAAGCCGATTGAGTTGAAACTTGGTAGAAATATTGATAATATCGGTACTTTCTACTTGACGAGAATTGTTTTTGAAAAATTGGGGAAAAAACTACTTTTTTAATCCACATTTTACAGAAATGTAGCGTGAAATGTTGATTTTTTTTTGTAAATGCGTGCCATTTTCTTAAATTTGCATTTTATTCATTTCAATTACCGTCACATGGAAACTATACATGTTCTAACTGAAAAAAAAGTTTGAACTTTTTTGCAAAATCAAAGTCTACGGGAAGCTAGACTGCACGCCGATTAGCAACTCCCGCGGCGACCTTGCTGTAACACTCTGCCACAGCTCCGTCATTTTGATGGAGAATTAATTAAAAAAATTGTTTTGTATACTTAAATATACTATTGAAGTATACCTAAAGTTTGATAATTGTAGAATAATTATTTCTTAGTTTAAAAAATCCCTCAATGTTGCTTATTTTTTTATTGTCTAAATGTATATCCCGCCTTAAAAAGGCTCCCAATATTTTTTGTAAGTACCGAAATTTCAAAGAATATCAGTATCTCTTTCGACCAGCTGAGTTTCTTCCATTGTTCTCAATGTTCTCATGTGTGGAATATCAACGGTTGTAGACAAGTTAAGATGTTGGCTGCGCTATGAATTATGATAATAATATGATGTTGAATTGAGACTTGGTTGGCTAGATTATAAAGTCGTTACATTGTTTACAACAATGTTGTAAATGTTGAACGTGAGGAGTTTGATAGGAACTTTTAATTTAACTGTTGATTTAATAAGTAAAAAGAGAAACGTACCTCATTATTTTTTAATTGGAAAGACTTGATTATAAAAATGTGTAAGACTGATTATCGTAAGAAACATGAGTAAATGAATAAATATTAAAATAATCAACATTGGGGCTTAATTTCACATCCGTATTTTATTAATTCGCAGCATACTCGACAAAAGCAGTAAAATAAATAGGGGTTATTTTAATAAATATCCAAAATATCAAAAAATCGGATATATATCAAAATATCAAATATTTTCGATATTTATAATAAATATCGGACTTTTACGAACCCTGCATTATTGACTCAGAAATTCTCCGACTTTTCCTGATTTTCCACACACGTTTTGAAAATATTCCAGAGAGACTGTAGCCAAATAAAGAACATAATTTTTTTAAGATAAAATATATGAATATATTAATAAAAATTAAAATTAAAAAAAAACTGAAATCCGCAAAATAAAGTTAACACTGTAAAGTAGAAAAATCATACATTAAAAGCAAATAAAGTACGTGTGCTTTATTATAAGACATTTTTATGTCGGTGCCACTAATGAAAAATCAATAAAAACACTTATTTACAATAATAATTGTATGTTTGTATATCGACAAATCGAATGTAAACGTAGAGAGCTGTAGAGTAAGATATTTTTTAGTTTTTCAAGTTTTCAACATTTGGCACTGACATAACTTTTTGTTTATATGATTCACAATGATATAAATATTAAAAATATACGAAAATATTTATTTTTAAATTTTTCCGTTTGTTTTTTTTTTTTCAAGTCGGTTTCATTTTTCGTAATTCTTGCAAAAAGTAAATTGTTGAAGAATTCCAGAGAATTTTCAAAATTCCCCGACTTTTCCCTGATTATTCCAGGTGGAATGAAATTCCTCGAGTTTTCCCGATTTGCCTCGTTTTCACTATGCGAAGTAGTCATGGATGAGGAATTTGTACAAAGACACACAGGAAAACGTACCTGGTGAATATCCAGGCAATCAACTTCGAGAAGAACAGCGATCGATTGGAGAGACTCCATTCGTTCCTCGTGATCGTAGAGCGCTACCAGATGTTGAGCAATGAGTGGCGGCAATCGAGGCACGAGGCTACCCTCCAACAGCGGCGCCTCCAGTGCCCTGAGATAAGCGGCTTTGAGGCTCTCGGACTCCGAGACAAGATCCCAGAGTCTGCCGAAAAGTAAATCCGTATCTTCCAATTGCACGCAATAGTCGACGCAGGTAGTGACTATATCGCAATCGGTCGTGTCCTCGATCGAGCACTGATTCAATTCGTCCATATACTGAATCAAAATCTGGCAAACTTTGTCGCGTGCTATTTGTTTTCTTCGTTGCTTCGAACCACGCAGGCCCACGACCGCTTTACCTTTGTCCTGATAAAAGGAGAGGCCGAGTGCCAAAGCTTCGGGAAAACGTCGCTGGAAACGAAAAAGAATACACTTCGAGATCACGTTTCGAGATTCGACGAGGGCGATCGCAGGGTGGAAACTTTTACCTGCATCGTTAAATGACGCAACCGCTCGGTCCACGTCCTGATACAAACGGCGTGCAAACTTTTGGTACCGAGCAACAATAACTGCGTGCCAAAAGTGATGACAGTGTTGTAACACGCTCGTTCACCAGCCAGAGCCATTGCCTGGGAGACACTATTCATTAGTAGGGATCCTCTGAATCTTGGAATTGAGTATGGAGAATAAAAGAATTCGGTGCTAATGAAAAGCCTTATAGGCCTCTTGGATATCGTGACGAAGCGATGGCAACGCCGTCTGCCAGCTAACGGCGGCAACTCGTCGTCGTTCTTTTCAGAACAGTACACATGTGATTCGCATACAAATCACCGCACGTTTTGCATTATTTATTTATTTGGTGCAATACCACATTGTCGAAGTGCAATTATGAGCCACACTCTTGTCAAGTGTGGCTTCCAGAATATTTATGGAGATTTCGTGAAAAATCTGTATCTGAAGGTAAGTAAATACGCGAAACTTGAGACATTTTGTCGAATTCACTGTAATTTCTACTACACTGTAAAACATTATATGAAATTTACAATACATTTAAGATACAAAGGAATTTAATTTTACGAACTCGGTAGATGAAATTAAATTTGAAACACTTGTACCGTAAATTTAAAACAGGAACATGAAATTCTAACGTGGATATAGAATTTAATAGATGCAACATGGAATTTCAAAGACAAGTTTGTAAATTTGTGGAAAATGTATTGCATTAACCCGTGTCTTCAATTGAAAATTACTACAGATGTATAAAAAATCAACTATAAAAAACAGAGCATTGGAAATACAAAACAAGTTTGAAATTTATTTACAGCAGCCTGAAAAATATAATATATGTGAAACTGAATTTTACGATACGTACAATGCATGATCACAACAGATTTATTTAAAAGTGCGAAACTGAAATTGAAAAAAAAAATTCATAAACGCTGATGAAAATCACAGGGAACAATGTGAAAATTATATTAAATTTACACTACATTTAAGGAACAAAGAATTGAATTTTACGAACTTAATATACGAACGAATTTAATATACACTCGTATATTGATATTAGCAAATGGTTCTTGATTTCAATATTCATGGATGTGGACATTTTTTTACACGTGCATTATTTTTCAAATGCACAAGTATATTAATATTCCGGAGCTACACTTTTATTTTTAATATAACCTGCTTTGGATTTTCAAAATATTATCTGAAATTTCATAAACGGCGTCCGCATAAAAACACTTGTGTATTAATTTTTACACAGAAGCTTTTTACAGTGTACATTAAAGGTAATACTTTGTTTCCGTAAAATTAATACACACCCGAATGCTGATATTAGCAAATGGTTCTTGAATTTAATATGCACTCGTATTTTGATATAAGCAAATAGTTCTTGATTTCAATGTACTTGGAAGTTTATTTCTTTACACTTTAAACGCACAAGTATATGGTTGGTACAAAAATCTTGCAACACACAACACGAATAAAAAAGAAAAATATTTTATTTTAACAATAAACGATTATTCAGTAATGTAGGCTCCCTCCGCATCTACAACACTTGCCCAACGCTCTGGTAGACTTTGCACGCCCGCAGACCAGAATTCTTTTGAACGTGAATTAAGAAAGCCGTCCAATGTATTTTTGAGATCTGACCGATCACCTAATTTTTTATCCCGTAAATAGTTCTTCAAAGCTCGAAACAGGTGATAGTCGGTAGGTGCTAAGTCTGGTGAATACGGTGGGTGTGGTAGAACTTCCCATCCTAGCTGCGAAATAGTTTCCTGTGTCATCTTAGCGACGTGGGGTTGAGCATTGTCATGGAGAAGCCGAACGTGAAGACGTTTACGCCTTTTCTGTTTCATAATTTTAGCCACCTTTTGCAGTTGTGCAGAATAAATATCTGCCTGTATTGTGGTGTTGGTTGGCAGAAATTCGTAATAGAGCATGCCCTCAGAATCCCACCAACAACAGAGTAAAACTTTCTTCATTTCACGGGGCTGTTTAGGGGTCGGTTCTGGTTTTTCCCCTTTCGATAGCCACTGACGCTTGCGCGTGTGATTAACATACAACACCCAGCTTTCATCCCCAGTGACTATTTCTTGAAGAAAATCCTTTCTTTGCGGACGATGCAGGAGTGAAAGACAGATGGACATGCGTGTTGCTTTGTTTGATTCGCTGAGATTGTGCGGTATCCAAGTCGAATCAACTTTCCTATATCCCATCTCTTGTAAATGTCGAAGGATAGTAGGATGACTGCAGTTGAGTTTGTTGGCTAATTCTCGTGACGACATATTAGGCTTTGCCTTTGTAAGTGCTCGCAGTTCTTCATCGTCCACAATCGATTCCCTGCCGGACCTAGGTTTGTCTTCAAAAGATGTATCGCCAGAATGAAAAAGCTGATACCATCGGGAGACCGTTGAATAATTAACTACATTAGCCTTGAACGCACTGCACACATTACGGGCTGCAGCTCTTACAGAATGCCCTTGCAAGAATTCGTAATATGCGATTGCTCGAAGTGCACGTTGATCCATCTTTGCTCATACTGACTCCGCGGAACATCTGACTCGCTTATATATCCTGCGGCATGGAAGGTTCTAGACCATTCTTGTATTTCCTATTCTCGAATGATCTCGAACTTCATTATTAGGAAAAATATTTTAATTGAAAAAAAAGTGTTGCAAGATTTTTGTACCAACCCAATATATTAATATTACGGAGCTACACTTTCATTTTTTAAATAACCTGTTTTGGATTTTCAAAATCGTATCTGAAATTCCATAAGCGGTATCCGCATAAAAACTTCCTACACTTGTGTATTCATTTTTATACAGAATTTTTTTACAGTGTACGTATTTATATTTTGGATTATCATATCATGATCAATCAATTAAAAATGTATAGGGCATAAACTATCCAAAGTCCAGGAGGTCGTCGAAATCCACGATACAACTAATGGAGATCGAATTATCCTTGGGAAAGTAATATCTCAGACTAAAGTGAATAATACACCGTACGACTTAAAAGTAGAGACATGTATTAATCATGTGATCAATTGGAGGTTGAATGATAATGGAAAAAAAAAACAAATATTTTCAGCAACTTTTCAACCATACATGTAAAACAGAAATGGAAAATGAAGATGTATCTCCTTATCAAAGAAATATCAATAATGAAGCAATATTGGTCATTGAACTTAGATTTAGCAAACCGCATTTTTTTATTTCAGTATATAACAGCATTAACAAATGACAGATTTTCGTTCATTATTAAGGATAAGTATGGAATGTTAAAGGAATTATTCATTATTGATGAATACTATTTAATCGTTGAAAATAAGCATGAAATGTTGAATCAATATTTTTACCATAGATGAAAAAAAATGAAATAAAAAAATAATTTGCACGTGCTTCTCTAAAAACGTTGATGCAAGATTTTAAATTAAACATGATTAACATTCTGCGCGTTTGTTTCTGTTTTTATTTGTGCTGGCTTTAGTACACGTATTCCTTAAAAACATCTCTTACCGTTAACACTATCATGAATATTGGGCACGGTATATTTTGATTTGCAATTTCTGTTTGTGTGTACATGCTTGTGTACATTTTTTGTGTGTGCTTTCTCGATCTTCGTGTTTTCTTTCCAATAGGAACTGATTGTTTTACAGGTGAACCGAGATCGTCCGATACATTCTACTGACAGCTTTTATCCACTCATTTCTCTTGTTGATTTCCCAATTTCGTCTCGGAAATGGATAAAAAGTCAATAGCTGATTTCGAGATTGGGAATTTTTGCACCCCACAACACAACAATACCTCGTATCACCCATTTATTATTTATTTCACACAGCGCTTTTCAATGAAATTGATACGGAAAGCGCACAGCTGACCGCAGTCAAACGTCCACGAATTGCCTGAATCTGCCACCAAGCGGCGCCACTAGATATATCCAAGAGCCCTGTTTCAGATGAATCATTACAGATCAACGTACCTTCGACACGTTGCCGCCGGTGGACAGGCCTTTGAAATGACTCGAAGCGTAAGATATACCAACGCGACTCATGTCCAATGTTTCAAGATTGTCTTGCGTTCTTACGTCCAGCAGGTGCAAGCGTTCCTGCGTATCCAGAATGGCCAGGGATCGAGCATTCAGCCACCTCAGATTACTTATCGTGTACGAGAGAACGACTCGTCGGAGGGGCGAGAGCCTCACACGGGAACCAGCCTCGGAACAAACCTTCGGGAAGGAGCAAAATAACGTCGATAAATTCAAAATTTTGTTTTTTGCAGCAGGTAAATTTGGGATTAACAGAGTTAAAAAAATTAAGGTTTCTCTGTGCTCAGTCGGATTTTAAGGAGTCGAAGTATGGCAAGTATTCGGGCGAAATTTTGAGTAGGGTCAAAGTGGGAACAGTGGCAACAGTGGGTACACTGAACCTTTTCTGTTTTTCAGAAGTGGACATGTATATATGTGCATCGTTTTCACATTAGCACCGCCGTCGGATGCCAATAGGTTTGAACCTGTCTATGAGTCGCTCCCGCGCAATTCGGTTGTGGGAGGTGATTTTATATTATTTTTGGTGTCAAAAGTTGAAAAACCAACTGAGTTTGTGTGTTTTTTTGCTTCTTTACCTATCACAGTTATGTTCGAAGTCATTGTTCTCCCGCAAATTGAGTGAAAAATATTGTAGTTATTTGTCACGCCAATTGGAAAAAAAGCAGTTTCGAGAAAAACGCGTTTAAAGTTTTCGGTACTCTATGGCCGTGCCCGAGGTGGGCTTCCGTTATAGGTTCAAAGTCGCTGAAAACGAATTTTTCTTGCTATAAATCGAATAGTAACTTATTCTTATGATGATAAAGCACAGTTTTATCGAGAAAAAAAATCGATTTTTTGAAAATTCTACTGTGGCCTTACCCCTTAGATGAAAATACAAAACACTATATTCGCATTATGTGGGAAAGTGTATGTCATTTATTTTTCCTTATAGTGTTTTGTATTTTAGTAAGTGTATAATTAGTAGATAGACAAGCGGGTAAGCATGCCACTTCCATAAAGTGCCGTATAAATTAGACGACTTTTAGAATGGTCATTTTTTTGTTACAAGTTCAGTAACTTGGCTCGAAATTTGACCAGTATACTGGGATGTATTTTTACTTCCTTGTAGACGAAAATTGGTTAAGGTGGGATATACATTTTGACGGGAAAAAATTAACCCTTTAACGGCCACGCCTATTTCTGGATGGCTCAAAATCATTTCCTTTGGTAGTATAGCTAAAAAAGGGTTAAATATGAATATCCAACCATAATTTTGTCGATAATGGCCTGGGAAGTAGTATTTTCGGACTGTAGCGAATTTGCTACTACCCGCTCGACTCGAACTATTGGGAGTACAACTTTGCAGTGACCGTTTTTTTCAAAAGTTTAAGGCTTTATTATAAAAAAGTGGCTACATATTTTTTAATCAAAGTACTGCCCGTCGCTAGCTACGACCTCGGCCCATCTTTCAGGTAGCATTCGAATCCCGCGTCGATAAAAGTCTTGGTCCTTGGAGGCAATCCAGGAATCAGCCCAATTTTTTACTTCTTCGTAAGTACCGAAGTGCTGGTCAGCCAAATCGTGTGCCATTGACCGGAACAAGTGATAGTCGGAAGGGGCAATGTCTGGAGAGTACGGCGGGTGGGACAAAACCTCCCATTTCAGCGTTTCCAAGTTCTTTTTCACGACATTTGCAACATGGGGTCGGGCATTGTCATGCTGCAGTGTCACCTTGTCATGTCTTTCGTTGAATTGTGGCCGTTTCTCTTTGAGTGCCTTACTCAAGCGCATCAACTGACGTCTGTAGAGTTGCCCTGTGATGGTTTCGGATGGTTTGAGCAGCTCATACTACACAACGCCCTGCTGGTCCCACCAGATACACAGCATCACTTTGAATCCGTGAATATTCGGTTTGGGCGTCGATGACGGAATATGACCAGGCAGTCCCCATGATTTTCGGCGTTTAAGATTATCGTAGTAAACCCACTTTTCATCTCCAGTCACAATCCGGTGCAAAAATCCCTTCCTTTGTTGTCTTTGGAGCAGTTCCCGCAAATGCTGAGAATTCGGCTCGTAGGTTGCCATGTTTGAGTGCCAATAACTTTATAATGCATACACGTATCCGTTAGCTTTTTTAAATTGTTTACAATGGCAGAGCCTCTAGTTTAAAATGCCACTTTTTTTTTATTGAGCTAGGGCCACTACTTCGGCCGCAGTGGCTCTCTAAGTAAAACGGTCACTGCAAAGTTGTACTCCTAATATTATTCTAATTGAATAAAAAATCTTCAAAGCCCAGTTCGTCCAGTTAAACTTCCTTCAAACAATTCTATCGAAAAATATTTCAAGAATGTCCATTTACTTACTTTTTGGACAAAAAAACGGGCAGCAGATCGAGTGCTGGGACAAGCGTCGTAAATTTTCACAACATTTTTGCCACATTAACATAATTTATGTGTTTACGTTTGAATTTCAAGCTGTCCCGGAATTTGTACCCGCATCTAGCATAGATTGATGGAACTGTGAAGTAGCTTGTCCGCTATAGCGTCCTTACGCTTTTACCGACGGGGTCAAAGTGAACGTAGCAAATTTGCTACAATGGCAGTTAAAGGGTTAAGCAATTTTGAGAGATTTTTTAAACTAAGAAGTAATTATTGTACATTTATAAAACTGTAGGTATACTCTAATAGCATATTCAAGTGTAAAAGCAATTTTTTTAAATTCATTTATCATCAAAGTGGCGGAGCTGTGGCAGAGTGTTAGAACATGGTTGCCCCGGGAGTTGCAAATCGGCGTGCAGTCTAGCTTGTAGACATCGATTTGCAAAAAAAAATGTTTCAGTTAGAAAATTTGTAGTTTCTATTTGACGATAATTAACATGGAGAAAATGCAAATTTGAGAGAATAGCACGCTTTTCCAAAAAAAAAAACAACATTTCACGCAACATTTCTGTAAAAATTGGATTAAAAACAGTAGTTTTTCAAATAATTTTTCAACAACAATTCCCGTCAAGTCGAAGGCAGCAATATTATTAATACAATCAATGAAATCGCATGGAACTTGGTAATCTGCAGGTTTTGAGGGATCGTTAATTACGAATCTCAGGTCGAAAAAAGAAAAAAAAACGACGGGTCCAATATGGCGAACCGAAATGCAAAGTTTGATTCAATTCGAATTTGCGATCCTCAATTTAAACCTCAGATCCGTAATGAATGACCTCGAAAACCCCCAAACATCGAGTTTCGCCCGATTGCAAGAATTTTTGCATTGGATTTTGGATCCGCCATTTTGAATTTTTCCATTTTTTATCCCAGATTCGCAATCAGCAACCTCGAAAACCCTTGAATACCAAATTTCGTAATTTTCTGATTTTTTTTTCGAGAAATTTCACCCCGCGCTGATACCTGAGAAACCTCGATTTTCGTGAAAATTGACGGATCTCGATTTTCTCCAAAAGAACGGGGTTGCAACCCGAATAAAGAATAAAGGCAGCGATCTGCTATTTGGTGGAGTATTTCTACATACCCTGAACTAAAAAAAAAACGCAAAAACCTTTGGTGCCTCTGCATTTGTTGTAATGTTATAACATGATAAACAAAAAAGTGTAAAAATGGGCATTTTACACACTTTTAAACAATCAGTTTTACAATGTTGAAAACGGCTTCTGAAAAATACGAAAAATAAACAGTTTTGTAGGGGGAAATCCAAGCTTTCCAACGATGCCGGTTTGGATGCTGTGCGAGGATTTGGACCGGTCAAAGTTGAAAAATGCATTTTTTCGTAAAGCTGCGATAACTTGGCTAAAAAAAAATCGCACAGAAATTGAAAAAAAAAAAAAAAACCAAATTGTTGGGAAAGATACAAGCTTTCGAATGGTCGAAACAGATTTTCGAAAAAAAAATTTCTGTTCCCCGTGTACCTTGTCAAACTCGAGCAAATTTTTTGATTTTATGTTTTGTTTTGTTTAACAACGAATTTCTTTATTTAAACGAAACGAAAAAAATGATTTATAATCAGATTATCAAAGTCGAAGGTTCACACTACAAAATGCTTTTTTTTTTTCATTTTTTCTCCGACCATTTTTCACCGAGTTACAGCGGTTTGAAAAAGGGCTATTTTTCGTTGAAAAAATAGTGATCCCTTAATTGTTGCGCTTAGTGTATTTCTACCCAAATGTCAACTCAATCGGCTTAATAGTTTTTTAGTAAGCACGTCATTAAAAAAAAATGCTGTCATAAGAAAAGCTCCGAATTCGAGCGGTGAGACGTAGCGTTCACGGGCTGTAACGTTTGATGTTTTTCTAATATCGCTTTGAAACTTCGGAAAAATATTCTACCCACATAGAATTGTTTAATCCTTTCAATACGGCGAAAAAATCAGTTCAGTGCGCCTCATTGCCGCGAATAGTTATTTCTCCTCCAAGTGATTATTGCGATGAAATAACTTTTCTGTCTGAAAATTGCTCAATAAAGGGTGCAAATTCCTCACCACTGAAATGCGCCTATGTTTCTCAGTAACTGGGACATATGTTGTCCCAGTCATAATTTGAAAAAATTTCCAGACTGGGACAGCATATGTCCCGTCAGGTGTGAAAGGGTTAAAGAAAAGAAAAGAAATCGATTTTTTGATCGTTGTAAATGTATATGCCGCCTTAATTGTTAAATATTCAGGCTCGTGAAAGGAATACCTTAATACCTGATAAAAGTGGACGGTCATGTCCCTCGCCAAGGCGAGTACGGGATCGATGACCCTCGAGGCATCGGCCGTCTGTATGACAACTAATTGCCACGAGACTTGCGGTGGCGCAATAGAAGTTCCCGTCAACGGATGCGTCAGGACAACTCTCATCCTCGGTCTTATGCAAACTACGATAACTTTGGACAGCGTCGCGAGTGCGACCAGGGTATAATTTTTCAGCGGATGCGTCGGTAGATGATTCAGTAGCAGGGGCTCGAGGGTGCAAACTTCGCCGCGCGAACCACTGAACAAGCACTTGCTATCGCAGCCGCGGACACCCATAACACGGGTGAAACTGAGCTCGAACACGGAACCTCCGCTGTCACTGCACAAAGCCAACGTCGGAGAATCGGTGAACTGTAAAACGCAAATCAAAGATTCGTTTTTTACGTACGTCGAAATAAATGGCCTGAAAAGCGGGGACACTGATTTCAAATCGGGCAGCGTGTCATCACGAGGCATCTGATAAGTGAGTCATTATACTGATTCGCCGACAGGAAAGTTGGGAGATTTGTAGCGTTACTTATTTTGCGAACTAAGGGATCTTCTCACTTTAGACGCTAAAAATGCTATTTTCATTTAAATTAGAATTTATTTGATAGGTTTATATTGGGTGTAGTAAAAAGAAATCCATTATTTTTGCATGAAATTGAAGGCAAAAATAATGGATTTTTTTACTACGCCTAATATTGTTGATATTGATGTAAAAGTTGTTACACTTAATAAATACACTTTCGAAATACATTAAAACATTTTGTTTATATATATTTAAGGCCTTAGGCCACAGTAACGGATATAAAATCATGTGCGAATTTAACAATTTTTTTCGTATGAAAAAGTGATTCACTCATAAAATTAATTACACATGTATTTAGTATGAACATCAAGCTGTTAGAAAATATATATATATTTTTTTTTCGATATACAAAATGGCCGACTACTCGAAATTTCTCGAAACGGCTTTTTTCCAATTGTCGTGACAAATAACTTCAACAATTTTCACTCGATTTACTTCAAGTTTAAAGTTTTCATTTTATGAGCAGTTTTAACGAAGTTTTTCACTGAAAATTCATTTCTTAAGTTCAAATACCTACAACTTTTGAATAAAATAATATTTTTAAATACTCACGTACTAGGTATTCTTATGTATATAGATTGACGAGAATTTTTGTTTTTTGTTCTAGGTAAAAAATTGTGGATGCTAAATGTCACGCCGCGGAGCGCCTAAAAAAAGATCACAAAAGAAAATATTAGTAGTGGGCCATTTAGTACATCGAAAAAAAATATATACATTTTCTAACAGCTTGATATTCATACTAAATAGATGTGTAATTAATTTTATGAGTGAATCACTTTTTCATACGAAAAAAAATTGTTAAATTCGCACATGATTTTATACCCGTTACTGTGGCCTAAGGCCTCAAGTCACTGTTTATAGACGAAAATGGTAGTTAAAGAAATTTCCTAAGGAATTGTAGGTCTGCGCTGTTGAAATCTCGGAGATGGATCACCCGAAACAAAAAAATCAAACGATTTTAGATTCAGTATGTTAATGACTATAGCGCATATCATACGATTTATGATATATGCAAAAATAACAAAATGGCGGACATTTTTCCAAAAAAACCAAAAGTGTTTTGTTCACCGTTTTTGACAACAAAAAAAAATAGTTAATATCAAAATTCAAACAATCCTTGATACGCGCTATAGATATAGTTGTAAAGAATATGTGATTAAAATTTCATAAGGATTGGTTCAGTAGTTTCGAAGATTTTATCAACAAACCGTCGAAAAACGTTGTTTTGAGAAAAACGCGTTCACAGTTTGTTTAAGTTACTTAAATACATAAAAAATGTATTTATGTATCTCGAAAATGCATTTTTTAAGCTTTTTAATTGTTATTAACAATTACTGTTGTTAATAACAATTTAACATTTAATTGTCAATTTAACATTTAATTACACAATAACATTTAATTGTTATTAACAATTACCTGACGAAATTTTTCACTTTCCAAAAATTTTCCTAAATAATGGTCAGATTAATAACAAATGAACTACGATTATAATTGTTTTATAGTATTTAGGCAAAATTTTGCCAAAATAATGGTCAGAGAAATAACAAATGAACTAGAGAATTGTTAATAACAAATGAACTATGCAATATAAAAAAAAAATTCTACGTACTTCCACAGACAATGTATTTTTCAAGATATATTCAACATTTCAAGTGAATCGGTTGAAAATTGTCCGAGTTATGTTTCCGGCCATCTTAAAAAATGCAGTTTTGAGATAAACGCTGCACAGCCGCCATTTTGAAATAAATCGTTTCAAAAGTATTATTGTATACAGTCACTGATATGTATGATAAACACCCTTTTTTGTAATCTCGATTTATTTCGTAGTTTTTCTGAAAAAAAGTCCCTAAAAAGCCTATTTTTTCAGCCTCTAGAGTGGTCTAAGGCCATAAATCCCAAGCTCAAACTACCTCGAGTAAAGAGAATCGTGCTGATCTCCAGGTATAAAGCTTCGCTAATGTAGGTGACATTTTAATCGAGGCTTGATTACTTTGACATGAAGAACGGCGGTTCCCGGTGGATGAACTTCCGTCAGAGTTCGCAAGACTCTGCCGTTCGAGCTGTCGATCATAAGAATATGACCACGCGCGAAACCGGCGAGGAGCCTGCTACCGTCGTAATTGAAGCACAGAGCCGACACGGAGCCCTGATGTCGAGCTTCTTGATCGCACCAACGGAGTGTTTGAGTGGAATCAAAGCCGAGCACTAGGCCGTGACTCGTTCCGATCACTAACATATTTCCACCGGCGGCAACTGCGCTCGCCAATCCTGCATTGACTCGTTCCTAACAAAGCAGTATCAAGATTGAAGGCAACACAGTTACTGGCGGGTAATCGTAATTCCGATGAGCGTTAATTAAATGTCGTACGCTCGCTGAGACGATCTGGGCTGATATTCCTTTGAGGATAACGTGTCTGAGGATCGCCCCGGTCGGCGCCAGCTGAGGCGGCCTCGAGCCTCTGTTTAAGGAATTCAGCGACAAGACACTGCCGACGCTCGCAGTCTCGCTGCCGCCGAGTTTGTCGATGGAAACAGCACCGAGACAGTCGTCGTCGGTTCCCGATAGAGAGCCGCAGTCCGGCTCCGTGAGGATGCTCTCCAGCGACGGCAATTGATCCACCGCCGGAATCGCGTACTCCGCATCGTCAAGCTGCAATTCGCAGAGAAACTTGTCGGCAAACTTCTTTCAATGTTCGCGATAGTCGTTTCTCTATAAATCGTACGTTAGGTGGAAAGTTATACAATTTCTTGGTTCTTTCGTAAAGGAACCTCGTTTCCTTGTAGAAACATGTGGACAAGAACCTAAAAATTCAATTTTTATGTTTTACCATCGGAAACTACGGAAGTAGCTATGTTCCTATTGAAATAGTTGGCATTTATCGTAACGCTTGATATTTTTTATTCTCTTTGTGTATATCAGAAGGAAAAATTCTCTTCTGATGTACTGTAATGTCATTTATTATAATAGTTCATATCCTTTGGTTTCACGGTAGAAGAAAAAAATTCAATAACATTGTTCACTGCATCGAAATTTTTTTATTGACCACGTTTAGGACGTACAAAAAGGGCCATTGATGAATGAATATTGACGAGAGGATGAGCTTCTGTTCTATTACGCTATGTAAACACCTTTGAAAATATTAGCAAACTATTAAACCGTAGTTTAAGCTGCCGGCATCTGTTGACAGTCCATAGGACGCATTAAAGGTCAACAAAACCATCCATCGCGTTATTTAAATTTAGTTAATTATAGTATACTAATCTCAAATTCATACAGAAAAAAATCAAATTTTTGAAAATAACGTACGAAAAGCTGTGATTGTAATTACAGCATATAACGAATTCAATTCTCCCACACCTTAACGATACAGTTTTGAAAAAAGGGTCCCACGTTCGAAGTTTGTTTAGCGTTTTATCAATTAAAAATCCGTGCAGCACAAATTCGCAGATACATAAATGTTATACGAACAATTGAATATTAACCGTTGTAGGTACGTTCGAAAGTGAGACAAGTTCCGAATATCAACTACTGTCATAGGAAAAAAGTTTTGAATTTTTATCTTGACGTCGACCGGAAGATGTTTTGTTTAAGAGGGTGGATAATAACCTGCATAACCCGCTTGTCGATGTACAAGAGATTTACGATGGAAAATGGCAGCGTTATTTTTTAATATTTCGTGTAAGTTCGAGGATTGCGTATCGCTGATAAAACGTACCTCTTCGATATCCAAATTGATTGCATCGGCGGCGAGATTTTCCTGGGAACCGACGTCCGATGCAAACCCATTTTCGGCCATTTTTGTTCCACCTGTCAATAGTCCAAGACAGCTGATTAGGGACACTGGTGACTGTAAACACGCGCCTTTTATCTCAGTATTGGTCGAAAATTCAAACAACAACGTGTATTATTCAACGATTATACGGAAAAACATTTGAGCAACTATTGTCGATGATCGATAAATTTATGGGCTTCATTGTACCATTGAGAAATCTCGGGAATTGAAAGGTTCTGCATATTTTTCGAGTGATTTTTTCATTTCAATACGCCCCTGAATTATTCAGTTTGAACGGTTAGATTGAAGATGGCGCCACGAATTATTGAGCGGTTCGGTTACCTCCTCACAGATGTCGCTTTTAAAGCCGTTAACTTTTTCCACGGTGTAATTCTTACACACATGTCTTGCAACGAAGCTAAATTTTCGTGGTGGAGGTAGGCAAGCTTATCGGCTTCACTTTTCGATTCACTAGGCGCCGCTACGCGTCGCTACTAGTAAGGGGAAGTGTTTCCCCCTTATCTCTTACCGGCGTATGGGCCCAAGATGTTTACGTATGTTTTTGTGACGCGATTATCGAAATAACCTTTATTTGCGACCATATACCAGAAGGTTCTACGCGATTTACCGTGATACATTTTTTATCGTGATCTTACGCATTAGTGTCATTTTTTTGGTAGCGTTTGCGAAAAAAATGCGAAATGACTAAGGGTTGCGCGGTTCGCAATTGTAAAACGGGGTACAAGAATTGTAAGCAGAAAGGCTCCGTGTTTCGCGTGCCCAGAAACGTCGAACGATGCAAAAAATGGCTCGATGCTATTCCGGGACTGAAAGAGTCTCAGTACGTGTGCGAAAAACATTTCGAAGAACGATGTATTGTGAGACATTGGAGAAAAAAGGATGTAAATGGTCGTAATATGTGCTGGTACGAATTAATGTATTCAAAAAGTTTTCAGTTTGTTTTAGATGAAAGTAGTCTTTTTTTAATCAACACATGTTTTTTTTACTGGTTTCGTATATTATGCAGTTTACACGACAGCACGGTAAATTAAGTTAGGGCAAACGGCGCATGCGTTGCCTTCAGGAGGGAAAAGGACAGAAGAGCTATTTCTCTCTTCGCCGCACCACTTCTTCCCCTTGCCGTCACGCACCAAGCGGCAGAAATCGGAATAAAAAACAGAACCGCCAAGGGTGCCTACTCCCACTACCGCCGTTGTCAGACCTGTATGTAAGACCGTGGTTACAGAACAGGCCTACTGCGTTCTGTAAAGGTCGGCAAGGTAGGAGGCAGGAAAAAGAGTTTGCGTTTCGTCTCGGGTAAAGTGGCATATTCATCAGCAGTCAACGTTTGTGAGGTAGATGGCGTTGATTATCAAGTCATTTTCCGGTGCCTGTATCTCATCTTATGGATCGAAATTTTGTTATTGATGTTCCAAAAAAGCGGAAAACCGCCAAACCATTTCAATGCGCTACGAAAGATCGCCAAATGACTTGTAAAAAAGATCGTTTTAGACGGAATGACACCTCATCGCGGTCGGTATAGTAGAACAATTATAGATACCCAAAATCTTTGAAACGGCTCTTCAGATCCCGTCGTAACTTTGCCAAACGTCGTCAAATAGACAGCTGTTCGTCTATCTATTTGACGACGTTTGGCAAAGTTTCGACGGGATCGGAAGAGCCGTTTCAGAGATTTTTGGGTATCTATAATTGTTCCACCATACCGACCGCAATGAGGTGCCATTCCGTCTTAATCAAAGTGGGGGAGGTTAACTTGCTGGTCGATTTTCCGAAAAATGCAAATCTACCAAACGATTTAAATGGACTACCATACGCTACTGAACGACCATCAAACGATTAGTAGAAAAAAGTTCGATCAGTTAACGTCGAGGAGCCAACTTTGGCGAGGTGGGTCACGGCGATGATTGCTGCGAGTCCGTGTCTCTATGCGTGTAATTTGCACGATGCCATGCGGGATCGCCACCAGTGGGAAAACTGATGCACTAGATTTTCAGGACTGTCGATATTTTGTGCTTGGTTGGTACAATTTTGATAGTTTTATGCAAAAAAAACTGTAAATTCCAATTTCTCCGTCATTTTTCCATGCAATCAGTTGACACAACGTTCAAAAAGGTTTTTTTTCTCACTGTGAGGAGCCTCACGGTCTTAAAATGTGCATGAATTCGGTGGTCAGTTGGTTATCACAATTCATCCTATGGTAACTACAATCTGTAAAATATTTTTCGAAGTTCGTCAAAATGCTGTCCGTCGGACTCTTTGTGCAACAATACCGCATGTACACAATAAATTTCATCGCAATTGGTTGTAATGTTTGGTCGAAATTGCAGTTCGAAATTTCGAAGCGGTCAGAGCGTGTGATTTATGGCCTTAGTTTCGAAACTCTCTCACGCAATTTTTATTATTGGATTAATTTTTATAATTTAAGTGAGAATGAACTGAGGTTTAGAAAAAACGATATTGATATTTTCCCTGATGCCCAGCATTTGCAACTATGCCTGTCAAAAATGAAGGGATGACGTTGCATTCTGGAATGTTGCTTTCGATTTTGAGATGATGTTGCGCAATTTTGCAGGCATTAATTTAAATTATTATTTGTCGAGAGATCGGTGCTTGATTTTTCACGCAAATTGATCGACCAACTGATCGTATCCTAGGCAACAGGCCTATGTTTGTTCTCTCGTGTGAAAAATGTTCGTAGCCCAAGGGCTGTTGTAAGAACAAATCCGGAAAGGGTGAGTGGCAGAACAATTTTATAAACAAGACATTCGTTGGATGCGTCGTTGATTGCTTCACATCTTGTATTTATAATTATTAGCGCACAACCTTGTGACCTTATCGAGACGATTAAAAATGTACATGTCCGTTGCGTAAATGTACAGTGACCAAAAATCGTAAGATATCTACGAAAATGGCAAAAAAAAATTGAAGCTGTGAATAAAATATCTTTGGAACACGGGAAAATAATCATCTATATATATAAAAGAAAGTGGTGTTAGTTACACCACTTATAACTCAAGAACGGCTGAACGGATTTAGCTGAAAATTGGTGGGGAGGTAGCTTAGAACCAGGAGACGGACATAGGATACTTTTTATCCCGTTCGACCGCGTTTCAGTCAAGTCACTATAAAACGTGGTATAACAAAAACAGCCATTATCTCTGCATCTCCAAGTCAGATACGCACATTATTTGCTATCATAATTTCGACATGCTTTCCATCGAACCCATCTAACATGTGGCATAAATACAAGGATAATATGTCAGAAGATATTTTACATCAAAATCGTGTCAGTTCCAGAAATCCCGATCTTGAGATGAATGAAGAGATACATAATCGGGCTTTACTCTTGATCGAAGACATGTGTTACCTTATGTGCGGCAGTTTATTAGTCAGATTAGGAATGCCAGCGCTAAATCGTGAAATGAATGACGCATTTGATCGAGAATTGGAACGGGAACGTGAATATGATCACCAGGAATTAGATTTAGTAGTTCAAAAGAATGTACCACTGTTGAATCCCCAACAAAAGCAAGTTTATGATACATTAATGAAGGCAATTGATGATGGAAATGGTGGCTTATATTTCCTGGATGCCCCTGGTGGAACTGGTAAGACATTCCTGATGTCATTAGTTTTAGCGACTGTTCGTGCGAGATCCAGCATTGCGCTTGCAGTTGCTTCTTCTGGAATAGCAGCCACATTGTTAGAAGGATGCCGTACGGCTCATTCAGCATTAAAATTGCCATTAAATCTTCAAACTATTGAAGAACCAATATGTAATATTTCAAAAAACTCCGCAATGGCCAATGTTTTATCAGCATCGAAAATCATAATATGGGACGAATGCACAATGGCGCATAAACGTGCATTAGAAGCACTCAACCGAACATTGAAAGATCTACGCAATGACTCAAGATGTTTTGGAGGCGCAATGATTTTACTGTCTGGCGATTTCCGCCAAACACTGCCAGTAATTCCAAGATCAACTGCTGCCGACGAAATAAACGCTTGCCTCAAATCATCGAATCTATGGCGCTATGTAAAGAAACTTCAGCTAACAACAAACATGAGAGTTGCATTGCTTAATGATACATCTGCTAAAGATTTCTCTGAGCAATTGCTTACTATCGGTAATGGTCGAGTACCGGTCGACGAATCAAGCGGATTGATTTCTTTTCCTCAGAATTTCTGTAACTTTGTCTCATCGAAAGACGAACTTATCAACAAAGTATTTCCAAACATCATTACTAACTACAAAAATAATGAATGGTTGAGTGAACGAGCAATTTTAGCGGCTAAGAATAAAGATGTAGATGACCTAAACTACATAATTCAGAATGATATCATTGGAACATTGCATTTATTCAAATCAATTGACTGTGTAACAAACGAAGATGAAGCCACCAACTATCCAATTGAATTTTTAAACTCTTTGGATGTGCCTGGCTCACCACCGCACAATTTACGCCTCAAGGTTGGCTCCGTAGTAATTATGCTTCGAAACATAAACCCACCAAAACTTTGCAACGGTACGCGTTTGGTGGTAAGTAAATTGATGAACAATGTGATTTACACGACGATACTCAAAGGAAAATTCGAAGGTGAGGAAGTTCTCATTCCGAGGATCCCGATGATCCCAACCGATATGCCGTTTCAGTTTGAAAGACTTCAATTTCCGATCCGTCTTGCATTCGCCATGACCATTAACAAATCACAAGGACAATCTTTGAAAGTTTGTGGTCTGAATCTTGAAAATAAATGTTTTTCACATGGGCAATTATATGTGGCATGTTCACGGGTCGGAAGCCCATCTGCGTTGTTTTTATTTGCGCCTGATAATAAAACAAAAAATGTCGTGTATCACAAAGTGCTTAACTGAAGAGTACAACCGATGCACCAAAATACATAAACAATAAAGAATCATTAAAATACTTGATTGTTTATATTTATATTTTTCCTAATAAAAAATTGAATTGAATAAAATCCAAAATCTGCTTATTTATTGCCTCTAAGGCGGAACAGAGTTCGCCGGGTCAGCTAGTAATGAGATAAAACTTTATGCGTTTACAATTTATATATTTATAATTTTATAATTATACATAAGTATCCATAATAATAGGTATTCATAAATAAATGTAACATTTTTTATTTATAAATTCTATAATTATGGATAAATCTTTTTAATTTTTTTCTTTCAAATAAATATAATAGTTTTTTATAATTTGTATTTACATTAAAAAATATACATATGGATAAAAAGGTCTGAATTATTTTCTCAATGATAATACGACCTTCGAAATTCGTTTCGCTGTAATATATGGTCCTTCATGTCATAATACTTGAACAACGGAATTACGAAGGACTTATTCCTTAACCAGTTACTTACCCCCTGCCAAGCTGAAAATGGGCGGTGTTCGGAAATTAAAAAAAATTATAGGTCCTAAAAAAATCCGGAAGAATATCCATCATACGTTATTGATTAGTATTATTAATGCATGAATAAAAAAATAATTCAACAGTCCTAGTCTAGTTTGAGTTGATCTATTTTGTTTGATCGGTTTGAAAAATCGAAGAAGATTCCTGTGTACTAACTTTATAGTCTATCGAGCCAAATTTTTTTATTTCGGAAGAAATATGTAACTTTGCTTTTAAGTCGCAATTTTGCTTTTAAGTCGCAAAATGTTTTCGTCTCAAAATGTATGCTTTAAATGATTATAAATAAGGGTTTAAACGTTAAGTAAAAAAAACGTTTTGACAAAATATAGATAATTGATTTCCAAAACTACATTTAAAAATATTTAAAAAGTTGAACGTACCTGTGCTCGAGCCTGTCCCTTCGCGCAGTCACATTTACTCCATCACTCAGCCCCTAATTGAGATTTTGGGATATTTTTTTTTCTTTAAGACGCGTAAAATTACCGAAAAAGATCATCAAGAATATTTTTTTTCATAACAATGGCGTAGGTAAGTAAACTCATCATAACCGGTGCGATGGTCTAGTGGTTAGCGTGCTCGCCACTAAACCAGCGGACCGGGAGGTCCCGAGTTCGAATCCCGGTCGCGTACATTTCGTCGTGAAATGTTTTTCTTCGGCATTTCGCGGCGAAATAAGACTAGTTCCACGACCGGGGGGCGAATTCGATGACCGGCTGTATTGGTATAGGTTTTCCGCAGTTTCCCTATACCCATGACAGAAAATGTCATGATGAATATAATACAGAGGGGGAAGTCGGCTGCAGCCGCCAGAGGGGGGAACAGAGAGGAAGATGGAGAAAAAAGGAAGTAAAACAGTAGAGGAAAGAACGGTCATAATGTGGGGAAGAATAGGTAACAAACGCGAAAGCGTGTACCTAAGGAAAAAACCAAATAAAAAAATAAAAAAAGTAAACTCATCATTTATAAGGATTGCTGTCATACTAGAGTGGTCAAATTATCTAAAGGAACTTGATCGGCGACTTAAATTCTACGTTACTTCGATGAGTGTACAGTTAGTCCCGGGGTGTGCATGTCCAAGTGACTGAGAGTTTTTCATTACCGAACTGGATCGAAATGAGAAGGGTCTAATAAGGTGGAAGGGATAAGCTACCCGCGAGTGTCACAAAGCTGACGGGGCCAGGAACGTAAAGAGCCAGGGCCTGATTTTACCGGGGGGGAGGGGGGAGCTAAAGCCTCCGGCGACCTCCACAATTCAAATTATAGGCGAAGTCTGCTCACGAATCGTATGCAACAATTAGTGAAAAAAATCCCTCCAAAGATCTAACAAAGAATGAAAAAGTTATCACGCTCTTATAACACACTTTTTAAAAAATAACATATAAAAGCGTATTTCCGTAAAAAAAAAGAATAACACGAGACACGATGAATTCGCTATTAAATAATGTATTCCACGGATTATAATTTTTTAAATGTCACGGAGATTGAGCCAGCCATTCATTTGTTTCTAATTTGACGGTGTATCCGAAAAAAAAGGAATATCTGTTTGCTCATATCGTTTTTACAGCTACTAAAAGTTGCCTATGAAAGTTTTAGTGCTCCGCGTATAGTATATAATGACATACTAAAAAAATTAATTCACTCACCCACAAAAATGGCAAAACATTATAATTGTAATCGAATTTAGCTGAAGTCAGAAAACGATCTTCTCTTTCGAAATAAACGATTTAAGGGGCTATACCAGCGTGAACGCTGAAAACTTGGGTGATTTTCGGGAATTTTTTCAAAGAAAAGTACTCAATTAAAGGTTTCGGAAAATTAAGAATATATTTGGCTATATTTGACCTATATTACATATTTTTTTCATATAAAAATATTGAGATCCAAACGACTTATACGCTGCCTTTGGAGGCGCCAAAAAAAAGGTTCCTCCACTGCTGACATGATTCCGGCCGATTGAGTAGCCGAAACCGAAAAAGGAAAAAATGTCGATAAACCGGAAGGTATTTCCTGTACAATGACGTAAGATTTTCGAAAAATATCAAAATCCAAGAAAATGGCGTCGTTATGAAAAAAAGTCTGTTTTCTTGTCTTCAAAATGGTCGTTTTTTTCAATGCCAAATCGTCAATTTTCATCCAATCAAAAATATCCTACGTCATTGTAGAGTAAATATATTCAAGAGTACTCAGTTCAAATTTCAAGTCAATCGGATAATTGCTCTTTGAGTTACAATGTCAGGAAATTTGAAAAATCTCATTTCAAGAAAATGCGTTTAAAGATTTGACTATCGATTTTTGCAAGATAAAATGATATTGATATAAATGATATAAATAATGATATTCTTGAAAGTACAAACTGTCGAAAAAAGGCAATAAAATATATTTTTTCAAAGTGTCACACTGGTGTAGCCTTTCAAACACTATAAAAAATTAATTTTGTTTGGTAAATAACTAGGAGCCTCCCACTTCCAGGATATCAAACTCTGCATCGTTGGAATGCAATAAAATTTTTTTTCTTCCGATAGCAAATTCTTTTTTGCCAGATCAAAGCTACTTTTTTAAAGATCCTCGTTAGAGGCCTGCAAGCAAACTCTAAAAAAACATTCTGGATAACAATAAAAACGGATAAAAGGTAAAAAGAACTTCCGTTGCATTCCAACGATGCAAACTTCAACAGCATCCACTTCGCCGTTGCCCCAGGGCGTCCACAACTTCAATTTCGGTCCTGTAAAGAGCGCGGAAATGGAGTAGTCAAGGAGATTAGACCTAGCTGACGTCTACGGTTTGAATGTTAGACATGTTGATAGTGAAGATGGAATAACGTTGGCTTGAGATACGATTTTGTAACGTGACGTCACTAATAAACATTTATTCGCGGTAAATCGCGATTTATAACAATTAAAATCAAACTTTGTGCGTGATTATTTTTTTACATCGGGGTCGAAGAATTCTAAGGTAATATTTCGACGAGTTTCAAGTTCGTCTTTCGATTGCGAAGGTCTAAACACGAATAACATTAAGTCTGACGGTACTTCATCCACTTTAATCTACTTTACGTGTACACCAATTATTATTATGCTGTAGAACTAAAATCGTAGGGACCGAAACACGTGAGGAACGAAGGAAAGGGTTACACGGTTGGTGCACGCGATTGCAATAACCATTAGTCCCCAATGTAATGGAGTATGTGTGTTTTACCAAGAGGACGAAAATGCCAAGCGAAAGATCACTATAATTGGAAGGATTCTTTACGTACGAATTCCTTGAAACTCGCAATGAAGATTTCAAGGTACCCAATTACGATTTTTTTCCCCTCTACATCGCTTGCTTTATTAATATCTGTTATTCAATGCAGCGATAAAGATGTTTTTTTATTTTTTCAATACTTGTATTGATTTATTTTTTGAATTATGAACAGTTTTATCGATTATTTTCTGGTTTTTAATTCATGGGTACAAAATCAAATTTGGCAATGTTGAAATTAGTGAAAGAATTTTAGAATCCTCAAAAATAATGCCAACACTTTACATGGAGGGAGATTTATTTGGAGGGTACAATCCAGCATTTGCAAAAATCTTTTTTTTTTTTAATTATTATTCTCTACACTTCTGCGCGTATTTATTTAGTTATTTGTTTATTTTATCTTAATGGGGGACGGTGTGAATGTTTCCGCGCTTGGGCACGGATTCTCTTGGGTGCAAGTAGAGTTAAATGCGTTTTTTTCGAAACCATATCCTCGGGACAGTCGACACGATAATTGGAACAGTTATTAATATTTTTCGATGCATTTTTTTTCTTGTCAAATATATTTTCTATAGTCTTTCAACTCATTTTTGGGTTTTATCGCGAATATTTTTTATACGCATTACCGCTCAAATGTGAAGACGAAAAAAATGATTGAAAAAAAAGTACTATATCAAATTTTCTTTTTGCGAAATTGAAGAATTGACCACGATGGTCAATGAGTATAATATTGCTTTGCAAGAATCTTTTGGGATTTTTCAAATCCATCAAACCATAGGGCACTTATTATGTAGATAGATAATTTTTAAATACATTTTTTTTAATCATGCCTTTAAAGTATTTTTATATTTTTATTTTTATTTTTATTTAAAGTACAATTTAGGCTTTTAAGACGTTGTCGAAAAACTGTGTTTCCGGCCCGGACGGAGGTACGTAACACCAGGATTGAATTTAAGGGGAGGTACCTGAGTAAACGGCGAGAAAAAGAGGCAAACTTCGGGAATTTTTATCTCAACAACTAATGTTTCGATTGGATCCGGGTTTTTTTTATTGGAAAATATGTATACTGAGGTATGTTTAGAATTTTTGAAAAATAAATTCGTTCACTGGAAGCGATCCAAACGCAATTATCTCGAAGTATAGTTTTCAAACTCGGTGCCAGATGTATTTCGAAAACGGCTTGTTCGATGTTGTCCAAATTTGGATACAATATTCTTCGATATTTTTTCTCGTTCGCCACGTAGGATTTTTTTTGAAATTTTCATTTTTGACGGAATTGCGACCGTTTTAATTTAACGTTCGTTTTTCGTTCGCAATTTCCGAAGATTTTGGATGGCATACACATTGCATAAAAAAGCAATGGTCCAATCAAATGAAGAACCCCTACGTGGCGAACGAGAGAAACTATCGAAGAATATTGTATCCAAATTTGGAGAAAATCGGGCAAACCGTTCTCGAGATACATCTGGCACCGACTTTGAAAACTATGTTGAATTTATTTTAAAAAAATCCTAAACGTACCTCAATTTTTCCAATTTCCAATTTTACAAAACCCGGATCCAATCGGAAAATTAGTTTTTGAGATAAAAATTCCCGAAGTTTCCCTGTTTTTCTCGCCGTTTACTCAGGTACCTCCCCTTAAAGGTGTGGAGGCCCGGGTCAACGAGCAAGTAGAAGGTCCCTAATTATTTTTCAAACTAGATGAGATTTTAAAATCGTGTATAAGTAATTTATTCCGAGAAGAGAAAATCCTTTCAAACAACATACTTCATTTCAAGCTTCCTGACATTCGTTCTGAAAATGATGTCACATACTGCTGATGTCAGGAAAATAACGTTTCATGGCATCAACTAAATTCGATTACAGTTATAATGTTTTCCATTTTTTCGTGTAAATAAAAGTATTTTTCAAGTGTATAATTATATACTTCATAGTGTAATATTGTGTATATACTATAGTCTGCACATCAGTTGAACTTACCAATATAAAATCTTTTTTGTCATTTGATTTATACGATTTTAAAGTGAACTCTTTTTGGATAAACAACACCGACTGGCCTATGTGAGCGGCAAGTACTTAAACAGTCGTAGGCGTTTCACCAGTTGTGTAAAACAATATAAGTAAACAAATATTTATTTTTTCCGGATACGCCGAAAAATGTTAAGAAATGGATCGTTGGCTCAACTCATATGAAATAAAAAAAAATCATAATCCATGGAATATATATTTTTTTTACAAAGAATTTAATGTCTTTGGTGTTTGTGATTATCTTTTTCAGAAATACGATTTAGAATGTTCTTTTCAAATACTTTCAATACTTTCAATACACTTGTATCATGAAATTGTGACAACGTTTTTTCGTTGTCAGATCTCTAAAGTAATTTTTTTTACACTAAGTTTTGCTTGTCATTCGTCAGGTCCTGTTGCTCCCTTCAAATCCGCAAGAGCGTAACACGTTAATATAGAGTTGTACCGAAAGTCCAATTTGTTGTTGCAAATGTACCAGTGCTTAAATTATATACGTTATTTTTTATTAACTGCACAGCTTGACAGCCGATTTGGTGTCGCAAGAGTGTATATTTTTTCTAAATCTTATCTCTCTACTGATCCTATTTTTACACTTAATATTAATATTCCAAGTAAAAATGCGGAAATAGACAATCTTTAATGAAATCTGATTTGATTAAAAAATGTAAGTTTTAATCAATATTTTTTAATTGAGTAAGCATCTTTTTCGTGTTTTTTCTGAGTGAGACTTGTCGAGGCAGTTACGCATCAGACTCCAAACGTAATCAGCCATCATGTGTGTGTGTCTCATCTTCCAATATTTTTCATTATTATCATATATTATTATTATTATATTATTAATCCAAGATTTTTATGTCTTGATGGAAGCTCTTTACTGAAAGAGCCAAGATTTTCTGCGAATTGATCCTGATCCTTTATTTCCATCCCAAAATAAGAAACAAAAAGCACTTTTCACGAAATCAGCATTCGTTTTCTAAATTTTCTAATAACATACTCTCCGTATATATAACAAAATGTATTAGGGTAGTTTGAACAAGCTTGTCTTCGCTTTGCTGCCGTCGACATATTACTGAATTCATTTATAATAGCAAATCATTTAAGAAAACAACGAAAAAAGTCCTTAAGGACGGTGGAGCCGTCCAGTTGACCCAAGCGACGGTTTATGAATTTCTTTTTCAACGAACCTCGACAAATGCATACGAGGTTTCCCGTGAAAAACGACGCAACCGACCCAACCTCGAGCCAGCGTCACGCCAATCACTGTCTACCATTGGCCGATGAACGGCAGCACTACCGGTTTAGTGTTGCGCCACGGTAGGAGTGATCTCTTCGGCCCAACGCTGGGATGTACGGTTGGCCAATAGTAGGCTTACCGGAAATCCTAACAGTTGGCCGGGTATTGGCCCAGCGTTGGGCGAAAAACGACGCTACCGACCCAACCTCGAGCCAGCGTCACGCCAATCATATTCTACCATTGGCCGATGAACGGCAGCACTACCCGTTTAGTGTTGCGCCACGGTAGGAGTGATCTCTTCGGCCCAACGCTGGGTTGTACGGTTGGCCAATGGTAGGCTTACCGGAAATCTTAACAGTTGGCCGGGTATTGGCCCAACATTGGGCTAAAGAGATCACGATCATTGGCTGACGGTTGGCGTGATCACCGGCCCATAGTAGGGCTAAGGTCGGCTTCATATTGTTGGCGCAATATTCGGGCTAGCGTTGGCCCAGTGTAGGGTTGTCAAAATAACCTCAATTTTTCTTTCAGAGACAATGCATCGGTCCTTATTCCCGCACGTGGATTAGATTCAGAAGTTTCTGTGCTCGATGATTGCTCATCGGGAGAGTTATTAGATTCACTAAACTCGTTATGCACAATCACTTCGTAGAATGTTTCCAAATTTGTTTCACTATTTATTACTTGTCCTTTTGTTTCGTTGCCTCTGATTCTAACCTGCTGTAAAGAGTCTTCTAATTTTTGTCGTCGTTTTAACACTCGGCGTTTCTTAATACTGTCATAATACCTCGGCATTTTTTTTAATACACCACAAAACTAGTATAAATCAATTTTATTTTTAATAAACTGAATTTCAGAAAAGAGTTATGAGTTTTTATTATCACAGGACGTAGAAAATTGCGTGCAGCGATAATAAAAAAATATATAATAACCCAACGAACACCCAACCTTGGGCCAAATATCGATTACCAACTGTCAGCCAACTATCGGGTCCCAGTGGTGGCCCCGAACATGGGCCAATCGGTTGATCATGGGTTTGCCAGTCTACAATTGAAGCTCGGCACACCATCGAAGAGCCAACGCTGGGCCAGTACTAATTAATGACCATCGGCCAATCGTCGGGGCGAGCGCAGGCCCTGAGTCTGAGCCAATCGTTTGACCGTGGTTTCGCCAATGCTTTTTTACGTATATACGTATATACGTTTATACGTAAAAAAATTCTTGTATAGTCCATACACACACACACACACACACACACACACACACACACACACACACACACACACACACACACACACACACACACACACACACACACACACACACACACACACACACACACACACACACATATTACGTATATACGTATACACGTAAAAAAGCATTCTTGTATATATGTATGGAATATACCGTTCAAAGCCAGTCAAAGCCGGTGTTGGGCCAGGATTGGCAATTCGTCAGTTTGCCATGCTAAAAATAAGCGTTGGCAAAACCACGGTCAAACGATTGGTTCAGACTCAGGGCCTGCGCACAACCCGACAATTGGCCGACGGTCATTAATTAGTGCTGGCCCAGCGTTGGCTTTTCGATGGTGTGCCGAGCTTCAATTCGAGACTGGCAAACCCACGATCAACCGATTGGCCCATGTTCGGGGCCAACACTGGGACCCGATAGTTGGCTGACAGTTGGTAATCGATATTTGGCCCAAGGCTGGGTGTTCGTTGGTTTGCCATGCTTCAAATGAGCACTGGCAGAATCATGGCCAAACCATTGGCCCGTATAAAGGACCAACACTGGGTATTGGTGGTTGGTGCTGAATATCGTACCAAGCGTCGGCCGCATGTTAAGCGCCGGCAAATTTTTCACGGGGTATAACATTATCGACGATTGTTCTGAAAAAACTGCTTCCTCCTTCTAAATATTTTATTTTTGTTTCCCCCACATCGCAACTATTTATTGTTAGGGAGCTTAACAGATTATAGTTCTAGAATAAAACAAATGTCACAATGAAAAAGTAAAAAAATAATAATTATACCCATTTATATTTATGTCACGAGATTATTTATTATTGCCATTAATTAATATTAAGTGTTGCCGAAATACGGTAACTTTGCGGACATTGAGATTGCCAGCAATGCTCTTCATTCGCCAGCCAAGTTTCGTAATCTTTCATCAAACCTTGTGGTTCAATATTGAATATATATGGTTTACGATGGGCAAAATAGGGTGTTTTTTTTTCTAAATGTTTATAAACGTCTAGTTTGCGTTAATCCGTTGTTAAAAATGGTTTATCTGGGTGCTAAATAGCCAAACAAAATTAAATCGCCCGTAGCGTGAACGTCTAGCCGATCTAACCACACGTAAAATTGCATACATTAATTTATTTTTTACCTCAAGTGTTTAGTAATGAAAAATTGTCAAAAAATTCGCAAAGACTCAGTATATGGTAGACATATATTTTTTTCAAATTTAATCTTGGATTGTGGCTCACGTTTCAACTCTCTTAAGGCCTTAGGCCACAGTAACGGGTATAAAATCATGTGCGAATTTAACAATTTTTTTTCGTATGAAAAAGGGATTCACTCATAAAATTAATTACACATCTATTTAGTATGAATATCAAGCTATTGGAAAAAATATATATTTTTTTTCGATGTACAAAATAGCCGTAAATTTAATTACCGTAAATTTAAAACAGGAACATGAAATTCTAACGTGGATATAGAATTTAATAGACGCAACATGGAATTTCAAAAACAAGTTTGTAAATTTGTGGAAAATGTATTGCATTAACCCGTGTCTTCCTTTGAAAATTACTACAGATGTATAATAAATCAACTATAAAAAACAGAGCATTGAAAATACAAAACAAGTTTGAAATTTATTTACAGCTGCCTGAAAAATATAATATATGTGAAACTGAATTTTGCGATACGTACAATGCACGATCACAACAGATTTATTTAAAAGAGCGAAACTGGAAAACTGAAATTGGAAAATTCATAAACGCTGATGAAAATCACATGAATCAATGTGAAAATTATATTAAATTTACACTACATTTAAGGCACAAAAGATTTGAATTTTACGAACTCAGTAAATGAAATTGAATTTAAGACACTCGTACCGTAAATTTAAAACAGGAACATGAAATTCTAACGTGGATATAGAATTGAATAGATGCAACATGGAATTTCCAAGACAAAAGCCACTGAGAATAACAATTGTTTGTCAAAAACAAATCACAGTTAAGTTGAATTTAATGTGTTCGTATATTAATATTGAAGAAACATTTCATGATTTTCATAATTATTGACCCGGACGATATCTCAATATCACATGAATTTCAAATATGCGCGTGCAGTGGACAGAGATGGGCGCGCGGTCGGTGTACGGGCTCGTCGGCGGTCACTGAAGTTAAGCAGCATTGGAGGCGGCCAATTCTGGAGCGGTGACCGCTTGCCCGTGCACTGGTTTGCGCGTCAACCTCCGAATGGGAGGCATTTTTTCTGAGTTTCTGATGGTAATACAACTGAAACTCAGCCGAATATAGCCGCCTGTATCGGCCCAGGTTTTCCGCAGTTTCCCTGGGCCCTCGTGCAAATGCGATACAGTAGTGCATTAGGAAAGAGTGGATGCGGTCAACACTCTGGAGGGGGGGGGGGAGGAATGTAGAGGGAACTGTGGAAGGATTGTGAATGATGGAAGGAATAAAGGAGGGGATGGTAAAGGGGGAAGGACACCGCGCCTCTGAGGAATACATATATAAAGAAAAAAATACATACGTGAAGTGATTTCACTGCATTTAAATTTTATTATTCAAGTATTCAATATTAATTATGGGATAAAGCTGCGAAAAAATCACATACACAAGTATCACGAAAGCATCATACAGTACATGAATTGAGTGGTCTTAATTTGATATTTTTTACATAAAAACGTATTGTAATTATCAATTTCTAAAATAAACTTGATACTTAGGATCAGTAATTTAAATACACACCCGTATATTGATATTAGCAAATGGTTCTTGAATTTAATATACACTCGTATTTTGATATCAGCAAATGGTTCTTGATCTCAATATACTTGGATGTGATTATTTCTTTACACGTGCATTATTTTTCAAACGCACAAGTATATTAATATTACGGAACTACACTTTCAGTTTTAAAATAACCTGTTTTGGAATTTCAAAATCGTATCTGAAATTTCATAAGCGGTATCCGCATAAAAACTGCCTACACTTGTATATTAATTTTTTTACAGAAATTTTTCACAGTGTACTAGTCAGACTCGAATCGTAACACATGTTGTACAATTTATGCGAAAATCCCAACCCCCTCGATTTCACGAGATCGTGAATCAACACCCTTGGACGGCAAAACTTTATACACAGTCTGATAACGAGAGGAGGAAAGCAGAGAGAGAAAGAAAGAGAATGAGACGATCGACTGAATTGTCAAGGACTTTTTGTCCATTCTCATCCGCTATGTCGCGTGCATGTTCATGAATGCTTCAGACGTTAATTACATTTATTTTACGGTCGTTCGCAAATCGACCCGAAAAAAATTTCAACTGATTATTTCCGTCTTTGTTCCTTTCCCGCCATAACTTGTTCTGAACTTTGGTATACAAAAATTCGTCCGTCTTTTTTCTCGCAATACACCCTCTCGATTGAAACTGTTCATTGAAACAGTGTCTTGTTCACGATTTTCTGAACATCCGATTTTCGCGGTGTTTCAATATTAATGAAAGGGGACGAATGTTTTGAGCCGGATAATGTTAAGGGGGGAAATTCCTTTGTAAAGAAAAGAAGAGAAAGCTGAGGGACTACTTTATAGCCCCGGAATCGGAAATTAATCGGTAGGTCATTTGGTCACAGCATTTTTCAGTCTTGAAACATTAAACGCATCTTCCGGAAAATCACTTTTTCGTAAACCTCGTACAAGATAACTTGAAAACTATCTGATCGATCATTATGAAACTTCGCACACTTTCAGATGACACAATAACCGTCTATGTGAACCTGAAGTCTCTTGAAAGTTATTTCAATAAAATGATGCTTTCCATCAACAAACACTCTAGTAAAAATTTCATGAAAAATAGAACATTTTTTCAAACACGTAGCATTTTTTGGATTTTCACTCTTCTTTGGATTTTATAGGTTCACATAGAGCTTGTGGGTCTTAGAAATCTAAAACCACTTGGCTCTGATTTTTTGGATCAATGCAACAAACGCTAAGTCGTACGCCGTGGAACAACTTAGGCGGCAAGTGTCGACGACCGCCATTTTTAAATACCTAAAACTTTAATTATGTAGAACAAATAGTTTCGACATGAAAAAAACTGAAAATTCGCTTATTTTCGGCTGCCTAATGGGATCTCCTCCTCTAAGTTCTTAGGTCACAGTAACGGGTGTAAAATCATGTCCGAATTTAACCATTTTTTCGTATGAAAAAGTGATTCATTCATAAAATTAATTACACATCTATTTAGTATGAATATCAAGCTGTTAAAAAATATATATATTTTTTTTCGATGTACAAAATGGCCGACTACGAATATTGTCTTTTATCTTTTTTTTAGGCGCTCCGCGGCGTGACATTTAGCATCCACAATTTTTTACCTAGAACAAAAAACGAAAATTCACGTCAATCTACATTAGAATACCTAGAGAAGTACGTACGGAATTTGAAAAATATTGTTTTATTCAAAAGTTGTAGGTATTTGAACTTAAGGAGTTACCCCCACTTGCGATTTTGAAAAAATCGATTTTTTTTATTGCATTTTTTTGAAGTATAAGTATCTGAGAATATGTCCTGAAAATTTCAAGTCGATCCGAACAAACTTGACTGAGATATGCGCGTTGAAAGAGAAGAATCCGTTGTGTAAACGACCGGAAATTGAAACTTTAAACGCGTTTTTCTCAAAATGGCATTTCTGAAGTCGGTGACCAAGATTACTCGAACACTAATGAACCGATCTTCTTGAAATTTTGCAGGCTTATTTAATACATAAAAATGTAGTCTTTAATCGTTCGATTTTTTTTTCGAAAAAAAAATGGCCGTTTTATAGCCAAAAAACGGCCGTTTTTTTTTCGTTAAAATCGAACCATTAACTTTGACTGTCCGCCATTTTGTGAAAAATGAATATTTTTTAAAATCCTTCGATTAAAGACTAGTTTATACTTATATTTGACTAAATCCATCCGCATTTTTTTTCAGATGATCCACTTCGCCGCAATGTTGGTCACCGCAAACCGTGTATATAAAAACATTATTTCATTGACGGCCATTTGCCACTAAACAATGTAATATTTTTCAATAAAAAAATTACTGAAAGTTCTTCAAGATGTGTTCTTTAAGATCGTATATTGATCGATTAAAAAAGTTTTGTAGTTTTCTTTAAAAAAATTCATGAAAAAGGCCTTTTTCTGCGCTACAAGTGGGGGTAACGCCTTAAGAAATGAATTTTCAGTGAAAAATTTCGTTATAACTGCTCATAAGCTGCTCATAAAATGAAAAGTTTTCAATTAATCAGAAATTCCGTACGTACTTCTCTGCTAAATGCAATTAGGAACATAACTTTTAAATATGAAGTGAATCGAGTGAAAATTGTCGAAGTTATTTGTTACGTCAATTGGAAAAAAGCTGTTTCGAGAAGTTTCGAGTAGTCGGCCATTTTGTACATCGAAAGATATATATATATATATTTTATAACAGCTTGATATTTATACTAAATAGATATATAATTAATTTTCACATGATTTTATACACGTTACTGTGGCCTAAGGCCTTAACGAAATTTACCAACTGCCGGATACTTAAAATTGATAGCGTAAAGGATGTACGATTATATTTCATCCATACCTCGATTTGTCTAATTCGGCAAAATCGATTGCAGTTAATAAATCAATCAGCACACTAACCTCTTCCGAGTGAATTTATACCATTTCGTACCTCCTGTTCCCCAAGAGACAAGTCTCGTTTTTCGTATACAGATATTTCGCGTATAGATCGTTGGACGAGCGATAAGGTTCTTTCCAGTCTACTATAATTATCGTCGTGTGCTTCTCTGGGTACGATCGCGATGACTCGATTCGAAAAGAGATTGTATGTCGCCTGTAATATTTGCTCGCGGAGGAAAGCGAGTCGCGTGCCCCGCGTTTTCTGCTTCGATGTCGTCGCGGCTTTACCGGAGAGCTATATAAGAAGCCGCGCAGGCACAGGCTCAAATCAGTTTCGATATTGCCACGACGAAGGCTTATGAAGAAACCCTCATTTCTCACATCGCAGTGGAGAAAATCAACATTGGAATTTCATACAAATATCAAATATCCATTAATCGCGTGCAGCGTCAATTTCATGAATCGACTCAAATCAATTTGATGGAAATTCAATTTTTCCAATTACATCGAAAAACATTCTAGCCTATTCGTTTCGAATTATCGAATAAATTTAGGGGTAGAGGCGGTGCGTTGAATTCCTTCCGCTTGTCAAAATAACGTTCAAAACTATCGAAAGGCATGCTGGGAAAAAGAGCGGTACGAATTTCGAGCTTATTTCGCGGTATTTGAGGTAGTCCTATCGCCAGGCTTCAATCCATAGGATTTTCATAATTTTTTTTTGAGCTTCACTAAATATATGAATAATCGTCTCTGTAAAATTTCCGGGTCGTTTATCGACCTAATTACAGAGAAAAGAAATATTGAAATTGCGTATTTTTGTGAAGGAATTCCGAGACGACATACAAAAACCCAATTTCCGGTCGCTACAAAAGTGTATATAACAGTGGGAATCCGTCAGATTCTTAAAAACAATCAGATTTACATACTTAACACTTGTAGTGATCCAGTGCTCTCAGAAAAAATTACGCTTATTGACCTAATTTTTATGTAATATCAAGTTTAATTTGAACTTCCGGTATTGGATTTATAACCACTTGCTACGATAAAAAGACGTGACAGCAAGGCAACAGCTGACTGTAGTGCTAACCTCATCTCACTCATTCGAATTTCCACACATATTTCATTTTTAACCGACATATTTCGCCGACACAAATTTTCCACGCTTTTTACCAGTCGTGGCGCGAATACAATCCCGTGCAGAAATTTTGGCAGGGATACAGCTGGATTCTGACTTGTATCCCGGGCTCCCAGTCGGGATCTAGTCCGATATCGGATGAGATTCGAAGACTAAATGTAAGATCCGTAAACTGGATTCCATTAGGGATCCAGAACCAGATTCTTTAATGACTCTAAATAGATTCCCCATGGAATCATTGAGGAATCTGGGAAGGATCACGGGTGAATACAGGCTGAAATAAAATGTCAAAAATGGAATTATGACATGTTAAATTTATTATAAAAATAAATAACATTTATAAAGTTTTGGTGCATTAAACTATCAGTAAAAAAAAAATTTGTTCAAAGATTCAAATAGCAGATCTCGCTCATCGCGAGATTTTGATGTGAATTAAAAAAAATTCACATCAAAATCTGTGAATGCAAATGTATTGACAAGAAATTATAAATACAAAAAAATTCACAAAATTAGTTGTGAATTTTTTCGTATTTAAGACAAATTAAAATCAAATTCAAAATGATTAGATTGAAATTTGCGCCAAAAGTGAGTTCGTACGTATTTTGAGAGAAAACATTGCCTCGAGGCAAAGAAATTTTTGCACATAACTTTTTGTGCGAACATTTCTTTGCCTCAACACAATGTTTTCTCTCAAAATACGTTTACACTTGTGGTGTAAATTTTAATATAACTGTCGTGAATTCGATTTTTATTTTCTTCAACTTGAGGAAATTCACAACTCATTTTGTGATTTTTTTCATATTTATAATATAATATTTGAAACTCACAACTTTTTTTGCAAAAATTTCTTTGCCTCGACGAGATGTTTTCTCTCGAAATGCGTAAGAACTCACGGTTGGTGTAAATTTTAATCTAATCATTGTGAATTTGATTTTAATTTGTCTTAAATACATGTTTATACCCACCGACATGTCGGTGGGTATAAACAGAGACTTATTCCCCAACACCGGTATCCTGGTTAGAATCCAACTTGCATCAGAATCGGAATATGTACGACGACGATGGCATAATTTTGAAAATTTTGGCATCACGTGTATTTTCGGTATTACTATGTAATTCCTATCTATAGATAGGAATTTTATAGATAGGAATCTATAGACAGAAATTCCTATCTATGGATAGGAATTCCATAGTAATACAGAAAATACACGTGACGCCAAAATTTTCAAAATGACGCCATCGTCGTCGTACATATGCCGATACTGATGCAAGTTGGATTCTAACCGGGATACCGGCTTTGGGGAATCCACGACAAATCCTGATCGGGATTTGATCGGACATAGGGTATCCCGGTCAAAATTTCTGCACGGGATGCTTTATATTTCCTGCGCCTGACATTGTTTTGATAGATCGACGTTGAAAAGCATGGAGGTTAAACTCGCCTGGTTGAGTAAAAAGCGACGGAGTTAGAACCAATATTGCCAAATATCAAACCTAGAAATACTGCGCGAATCGTTGGAATAACTATTTGTTTAATTTTATCTAATTAAATGTGAACATTCATTAAACAGTTTACACATGGAAAATTTGGTTATTACAATTTTCGTTTGCATATGTCAAAAATATAAATTGTACAAGTCTCAAGGATGATCAGTGGTACGACTAGTGTGAAGCGATAAGACTACCTTGATGAAAGACCTTGCGCTTCTTATCGTACTCGCTTTTTTCCATTTTCAATTAATCAGAGCGGACTGGGCAAAGGACGAAAGATGGCGAAGAAAAATACCCCGGCTGCTTTGCAGACAGACATATCGACGGACGAGGAGTGGTCAAAGATATTGGAGAGGAAGGGATTAGTCGGTAAGTGAAAAAGGTTTCATTATCAAAATTATTCCATTTCGGATAAGGAGTCTTCGATTAATTATTAATTTACCGCTTGACACTCCAGTCGTCGATATATATTCGGATTGGAGTGGTCCCTGCAGCGGAATGATCAGTATCCTTAAGAAGATCAAAATGGAAATTGGCGGTGATTTACTGAGTTACGTGACGGTAGGATTCGACTGTTAATTACACACAGCTCGACAGACGATTTGGTGCCGCAAAACTGTACATTTTTTTCTCCATCTTATCTCCATACTGATCCTATTTTCAGCACGGAGACCGCTGTAAAAATTTCGAAAAATCGTCTTTTTTGGACACTCTTTAAAAAAATTCTTTTAATCTTGGAAAATATGATGATCATTCGTTTATAGCTGGAAAACCAGTTTTAAAGTGGCTGAAAAGCGCCTTCGGCGATGCCACGCCGGTAGACGCAGTTCTCGACTCTTGTAAGCCTTTGGGGAAAAAGTTACCGGCTAATTTTTATGTAAACATTTTTTTTAAACAGGTTCTATTTAACCCTTGTCAGTCACATCTCCAGATTGTGACGTTGGGGGTGTAATCAACCCCACTCACTTTGTAGAGGGATAAATGATTGAAAAATTGAAAAAAAAAAAAAAAAAAAAAATACTACAATGCATTTTCAACGCTTGTGTGTAAGACCATGCCGATTATTTTTAAGTCGTGTAATTTTTAATATAAAGAAAAATAAAGATAAAGAATTTATCTTTATTTTTTTAAGAATAAATTCTTTTAAAAACATAAAGTATAAATATAAAATCTAAAATATATTATATAAAATATAAAAATATATATTATATAAAAATATAAATTAAAAAATATAAAGAAAAATAAAGATCAAGAATTTAATATAAAGAAAAAAATTCCGGAAGGTCGAAAAACGGCTGGGGTTGATTCAACCCCCGATGACTGTTAAGGGTTGATGTACTAAAAAGTAGAAAATAATTTTTCTTTACCAAGCCACCTATATGTGACTATAAATGAATGCTTGGGGCGCTCACATTTTTTCATGTTCAATAAATTTGATCAATTCCGTTTCATTAACCGTAATCAATTTGGCACAATAGTAATTAGAGGAATTATTATCACACGTTTATACTCAATTTCAGTATTTTTATTTATTTAAGAAATCAAAGATTGTTTTACGGTAAATTGATATTTAATTAAAACATTTAATTAAAAAAAAAACAGTTGATATTTTAACGGATTTATGTAAAATAAAGATTATATGTCAAAGTCTTGAGCGCCCAAAGCTTTTATTCATAGTTACATATAGGTGAGTTGGTAAAAAAAAATTATTTTATACTTCTTAGCACATTTAACAAAAGCATGATAAAAAAATGTTTACATATAAATTATTTTATACTCTTTAGTCTTCAATTGACTTTACTAGAGCTCTGAAATTTTTGTTAGTGTTATTTTATCGGCGGAAAAACGGTTTCAAGGGGTGAAATCACCCCTTGAAAAAAGGCATCTGTAGGGGTAATATAGCAATTTCACACATAAGGGGATTCCACCGATTTTAATGAAACAAAAACGAACATTCTTCTAATCCGAAGCAATGAAAAATCCACTATAGTGACATTGCAAAAAAATCATTAAGGGGTGAACCACCCCTAGAGATGTCCTTTTTCGAGTGGTGGTTTCACCCCTTAAAATCGTTTTTCCGCCTATAAAAAAAAATACGAATCGCTTACTTTCCGGTGCTTCATAACATATCCAAATTTCAACAAAATCGAAGGGTGTCACCCGAGGGATGTTTCTTGTTAGATCCATGTTTGAAAAATTTCCGAGCTCTAATTAGTCGGAAAATGGGTGAAATGTGCATTTTAAGTTTGGAATCTCACAGAAAGTCGTTATTTTTTTTCGAATTAATTAATTAATGTTGTTTAAGTTGAATCATGCATTGTCACCTCTTAGATGTTGATTAGAATAGAACCTCTTAGAATCGAATGCAAATGTATAGAGCTTTAGGGCAGGGTTTCCCAACCTGGTGTCCGCGACCATGACCCAAGGGGTTCGTGGATAACATGAATAGGGATACAAAATTGACGAACGAGGTCTAGGGGTCAGCCGTTAAAAAAGGTTGGGAAAGGCTGCTTTAGAGTAAATTAGTATTTATTTTTTGAAATTGTCAATGTTTGGCACTGAGATAACTTTGTATATAATTAAGAATAATATAAATATTAAAGATACCAAAAAAATATTTATTCTTATACTTTTTAGTTTTCTTTTCAAGTCGGTTTCATTTTTTGTAATTCTTGCAAAAAGTTAATTCTGTAAAAATTCCGGAGAATTTTCAAAATTCCCTGACTGTTCCCGGTTTTCCTTATTTTCCATATGCGTAACAGCCACGATCAAACTCTAAACGTAAACAGCCATCATGTGTGTCCCATCTGCCCTGATACCTATCTTCCGTGACTTATGACTTGGTGAAAGCGTTCTCCATGCACTTCACAAAAGGAGCCAAGATTTTCTGCGAATTTAATACCTAGATCCTTTATTTCTATCCCGAAATACGAAAAAGAAGCACTTGTCAAGAAATCCGTAATCGTTTTTACACATTTTTGAATAACATCCTCTCCACATATACAGGGTGTCCCTCTTATTGTTGCCACCCGAAATAACTCGGTAATTATCGACGTCACAAAAAAATGTTCCAGTCAAAGTTCTACGGGGCCATCAAATGCGACCAATTTTTTTTTATTTCGGTCGACGCGCTGACGCACAGTGAAGGCCATCTCCACTTTTTAAAATGGAATCGTACATTTTTTCATCCCCTTTGTGGAGCACCTCAAGCCGCATAACAAACATTAGGGGGTCAGAGTCGTTCAAGGTCATTCAAGGTCAGTATCGATGTTACAAATCTAAATATCTCAGATCACTACCAAATATTTGGTAGTGATCCGAGATATTTAGATTTGTATTTCATTTTAAGTGACCTTGAATGACCTTGAATGACCTTGAATGACTTTGACGCCCTAATGTTTTTTATGCGGCTTGTGGTGTTCCACGAGATGATTGAAGAAAAAAATCACCATTCCATTAAAAAAAGTGGAGGTGACCTTTACTGTGCGTCATCGCCTCCACCGAAATAGAAAGAAATTGGTTGCATTTGATGGCCCCCTTCACACCGTGCCACTTTTGTCTGGAACATTTTTTTGTGACGTCGATAATTACCGAGTTATTTTCGGTGGCAGGGATAAGAGGGACACCCCGTATAACGAAATATATTAGAGCAGTTCGAACAAGTCCGTCTTCGCTTTTTTACCGTCTACATATCACTGAATGAATTTATAACAGGTTATTTTAAAAAAAGAACAAAATTCTTAAGGGGTTAGGCCACAATAATGGGTATAAAATCATGTGGGAAATTAACAATCTTTTTTCGTATGAAAAAGTGATTCACTCATAAAATTAATTACACATCTATTTAGTATGAATATCAAGCTGTTAGAAAATATATATATTTTTTTCAATGTACAAAATGGCCGACTACTCAAAACTTCTCGAAACAGCTTTTTTCCAATTGGTGTGAATCTTCAACAATTTTCACTCGATTTACTTCAAATTTAAAAGTTATGTTCCTAATTGCATTGCGCAGAGAAGTACGTACGGAATTTCTGATTAATCGAAAACTTTTCATTTTATGAGCAGTTTACGAGCAGTTATAACGAAATTTTTCAGTGAAAATTAATTTCTTAAGTTCAAATATTCATACTAAATAGATGTGTGAGTGAAACACTTTTTCATATGAAAAAAATTGTTAAATTCGCACATGATTTTATACCCGGTTCTGTGGCCTAAGGCCTTAAATGAAATGCTAATAACGCTCGCTATGAAATTAAAAATCATTTGAGAACCCTGTGTAGTAACTTGAAATAAAGATTGGCGTAGTTCTCACCAGTAGTCACCTGACAAATAATCATACAAGTTTTGTCGGCACCAAGAATTTTTTTGTCAACTTGTATTACCGCTGAGTGAATCTGTTCCTTCTTTAAAATACTTTTCTGTACCCAGGCAAAATGTGACAACGTCAATGCTTTAGAGAGATTTCGGGGGAAGAGCGAACCCACCTGGATGTTTATTCATGTAAAAAATAGCTAATAAGTGAAACACTTGCACGTTATTTCTTTCCTTTTGAGTTCTATATTGTCGTTACTGCTCCGTAGAACGGACAAATGGTGAATCTAATGTTCGGCGCCTACTGCCCAGAGCTTCAGAAAATGCTAACCGACGAATTGAGGAGGGTACAAAATAACGAAGACCACGAGTAAGATCTTTGAAATATTGTCGAGACTAGTCCAGCTATTGTCCACTTATTTCCGCTTTTTAGATAAATTCTTTATTTATTTTTGCGATCGAGCAAAAGCAGGTCTTGAACGTTTTTCAGATTTTGTATTGCCATCTGCCAGAGAAGCCCCGAGGAGGAGAAACGAATGAAAATACTCGACGAAGAGAGAATTGCCAAGGAGGCTGCGAAAAAAGCTCAAAAAGGTGCAACAAAATCAATTGATCAAAAACTTGAATACTCCTTCAATTTGAGTACAAAATGAATTAAAAAGTTGCGTGTAACATACATGGAGTTTCAGTTTAGTAAAACTCCCACAGTTTTCAAGATTAAATTCATCTGCTTTTGGTTTTTCGCATGCTATTTCTACAAATGATAACTTTTTTTACCTGGTTTAAAAAAAATATTTTTGTTTATTTGTTTTATGTTAAGGAAACTTTATGAAAAAAGATCTCGTGCAGAATTTTCATACAAATCAATTAGACCGGGATATAGTGACAGATTTCGAGGGTCCATTTGTTACAGTATGGCAACCCTTCAGGGGTCGAATGACGTAATGAATTAAACGAAGAAAATGGTCATAGTAATCGCAGGACGATTAGTTGAAATTGTGCAATTAATTACAGGTCCGAAACGATTTGTTACACAAAAATTCTTGTATTTTCCGGTAGTCGATAAAAAATAAACTCGGCGCTAGCAAAATGCCATACTCATAGGGGGCCATACCAATTAGAACCCTTTTTTTTATTTTTTGTTTTTCAACTATTTGTTACAGGCTAATTTGTTTTTAACTTATTGTTTTCGAGTAGTGATTTACGAAAATCACCATGCCATACCGCTCCGACGGTTCCAAATAGCCGTCATACAGCCACAAAGAAGAAGACTGATTTATTAATGCAAAAGGATTTGTTACATTCCAAAATGTTGTTTACCAGTTATTTGTAAGATTAGAAATATAAATCAGATTATGCCATAGCCGTTACAAAATTGTAACATTTTATGAGGAGTTGAAACATTTTGTTACAGTATGGCACAAATTTTTAATGAAAGTTCGTAAATGGTGCAAAGAACGTAAATATTCGACCCCTGGAGGGTTGCCATAGGGCACACACAAATTACGTAACGAAAAATTTCCCAATTTTTATTCCCCCCACGTAACGGGACCGTAACGCTTGGCCAGACCCCCCCCCCCCCGTCCTATTCCGTTACGTAACGGTTGCTTTGTCGCCAATTATTGCGATTTTTTTCATTAACATAACTAATTATGAAAGGATCGGACTTTTACTCATTTTATGAAGTATATTTTCATCTAGTTTTATACCAATTTTTATGACACAATCTTGGAAATTAACCGAGATATATGTATTGATTCGACGACGAAAAAAAAAACGTTTCTCTTCATTGTTCCATCGATATATTTATGAAAGGTTATCTGTAAATTAAAAGTCAACAATTTATCGATATTTATACAAATGTAGCTATCGTTATGCGTAGCCTTTTTTTATTTTGCTTTTTTTTACAAAATGCCGACAGTTTGAACATTTTTTTCTATTTCCAAGGCCTTTTTTCTGTATTCAAGCAGTCTTAAAAAATAGTAATTATCAAATGTTAAAACGCGGATACGTACAGCCTTAGTCACTGCGATTACAAAAGTGTTTTTAAAAAAATTGAAAATCGGTTGATAAGTTTTTAAATGTTCGCTCGGACAAGGTCGAAAAAACTAGTTTCGAGAAAACCGCTTTCAAAGTTTTCGTTCCGTGTTTCTCGATATAGAATTACGTTTTTTTCTAGAATATTGATACTCACATTGAAGTATCTAGTCGCGCGCGATATGACGGTTCTTCATCTTCATGATAGTTCACAAAATAATAAGAGCCTGTACTTTATCTATTGTAAATGATGCCACACCTGTAGGGACTGAGGGCACTAAATGGTCGCGCTACCTGTTCTCACTAAAGTTACTATAACTCCGTCGAATTTCCGGACTTGTGAATAAAAATGTTGCCAACATATTTTTCAATACATGTACTTTCAAGAATTATATAAAAAGAAAAATTCTTCAAATTTTGTTTGGGGGACGTGGGAAAGTTACTGTGCAAGTTCTCGCACAGTGATTTTCCCCCTTAACTGACATTGCGTATAGAAAGCTGTGAGCTGTCCACGGTAAAATTGCACTCAAGGTTTAAATTGAAAACTTAAACATGCAGCAATTTTGCTATTTCTGGCAGTTTTACCGTGACGTAACGCAAACCCCCACCCCTAAGTACCTAGACCGTAACGGCTGACCCCCCCCCCCCCCCCCACCAAATGCGTTACGTAATTTACGTACGGCCCCATACTGTAACAAATGGATCCCCGAAATCTGTCACTATCTCCGTCTAAATTCGAACATCTCTCTTTGATAGTTGCTTAGTTATTATCGATCCATATCATTTGTAGAAATGGCACGTGAAAAAACAAAAACAGATGATTTTTTTCACAAAATAACAAAGCCCAAAATCTCGAAAACCGTGGGACTTTTGATAAACTGAAATTCCAGCATATAGTAAGACACGATCCGACCTATCGACAATTGCAGGATTATCCATTCATAACAGGACACCCTGTGTATAATAATAATAATAATAATAGGGGTTATTACTAATCGTACAGAAGCTGAAATAAAAGCCAAATACGAGGCAGAAATGCTGCACTACACGAGTTCACTGCAGAACGAGACTTGTCTCGTTCTCTATCCTTGGGCATTTAAGGACGTCGAGGGTCACAAATGTGACAAGCTCTCGAGTCCTCCTTACGTCGACCTCGTGGACAATATTCTACCCGGAAATTACACGATCGCGCAAGAGCTACGAAAAAAATTGGACGAGGAAACACTCTCGAAAATGTTTCTCGAGGTTATAAAAAAAGATGTTTACAATAAAAACATAACTGGGGTTCGAAGATTGCGAACAGTATCCTAATGGATTTATTTCGGTGCCTTTGTCACAGTCCGACTGGGAAATAAATGAGAATGCAAAAACGTTGCTGATGGATGGAAGATGCATGTTCGTGAGGCTCAGGATTAGCGACAAAAAACCGGAAATGGACGTTGAAAAGTATCTTCTCAGCTTGCTGTTCGGTGAACCGAGACTTCCGGCTATCGATGAAAAACTTCCGGAAGAATGGTTCGTTTTAACGAACACCAAAAAAAAAAAAAAATTGTTCGTCCACTGATAGCTCGTGAAATTACCGCGGAAATGTTGAAACTGTAGGGAGGCATTGGCAAAGTATCTTTCCATATACATAGCTGAAAATCTACTAATGTTACAATTTCGTCACGAACGATTGGGAAATTTTCCTTGAAATTTATATTAAGGCGTTAGGCCACAGTAACGGGTATAAAATCGTGTGCGAATTTAACCATTTTTTTCGTATGAAAAAGTGATTCACTTATAACATTAATTACACATCTATTTATTATGAATATGAACCTGTTAGAAAAAATAATTTTTTTTTTTCGATCTACAAAATGGCCGACTACTAATATTTTCTTTTGTTATCTTTTTTTATGCGCTCCGCAGCGTGACATTTAGCATCCACAATTTTTTACCTAGAACAAAAAACAAAAATTCTCGTAAATCTACATTAGAATACCTAGAGAATAACGTAAGGAATTTAAAAAATATTGTTTTATTCAAAAGTTGTAGGTATTTCAACTTAAGAAATGAATTTTCAGTAAAAAATTTCGTTATAACTGCTCATAAAATGAAAAGTTTTCGATTAATCAGAAATTCCGTACGTACTTCTCTGCGAAATGCAATTAGGAACATAACTTTTAAATTTGAAGTGAATCGAGTGAAAATTGTTGAAGTTGTCACGCTAATTGGAAAAAAGCTATTTCGAGAAGTTTCGAGTAGTCGGCCACTTTGTACATCGAAAAAAAAAATCTGACTGCTTGATATTCATACTAAATAGATGTGCAATTAATTTTATTAGTGAATCACTTTTTCATACAAAAAAATTGTTAAATTCGCACATAATTTTATACCACTTGCCTAATCCCTTGAACGCAAATTATCCGCACGAAGGGTCTATAACACTCTACACCATTTATTCCTTTTTATCATCATACTTCAGAGTGAAACAACGTCCCATGAGACCGCATGCAAAACCACTGCAAATCAAAAGTGTCATAATTCTTCACTGGGTCAGTGGATCGATTCCAAGTTTTGCATACTGGCTCAGATCAAACGAAGCAATAACGAAGCTAACTTCTTTCACCGGGTCAGAATTTTCGGCTATGGCAACGAACCAAATGAAATACGACCCGTTGTTATTTTATGCAACTACGAAAAAAAGTTCATTTGCCTGTAGTGAATAATGACAATAAGGGAAAAGAATTGATGCCGGCAATGCACGATTAAAAATCCACATGCTCGTGTTCCTTTTATGCCACTGAAGGGACAATGCTTGAGTTTCTTTTATTTCGAATTAAAGCGTGTTGAATAACCTTTTTTAATTTAGCAATGTCATTGTGAAACTTTAACAGGGTACATATAGCTCGTAACCGGAAAAAGGCGGAATTTTCGTGAACTTTTTCTGGGTACACGTGTGCAGACTTTCAGTTTTTTTTACATTAAAGAGTACGGCTTGAAGTATATTTTACAATTTTTTGATTGAATTTTTTTTATAAACGTGGATGAAACAATTGTTTGTGCAGACCGTTATTGTAAAAAACGCCGTAGTTTAGACGCATTTAGTTTTTGCATGAAATTATTTAATGCCTGATGGAGGATTTAATAAAATATTGATTTTTGAAAAAATAAAATGACCGCAATCCAAAGTAAAAGTTTCGATTTTCGTTGGTTAAAAAAAAACTATGCATCGGAAAACAGAATTCCTTCGTTCAAGCATTGCTTTCCGATGTGTAAAAGAAGCTTATAAAAATTTTTAATAATAGGCGCAGTGATTTTTGGGATATCGCGGTTGTCGATTTTGAAAAAGTTATTTTGAGAAAAACGCCTTTAAAGTTTGCCGGTTTGCGGAAACTCCCTATAAACGTCTATAACTCCCTTAATTTAGAATCAATCGAGTTGAAATTTTCAGAGCATATTTTAGAAATATTACATTTTGAGAATCCGTCGAAAACCAAAAATTGATACTGCCAAAAATGCAACTACGTTCAAGTCCATAATACCGAAAACGAGTTTGAACGCTAACTTTAAAGTATTCCTTTCACGGAGCTGAATATCCAACAACTAACTGATTTTCATCTACAACGAAGTAAAGACACCCACCCGCGAAAATGGGGGTGTTTTTCGTTTTTCGTCGATAACGTTTTAACGGTACGAGATATGAAAAACTTTCAAATTGCAACGATGTTTATTTTTTCGTGTACTATACATTGGAGATGAGAACGATAACGTTATCGACGCAAAACGAAAAACACCCCCATTTTCGAGGCTGCGTTTCACCCCTTAAAAATCGGGTTCCGCAGATATAAAAAAATACGTGTCGCCTATTTTTACCCATTCTACAAGCATGCCAAATTTCATCGAAATCGGAGTGATCGACGTCGCAACCTTGCCTTGTCAGTTTCAATAATTTCTCGCTTGCAATGAAAATAACACACTCGGAAATAATAGTGTACTCGTGTTCGTGAGTACGTGTCAAGTTTGGGGTCGTCCACGGCTGCATCGGTGGTTTGTCTTTCTTCACCCTTGTTCGTTTCTTTTTTTCCCCAGTTTTGCGGAACGTCATCGACCTGCTTTTCTACCGGGCGACAAGGAGAGCACGGAATACCCGCTGGTCTGGGCTCCACCGAACCCACGCAGCAAGGCGACGATCTTTCGGATTATTTTCCGAAAATACGTCGAAACTACTTTCCCGGCAAGTTACCAGATCGTTTTCTCATTAGAATTGAAAAATCATAAAGTCAAAATGTCCACTTATTTCTAGGCGTTTAAGCCTCAATCGTCAATTTTCTTCTTTCTTCTTTTAGTACGAAGACAAAACGGTTGAAGCTCCGACCATTGTATTCAAGTACGACAGTACGCGGCGTAACGAGCTGAAAATAGTGCTGGAGATTTACGAGTCGGAAGTTGTGAATTTTGGAATATTCGAAAGAGACAAACCACCCGAGGCGAAACTCATAGCCACCAGCATCGAGGAATTCGACGAAAAGATCGAAGGAAAGACCGGGTGAGTATTCATATCACGAATGAATAAAATTAAGGTAAATGTCCCAATTATTGAACAGGTCCTAATTATTGAACACTATCTTGTATTTTTATTATTTCTCATGTACCTGCATGCATTTACTTATTTATAAAAATTTCATTTCATATATGGAACTTTTAGCTATCGAAATGTTACCTTACTTGTGCAAAAAAAGCTTTAATTAATAGAGAAAAAATTATTTAATCAGCAACGGTGACCCGATTAGACGTCTCGTGGTAACTGCTTATCGTTTTTGCTGAGACGCGCTACTTCATGCGTAAGGGCATAAAAAATTCAAAAACTGTCGCATCTCAAAAAGTAAAGGCGTTTCACGTTCCTCAGAAAATTTCTTACGAAAAACGATTTAAAAAAAATTAATTAATTGTTTGTTAAAAAATATGGTGTTCGATCATTGGGACATAGAAAATGCAGTGTGTCCCGATTATTGAACACTCGAATTCTCCAAGATGGCGTCATTAAACCCATCAAAACATCGAGACAGTTAACGCGTGACAGATCGTGTGAATCGGATTTATTCAAACAAAAACTGTAAGTTTCCGAATAAACTTACCTTTATTCTTTTAATAATAAGTCTAAGATCGTCAAATATATTTTTTATTTTTATTTTCGTGCAATAAACATAAAAAGAAAAGTAAAAAGAGAATATAACCTAAGTGTAACCTAAAAATACGAATGTAATGTTCAATATTTTTTGCTCTCCGATATTTCACGATGCTGAAGTTTGCATCGTTGGACTCCAACGAATTTAATCTCATTTGGCATATTTCACCGACAAAAGTTCTTCAATTATTTTTTAAGATATTTATTTAGCAATTTATATTATGAATCTATCAAAAAAGATCGCCTATAACAATGAAAATATGGAAAATAAAATGTAAAACGAAACTTTCGTTGCGTTCCAACGATGCAAACTTCAACACCATGATATTTCAGGGAGCCAAACTGCGACAAAATCAAATAAAAACAGAACATAAAAACGCGGAAGCTGAAAATAAAAATAAAATAAAGTTCGAGTTGAAAAGCAAAAATAAAGCAAATACGAATAAACTAAAAACCCATTAAAAGAGACTAAATATATATTTTTGTATTTTTACATGATTAATAAAAGATTTAAGTGTTTGATTTTGCTTTTATTTCTTAATATTGTACCCAAAATAATATTTTCAGAAGGGAAAAAGAATTCTCGAGAGTGTTCAATAACTGGGACATGCCTGTTCAATATTAGGGACATAGGCACTTCCAGTGTTCAATAATTGGGACATTTGCATGCTTCACATTGTTATTCTTTTTTTTTTATTTGAAATCATTTGAAAGTAATTTAAACGGTGATTTTTCGAATGTAAGAATATCAAAGTATCATTTGAACATGAAAGCGATGGGTTTTTCTTGATTTTATATTTTTTTCTCACCGAATTCCATCCCCCAGATCCTTAGCTGTTCAATAATTGGGACATTTACCTTATGCAAGTTAGTAACTTACAAGGAATATCACTTAAGGGGTAAGGCCACTGTAACGGCCCAAAAAAAAGGTTTTTTCACTAATTTTTTGCTCCCGAAATTGAAGGTATTTGAAAAAAAACTTTTAATGGTGTTATCGGGCATACATTAAACTTTATTATAAAATTTTTTTACAGTAAAAAAAAACAAAATGGCGGTTCCACAGCTATCTTCCCGGGACATGTTTTGCTTCCAGGGCTCCGCGGCACGCAGCACCACTGGTGCACTTTTGAATCTAGAACAAAAAAAAAACCATTAATCTAGAGGGCTATAGCTAGAGAATGTCGATCGGATTTTAAAAAGTATCAATTTTTGTGGATTGGCGTGCGTTTGAAAAAAAAATTGATTTTTGACGAAAAAAACGGCAAGTTTTTTGTTAATAAAAAATCAATAAATAAAGTTCTTGAAAATTCCGATCGACATTCTCAAGATAATGTAAATGTTCACATCTGGTTAAAATTTCAAGTAAAAAAAATGAAAATTGTTCGAGTTATGCTGCGTGCCATTTTGAAAAACCATGTTTCGAGAAAAACGCGTTTAAAGTTTTGCGAATAGTTTTTTATTGGAAAAAATTAAAAAAAGAAGTTAAAAGGATTTAAACTATTTTTAAACTAGAGGGTTTAAACTATTTTTTAAGCCAATAAAAAAAAATCGATTTTTCAAAAAATTTACAGTGGCCTTACCCCTTAAGGTAGTTCGGAAGAAAAACGCGAAGTCAAACTGACAATTTCAACAATTTTTTTTTTTTCTTTCGAATGTTTAAAATACATCGAATTTAATCTCATAAAAAAGTATTTTTATTTTGGTACCCATCAGAATGAAAATGTATGATGATGTTCATAAATACTTACAATCGACATTGGTTATTGAGCATTCGGTTGATCATTATCGACTTTACTAGTGCGTCCATGTTTTAAGCAGTTGGCAACGCTACATAACTTCACTTTACAAGAATTCAAACATCACCTGTCAACGACTCGTCAAATGTCAAAACATAGCACCATTACGTGTAAGTGGTCGTTTCTTTTTTTTTCACAGAAAATTGATCTGCTTTTGTTCACGCAGATAAATAATAAGAGATTGATTGGTCAGTTTTTAAAGTTTCATTTTCAGGTAAATATACCGAAATAAATTTTGAAGTTTTCTAAATAAAAATGTTTACAGCCGTTCCTCATATGTATATTTGTATACGTAATAATCAATATTAAAAAAACTAAGATCTACAATCAAAATATTTTTATTCATTTTTATCCTCCGTTTTATTATTACTTTTAGTCTATTTATATTGTATTTAGCATGATCTGCAGCGTAGGCATTCGGCGACGTTCATATCGCATTCTGCGTGAATTGCCGTCTACGTATTTCCCCTAGCAATCACAGCTGTCGCTCCGATCGCCGTTTAGAGAGGGACAGATGCCGCATAGCAAAATTTAGTCAATTGTGAAAAAATTACACGGTGGTCAGCTACAATTTTTGCAGGTTAATTCCGTACTAATCGAAGATTCGAATAAGAAGACTTGTTTGTTGGGTCAAACGACTAAATTTTACGTAAAGTTATCATTTGCAGTAATTTTTTCGGAAGTTACGTTTGAGTGTGTGTACCAGATGTAGAAGTATGAAACCGGAATTTTTTTTGGAAAAATTACACGTCCGTTGTTTGAAAATGATAAAAAATATTTTATTCAAAATAATCTCCATTGCTATTTATACATTTTCCCCACCTTTCCGGCAGTTTATTAATGCCACGCCAAAAAGACAGTTCTTCTTTTGAAGCGAATCAGTTATCGAGCCATTTTCGTACATTTTCATACGAATTGAAGCGTTGTTTAGCGAGAGCGTGTCCCATTGATGCGAACATATGATAATCGGACGGAGCCAAGTCTGGAGAATAAGCCGCATGCGCTAGTATTTCCCAACTGAACGCCTCGATCGTTTCCCTGACCCGTTTTGCTGTGTGTGATGGAGCATTATCATGGAGCGAAAAGACTTTGTGTTGCCTTTTTCCATATTCCGGTCTTTCAAACGAATATGGAGACGGCTTTCTGCGTCACATTCAATTGATCCGCGAGTTCTTGTTGACTTTGAGTATCATATTCATCCAATAAGGCTTGCAAGTCGTTGTCTGCGAACTTTTTCGGTGGTTTCCCACGCTCTTCGTTTGTCACGTCAAAATTACCACTTTTGAATTTTTTGAACCACTCGAAACACTGTGTTTTACCAAGAGCACGTTCACCGTAAGCTTCGACAAGCATTCGATGCGATTCTGCAGCAGTTTTCTTCAAATGATAACAGAAAACCAATGCTGTCCGCAAATCGTAGTTCGTAGGCACAAAACTCGACATGTTTAAGGTTATAGAAAAATATACTGGTGCAGGGAACTTGGGTTGTTGTGTGTTGAAAATCTTCGTCAGCTGTTAGAGAGAGGTGATGGCGCTGCAGAAGCGGTCTTACGGTATCTAAACTGATGGCTAGCACCATCTATAGGGAAATTCCGGTTTCATACTTCTACACCTGGTATTTTATTAGGCCAACTTTCAACGTTCATATCTCGGAAATGGCACGGCGGAGTGGCTTAAATGTTTTCATTTCATCGTGGTTAATGACATATTATCTCCTTCTCACAAAAAAGCAGGTTAAACGTTAGTCAATTTTTTAATTGTTTCTTCCGAACCACCTTAAGTGTCCGCCTCCGATTTTATTGAAACTCGTATATGTGATAAAGCATTGAAAACTATTAGACACGTATTTTTTGTCTGAGGAAAAACGTTTTTACGAGGTGAAACGACCCTTCAAACAAAGGCGTGTCCCCCCTTAATTTAATTTTTTCCAATTATTCCGTAGTGGATTTTTCATCGCTTTACATTAGAAGAATTTTGGTTTTTGTTTCATTCAGATCGGTGGACTGCTTGTGAGTGAAACTGCAAAACCACCCTTCGACACGTCTTTCTTTGAGGGGTGGTTTCACCCCTTAAAAGCGTTTTACCACAGATAAAAAAAAATACATGTCAATAGTTTTCAATGCGTTATCAGATATATGCCTTTCAACAAAATCGACGGTGGACACTTATGTGATGTTCCTTGTTAGTTACTAATTTAGTTAGTAACATACATTTAGTATGCTACTAACTAAATAAATTAGTATTAGTAGCAGCATACATTTAGTTAGTTACTTGTTTAGTTAGTGATTATGTAAGTTAGTAACATAATTACTAACCCTTTATTTTTTTTGTCCCCCTGGAAATGGAACTTTTTCGTATTCTGGTATTAACCGTAATATAGGCACACAGGCCAAATTCCATTCAACACCTTGACAGTTTTCCAAACATGTTCATTTCTTTACCCTTGAAACACCATGCCATAATAATCCACATGGTTTTCTCCCCGAAAACAAATTTCACCCCGCGAGCAATTAGATTCGGTATTCTTCAAAAGACGGCAAAAAGTCCCTATTGACTTCGATAAGGGGGCTGGAGCAGTCCAGATGAGTCAAATCACGGTGAATACATTTTCTCCCTTCAATGAACCCAAAAAATGCATTCTGTAGATACTAATTTTTCGTAAAATTTACAGGGTGTCCCGAAATGTACGCGAGAAGTCATTTTGATAGAAAACAGGTTTTAAATTAAAAATCGTCACTTTTTTATTGATTCATAAAGCATACAGTATAGGGTTATATATGGAAAGATCGGGTAAATGGCCTCCACAGCCATGATTTGCATGAAGACGCAAATCTTTCGTGAGAATACGCTGTAGAGAGCTTCCCTAAATGTCCAATTGTTGACCTCGGTGCCGAATTGATGTTCCTGGACTCTCAGCAAACACTCGCACGAACTGCTTCGATGTTTTGTGTTGAACGACTTGTTGAAGAAAAGCGAAAGTGGATAAGATCACTAATTGATCCAGTCGCCCTGAATTTGTTAATTAATCTCTTCACAGTTGATGAAGTTTTGACCACCGACCATATTTTGTCCGAAATTTGCTAACTGTAGCTGTCAAACCTTTATTATTTTGAAAATATTGCTCAACAATGAAAACGCGTTGTAGTGTAGCGCTCCATTTTTAATAATCCTGAATTGTCGGCTGTCTTTATTTTTCGTTGGCAATACTTTACCGCGCAAATGGCGTAAAATTCAAATCATGCGTGAATTTTGTGACACCCTTGATAATCAAACGGCAAAATTATGCATTTTTATATTTTTATCACGTAAATAAGAAAAACTTGTTACTACCAACTTTAAAAAGTATAACATTATCGATGATTATGAAAAAACATTCGGAGGAGAAAATTTTTCATAATCATCGATAATGTCACTTTTTCAAGTTGGTAGTACCACAATAGTTTTTCTTATTTACGTGATAAAAATATAAAAATGCATAATTATATCTATGCGACGAGATTATTCATTATCACTATCAATTAATATTAAGTAATGCCGAAATACAGCAACTTCGCGGACATTGAGGTTGGCAGCAATGCTCTTCATTCGCCAGCCAAGAATCGTAATCTTTCATCAAACCTTCAATATTAAATATGTATGGTTTACGATGGACAAGAGGGTTTTTTGTCTCTACTTTGCGTTAAGGGGTTTTCTCATTTTAGACGCTAAAAAAGGCTATTTTTATGATTTTTTTTGTAGGTTTGTATTATAGATATTGATATAGAAGTTGTTACATGTAATAAATATACTTTCTATATACATGTTAAAAAAAAATATTTATTTAAGTCACTATTTATAGACGAAAATGGTAGTTAAAAAAATCGTAGGTCTACGCTGTTGATGAAATCTCGGATGGATCATTCGAAAAGAAAAAATTAAACGGTTTTAGATTCAGTATGTTAATGGTAATAGCGCATATCATACGATTTTTGATATATGCAAAAATAACAAAATGGCGGACATTTTTCGATAAAACAACAAAATACCTTTTTTCACCGTTTTTGGCAAAAAAAAAGTAAATATATCAAAAGTTAAAAGCCCTTGATATGCGCTATAGCTATAGTTGTAAAGAATATGACGTTAAAATTTCATAAGGATCGGTTCAGTAGTTTCGAAAATTCTATCAACAAGCCGTCGAAAAACGTCGTTTCGAGAAAAACGCGTTCACAGTTCGTTTGGGTTACATAAATACATAAAAGTTTTTTAAATGTATTTCGAAAGTATATTTATTAAGTGTCACGACTTTTATATCAATATCTATAATATAAACCTATCAAAAAAATAGCCTTTTTTAGCGTCTTAAGTGAAAAGACCTCCTTAATCCGTTGTTAGAAATGGTTTATCTTGGTGCTAAATAGCCAAAAGATTACATCACCCGTAGCGTGAACGACTTGCCCATCTATAACCGCACGTAAAATTACATACATTAAACTATTTTCTTTTCTCTGGTCTTTTGTGGTGAAAAAAAAATTCGAAAAATTCGTAAATACTCAGTACAGTCTAGATGATGACATATTTTTGAAAAATTTCAATCTTGGATTGTGGCCAACGCTCCAATCTCCTCAATTTGGAGAATCGTTTGTTTCTATCGTAGATACGAGGCTTTCGTGAGCGTCGTGAAGAAAATCGGATCGGAGGCATTTTTGACTTTCGCTGGTATCGGGCCTTATCACGTCAGTGAGAATCCCGAGACGGCGATCGAGGAGGCTAAATTATATTTTCCAGATGTAAGTTGCATCGACGATGGTGGCTCAGACGACGAGGAGAAGCCTGAAGATTCGGAGGAAAATGGGAACGGCCAGGCAACGGAAAACTTGACAGGAGAACAAGTAAGATTTTTTCGGTGTCTTTTGCAAGCATCTTTCTGAAGCGTTATTTTTTCGACAAAAATAAAATTAAGACGCTGATATTATTACGCGTGTGGAAATTAATTCTATTGTTGATGGCTTGCCAATCAGTTTTCATTCATTGAACGGCAGTTAAAATTGAATACTACGTTGGCACTTATGAGTTGACTAATCAAATATTTTGTTTTCGAAGGAATCAATTAACGAGAAATGCGGAAGTTCTTCTGATTTTATGAACTATTTTTTAAAATGCGACGAAATGTTTAATTGGAAAAAAGAAAATACCATTTACACGATATTTTAGTGCAATTTTAGGAAGCATTGTGAATTTTTTTAATTATACGAAAGCAATTTGCAAGTTGCGAACTTTCCTTACGGGATAGTCCAAAAGATTCAGTGGCTGATATTTGTGTCAATGTTTATTTTTCTGCTTTGGAGTCTCCAAACATTTTGAGGTATTCCTTTCACGAACTCGAATATTCAACAATTACCAGTTTTCATCTATGATCAAATAAAAATACATCCCAGTATACTGGTAAAATTTCAAGCCAAGTTACCGTACTTTCAACGAAACATTGCGACTCACATTTTTCCAAGTTTTATCATTAATATTTTTTTTAAACATTCAGTGACGCCCTGTTTTTTGTTGTCGGTGCGGAATTTTTAGATTTTTTTTACAGGCGTAAGCAGTTTATAATTCTGGATGCCTGATATAAACTGCTTACGCGTGTAAAAAATCTAAAAATTCCGCACCGACAATAAAAACAGGGGGTCACCGAATAATCAAAGAAAATATTAATGATAAAACTTGGAAAAATGTGATTAGCAGAAGAATTTTCCCAGCCGTTTCAGAGAAAATGTAAAAATGTCTAAATCTACTAAACTTGCGCGAAATTTTTTATTCCAGTTTGATTCCATTCCAGGGTATGATAATTGATTGTGACTAATTTTTTATTAAGGTTGTTGCTTAAAAATATCGGGTTGAATAGATGATGAAAATTTTACTGATCGTTGTGGCATATTTTCTGAATATACTGACAAAAGAAGAACGGAGATTTCCGCACTCGTTTATTAAATATTGAATTTTAAACATTACATCAATCTCCACTTGATCGAATTGTTTGTACGGGGCAACTCCGTTACCATTTCAGTTTCTCGCGTATACCTTTCGCATTTATGAAGAAAGTGACCCAAAAAACGAATATTGTGTGCAGTTCCGTGCTTATAGTGCACGGAACAATATTACCGAAAAAAATAGACAAGTTGCAGATCTAATTCATGAAAATGAATGAAAAACATGCGACCAGTTTACGAAAAAGCAAAGCTTGTCGAGGTGTATGTATTAAAACGTGGCAACCTCGGAACTATGGGAATAGCAGAACCAATCGAAAACCTATTGCGCCAATTTCAAATAGGTTAAAGTCAAATGTGACTAAGGGGAGCTTATTCATTTATTTATTATGATGTGTTCCCTTTTTTTCTAGCTTCGGTGAGCATGCTACGATGCTTGTGGGCACGAGCACTGACAAATCGTCTTTTCCATCGGAAACTTTGCGGCGCACTAATCTTTTTTCCGAATCATTTGTTGCCTCCTTTTGCTCGGACGTAACCTCTGAAAACGCCGACCGGCACGAAACGCGCGTAACACAGCTGCGGCCTGTGACAGTCACTGCAGTCAACCTAACAACCTCGACGATGCCAAAGCTCGTGTCTGTTTTAATAGGATTTTTAAACATCAATATTTCATTTTCTGATAATCCCAACTCCTTTAAGGAGGTACGGTGATGACCACGCTAGTAAACTAAGAATCTATTTTTCGCCATAATACCGCTACGTTTTAGACATATGTGTGTGGCCTATATTTCGAGAAATATTTTTTAAGTATTGAATTTCAAGCTACTTATTATTTTTATAATATGAAAACAAACGTAATAATCTACTACTCGACTTCAGTAGTACGCCATATCGTCGACGTTTAGCATCGTTGCATTTTCGATAGCTGTCATCGGTCCCACGCGCTCGGCTTATTATTTTTGGTAGCCGGTAAACATGGAGAATGAAAATAAGTACTGTAGAAGTTTATCAAGAGAGTAACAGGATTGTACCTGAAGTCCAGTTTAGAGACAAAGGTAGATTCTGTCGGACAAGAATTAGAGAGTGAAAAGATGATATTGCGAATGCAAATGAAAAACGTCGCGTTGACGTTAACCTCAATATCCAATGTCCAATCTGTCCGAAGTCAAAACATATTTCATCGATTGTTATGTTATTTTTCTCTTTCCTAATTTTCACAATATTTACAGATATAAAAACGAACGTTCATTTTATATGACGGTTTTTCCATGCTGAATTTACATATAAATGCGTTGTATGCATGTCGCCAGAAAGATTGAGATGCCTTAGCTATAACATAAAAGAACTTTGAGTAAATATCGACGAAAGGCCTTTTATAATCGATTAAAAAACGTACGGCTTCACACAACCATATTTTTAATTCGCGTTGAAAATATCCGATAGAAGAATCAAATTTGCGCGGGTATCCGGCGTTGCCACACTTCGAGCAAGATGGCTGCGGTTACGTCACGAGACGTCTCTCTCGCCGAATACTTCGGTTTTTCGCGACTTTATTTCTAAATTTATTGCTTATTTCTGCGGTGAGCTTTCCAATTCAAGTTGCCTTATTGATCACAACGAACCAACGAACGCAACCGTCAGTTTTTTTTACGCGTGTCTTGGCTCCAAGTAGCACAAAAAAATCGATATATGAGAGGACAGGCACATTTTGTCGTCTACGTGTGACTAATTGACCAACTTTAACAATTAATAACTCGGAAACTGTACGGTAAATCTCGCGAAAACTCCGCATACGCATGGACAAAGCTCTCGACAATGTTATTTTAAAAAATCGGGCTTTTATCTTGGACTCGCTCCAATCACCGTACCTCCTTAAGGTCTCAGGCCACAGTAACGGATATAAAATCATGTACGAATTTAACAATTTTTTTCGTATGAAAAAGTGATTGACTCATAAAATTGATTACATATGTATTTAGTATGAATTACATGCTGTTAAAATTTTTTTTTTTGATGTACAAAATGGCCGACTGCTCGAAACAGCTTTTTTCCAATTGGCGTAACAAACAATTTTCACTCGATTCACTTCAAATTTGAAAGTTATGTTGCTAAACGTACCGAATTTCTGATTAATCTAAAAATTTCCATTTTATGAGCAGTTTATGAGCAGTTGTAACGAAATTTTGCACTGCAAATTCATTTCTTAAGTTCAAATACCTACAACTTTTGAATAAAACAATATTTTTTAAATTCCGTACGTACTTTTCTGTGTATTTTAATGTAGCTTGACGAGAATTTTTTTTTGTTCTAGGTAAAAAATTGTGGATGCTAAATGTCAGGCCGCGGAGCGACTAAAAAAAGATAACAATAGAAAATATTAGTAGTCGGCCATTTTGTACATCGAAAAAAATATATATATATTTTCCAACAGCTTGACATTCATACTAAATAGATGTGTAATTAATTTTATGAGTAAATCACTTTTGCATATGAAAAAAAAAATTGTTAAATTCGCACATGATTTTACACCCGTTACTGCGGCCTAAGGCCTTAAATTACCATATATGTAAATAATAATTACGATTGTCTACCGTACATTTGAACATATTCGCGATATTCAGTTGTACACGTCTAACACCCGTATTCATGCTCGTTCCTTAAGAAATAAGGCCTCCTTGTTCTTTGTTCAGAACAAACAAGGAATATTTTGCTGCAATAAGTTGGCACGAGTGAAGTCACACGATGTTTTAGCATAAGAACTTCGTTTTTACCCCTTGCCCTTCAAAAATGATTCAACAACAACCTTAAGCGCTACTGTAATTTAACTAATGATTCAGAAGAGCCCTCCGCATGCCCTCCACCCCCCCCCCCCCAAATAGGACCCTCCGCGAAAGGAATACCTTAAGCACGGATATCCCGAGACAGCTAAAATAAACACGGGCGAGCAGAGCTTCGTTGAGAAAGCAAAATCAGTCGAAAGTTTCCATAAACAAGAAAAATGACGTGTGAATTCGCCATTATTTTCACGCTGCCGTGTACCAGGATGGAAAATGAGAGGACGATGATAATGTAAATGTTTGGTAAATAAAAGTGAACAACTCCGGATAAATCGTGAATTCCACCATTCATTAGCCCAACGATTTCGCGTGTATCGAGACGGGAGAAGCTTCATCGCCGACAAAACCACACGGGAACGATACAAAAAACGTTTCTTCGGGATAACGAACAATGAAGTAGATTTTTGATGTTGGTGGTCGTTGTAAATGTCTACTTCTTGTAACCGCAGCTGCGCCTGCGACCTCTCGCCCTCTCGAATTTGCGTCCCTTCGAGCGCACCAGTGGCTTGGTGTGAGAATGAGGAACACCCGGGGCAGGGCCGAAGTGTTTGACAGCCTCGCGTGCCTTGCGACGTCCTTGCATCAGAACGGTCTTTGCGCCTGTTGGCGCTCGGAGAGCCAGTTGGTCGAAGGTTATTATTTCTCCGCCTGCTTTCAGGATACGACCGCGGGCCTTCTCGGTTACTCGCAGTGCACAGACCTGGTTACCCATACGTTCGTTACTTTCAACATGTTTTTCTCCACAATGAAAATTCCGTCTCTTATGGCTGATTCGGCACAACCGTACGGGCTTTTTTTTTTCATCGTGAATATAGCTACAGCGATAACATGGTTTTTACCCATTATTGACTCAGAACTTCCCTGACTTTTCCAGGTTTTGCAAATGTTTCAGGCTGATTGGGGTCAAATAAAGAAGATAATTTTTTCAATCAAATATGCGAAAATGTTAAATATTAAAATTAATTAAAAAAAAAAAAAAAAACTGAAATTTGAAAAATAATTTAAATACTGTGAAGTAAAAAATAGAGAACCTGTTCTATATTCTAAACAGAAAGGTTTATGTGGGTGCCAATAAATAAACATAAACACTTATCTACAATAATAATGATGTGGTTGTGTATCGACAAATCGAATGCGTTTTGTTTTTGAAATTGTTAATGTTTCGCACTGCCATAACTTTTTTTTTTTGTATATAATGAATAATATTAATATTAAAAATGTTTATTTTTATACTCTTCTGTTTTTTTTGTCAAGTCGGTTTCTTTTCTCGTAATTCTTCCAAAAAGTTAATGCTGGAAAAATTCCAGCGAATTTTCAAAATTCCCCGACTATTCCCTGATTATTTCGGGAGGAAAGAAATTCCTTAAGTTTTCCCTGCTTCCTATACGCGTAATAGCCATGTATAAGTGCATTCTGTAAAACTATCGCGTCACTTTTTAACGCAAGTTTGAATGTAGTTTTTCTGGTTTGACCCTAGCTCCATTACAGACAAGTGTGCAGAAATAAAACACTCGGAGGCAAAAACGGCAAAATGCACACTAGGATCGAGCAAGAATTAAATTTTTTTTCATCAGTAAAAACTCCTAAGATATGCGTTATCATGAAGATCCGGAGGAATCTCAATTTTGCTCGATAAACTTTATGTACGTTCGAGCGAAAGTCTCGCAGATACGATTCATCTGTGCATCAGAGACACCAGAAGCATCTCGTCAAAGGACGGAATCACTGTATCGGCTAGTATAATTCTCTTGGAGCAGGTTCCTCCAAGAGAGAATAGGAAAGCCGAAGCCCGTTTTGTATCGCAAACATTCAAATTGAACCAATCCAGACGATAAATTGACACAGAGTGCTGTTTGCTTAGGATAATTACAGAAACAAAAATTTTGTACAAGACAAAGTGTATATACTCAATTCATGAAATCCTGAATACGAAAATTACATATCGTAGAACCGAAAAAAAAAAGAATCATTTGTATATTCATAATTAAATAAAACTAAAGTTATATAATTGACATGAAAAACCTCTTTGTTACTATCAGAATGAAATTTGCATAGTTGGAATTCAACGAAAATGATTATTTTTCAATCGCTCGAATTTATTTAGGCAAATCTTCTTTACGAAAATCTCGCAATTATTTTTCACGTTACTTATTTAGAGATCTAGAATTTTAATTAGCAAAAAAAGAATCTGTATAATAACAAAAATGCGGGAATAAAAAAATAAAGAAGAATTTACGTTGCAATCCGATGCAAAGAAAAAATAATGACATGTATTCAAGGGAGGACGCCACTGTAAAGTTTTCAAACAATCATTTTTTTGTTAACACTTCTGAAAAATCTTTTGAACCCACGAAAAAATATCATGCATATTCGTTTATAGCTGAATAAACAGTTCCGAAGTAGTTTTCGATCTATTTTTTAGTCTCCGAGTCCTGAAAAGCATCTTCAGCGATGCCACGCCGGTAGACACAGTTCTCGACTCTTGTAAGCCTATTATCTTTGGGAAAATAGATACCGACTAAAAATAGTTTTATTTTCTACCAATAGGTGGCATGAGATAACAGAAAAAAAAAATCGTCAGCTGTAGCGTTTATAAAACCACCGAATACAAACACGTTTTTCTGTAAAGCATGTTTTTGAAATCGGCACGCAGCAGAAATCGAAAAATTTTCGTCTAATCGATTTGAAATTTTAACTGTAGCTTCTTAGATTGCTTTAACAGTCAAGTACGAACGCTTTCTTCGATGAATTGGAAATTCTAAAAAATATAACACTTTTTACATAAAAATTATGGTAAAAAAACGAACATCATTTTAAATTCGTCTATTTTTTTAAATTATTTTTTAATTTCGCCCCGTACTCAATTGCTAAAACTAATATAATTAACGAAAATATTTCACTCTTAGTTCCTGGATTAAATTTACGATAGTTCTAGTGAAAATCAGTAGTGCTATAGCGACCATGCACCGCCATTTTGTATTCTAACAAATACACTTTTTTTTATATACTTCAATATATACCTAATAAAGTCTAAAAGTTTGTTTGACAAAGTATTTTATTCTTTTCTTTAAAAAAAAATGCACAAAAATGGGCAGTTAGAGCAGTGTCCTCCTTTAACATGAAACGACAGGATTTTCCAAAAAACTAGATGCGTATAAATTTGTCTTTACCGTCATTTTGGGAACTTCGAAAATCCTGGTATCATCGGTGATGGTACCGACGACTACGGCGATGCAATTTTCACGATTGGGCTTTTTCATGAACCTGACAACGCGTGCGAGAGAAATAGGCGGTCGGTTGATCTTGCTCATGAAAAGGCGCCTGAGGACGATCCTGTTGAACTTTGCATTGGTACGCCTGGCCAAGAAGCGGTACAGCTACGATGAACAGAAACGAATTTTAGATACGTATAACAGACCTGAAACGCGAACGAGGATAGAATTACATGTTTCTCGATATCATGAAAATGACAGCGAGTGTATCGACCGTAATAATTGACGGGCAAGATGTGTCTGCGAGTCAGAATAGGAGGATCGAGAATTCATGTAGCGAACTTTCAAATTGAACCAGCTTATGGATTTGAAAAAACTGGCACAGAGTGCAGCTCGCAGAGAACGTTTGGCGAGCTGATAAAAATACAGTTACGATTTTACCTATTATTTTTAATTAGGATCGAAGCGTGTTCCAACACAAACGAGACATAACCTACAAATTTTAAGGGCAATGGATAGCGGCGATAATTCGCGGATTCCGAGCAATCGCGCACTATATTATTGAGATAAAAGACTTTCGTTGAAATTTTTTCGACGAAAAAAGAGAATAAACGCTCACCTTAACGAGAAGGCGCAAGTACACATCCTGCGACTTCGGCTCCGTTCGCCGTACTTTGCGATCGTGTTTATGATTGATGTCGATACCCTGCGGATAAATATTATTTTCGTTAAACAATCCATTATAGTTTTTCACCGATGACACATCGATGCGCGTCCTCGATAGCTTTATTAACGTCGATTAGAATGGATATTTGTCGCGCGTGTAATATACGCGTACTTCCTCACCATTTTGACAAATCGGAAGAGACACCGCTACGGGCGAGCGTGGTGAGGCCACGAAAGAAACGGAAGTCGCGACGATGGCAGCACGTTGCGCTTGCGCAGTTCGCGCCGGTCGTGAAATCTCCACCGAAGTCGCGAAATTTAAATTCTTGCTAATTATCGGCTACTCGTTCCGTCCCGAACAAACGCAATTAGTCGTCCCGATTACGGAGGCTTCTAAACTTTTGCGTCTTTCTCAGAAAAATTGTATCTTTCCAGTGGCGTACAGCTTTATATCCGTGTCCGTGCCACCCGAATTCAAATACAGGAAGTCAGAGATCTGTCGCACCGACCGTACGATGAATTCGGCACAGAGGAGTTGAAAGTGTCACCGCGAGATGGCGTTAGCTGTGCCGTTTGTGACCACAACCACCTGGCTGGCGAGTCAGAGTGGGGACAACGAAGCTGCAAAGGACGATAGAAATTCGAGTCTATAGGACACAAACGTTTCAGTAGCTCGAGGCACCTCGAGGTATTCGTTTGTTCTTCCGTCATGCGGCGAAATTCCGCTGCTCTTGTAATTCAGCGAAAATACTTGTCACAATTCACCGTTTACGTCACCGCGTCAGCTTTGTTGTTTCTTTATCAAACTTGTTGATGTATCGCAAAAGCGTTTCTTCGAGCACGTCTGATATTTCGTTTCGCACGGCTAAACGCGACTGGGACACGAGTGCAATTCCTCGGGCACCGGTTGCTGCGATTTTCGTCGAGATAAAAGCGAGAAACGTAACGCGCGCGAATTGTATCGAACGTTGTCCAGGTATATCAAGGTATACCGCTGCATGCCCTCGCTCCCCTTTTCGCGACAGAGTTCGACCATCAATGAATTCGACATTATCAGATCGCCGCTTTCACGATTAATTACAATGATCGCTCCATTATCGCAACGCTGTGCGGCCAATCGACTGTTAATCGTTCCAGACATCATGAAAATATAGTAACACCTTGCGATCCCGAGCATGAATATTTTTGCAAGATACAAGGCGTTCGCAAGGTGTGTAACGAGACGAAATACATGTGACACATTCGAGACGTCTATCTTACGTTTTGTCGACAACGGAACAATTCGCACATGATCATGTGACGTATCTTCGCCGATTAGGATTACGCGATAACACACTCGCGAAGATAAACCAGTGCCGCATGCAGCAGCATTGAAAATAATTTGCGATTCTTACACGGACATTATCACGAACATTTTTTGTTTCTTTTTCGTCAATAAAGGGCGATTTTGGCGAATCGTCGCTTCGCACCTGCGAGAGGCTAACGCGTCGAGATTTCCCGGGTGCTCGAGCATTTCAACGCTGAGAGAATTCGAGGGCCCGGACATTCGTACGGATAAAGAGCCAAAACGCCGCCTATCTGTTTTACCGAATTTTCGAATTATCGACGAGCCTGCATTCCTCGGTGAAAAAAAGCACCGCTCGTCGGATCGGAACGTGAGGATAAAGTAAAAAGGAAGGAGAGATGGAAGATTCGCAAGTGCACGGTTCGAGCACGGTTTTAGAGGAGACGTTCTACATAACGTCAAAGAAGAACACGCTGTATCGCGTCAAGTTGTCGGAGAAGGGCCTCAGCTTGCAAAAAGAGAGCAACGGGGCGACGAAAATCGAGACGATAGGGCTCAATGACATAATAGGATGCAGGTGTTTGCGCTCGAAGCGTCGAAACGCGGGAAGCTGCGCCTGTCGTCCCAGCGTCTCGAAGAGTCAGCTGAGACTCGTTGAATCGACCGAAACTTGCGGCGCATGGGACGAACACGATACATCAGCGTATCTCTACATATACGCGTATACGATGAAAAAGGCAAGGGTCAAAGGGGCCCGGAGACGCGAAAGAACAACGATTACACTGCGTTTTCGCAGCTTCGACAAGTACGAGGATAATCTTCGCGAGGCCAGTAGATGGAGACTCGCCATAAAGTGTCTCGTTACGCGGGTCGCGGTGCCGAGAAATCTTCTCAGTCCGAGCCATGGGAATCTCGAATCTTTGCTCAATGGTGAGAATCCTTCTTCGTATCTTGTGCACTTTTTTTTTTGCATATTGAGAGTTCCATTGACACGATCAGACGTTCCTGCGGCAAATATTGTACTCGTTTGTTTTCATTTCCTACAGGGTTGATACAATTTGATTGAATTAACGCCTATTTAAGGGGGATGATCCCTTTGGGAAGCGAAAAATAGGGGAGTTTTTAAAGATTTTTCCGACTCGAAGCTATTTATTCTACATAATTAAAATTGTATGCACATATTATTGCTTTAATTTTATACATTTGTTTTTGTTTTTAAGGGGTTCGGTCACTCCGGCGACCCGGAAATCAGGGTTATTTGAAAAAATCAATTTTCAAGGACTAAGAGGATTGAAGAATCGTTTAAACGTTTATTTGCGTATACATTAACAAAGTTGTGTACGGAATTTCATTGAACATTTTTAATAATTAAAGAAGTTATCCATAATCTCGTCTGGGCCCGAACGCGGAAAAATAAAGTATTTCGATTTTAATGGAACATGGCTCCTAGGGGTTTTTTTGGTCGCTGATTACGAATTTGAGGACAAAATTCGGAAATTCAAAATGGCGGATAAAAATTCAAAATTAATTTAATTCGAATGAAAATCGGTGTTCGGGGGTTTTTGAGGCCTCTGATTACGAATCTGTCCCCAAAATTCATAAATTCAAAATAGCAGACCAAAATGCAAAAATGTACTTAATTCGCGTGAAAATTGATACTCGAGGGTATTTCAGGCCGCTGGTTACGAATCTTCATTAGAAATTTGGAAAATCGAATTGTTGGATAAAATATGGTGGACTAAAATGCAAAACTGATTCGATTTGGATGAGTGATAAGGGCGATGAGTAACGATAAAATATTCGACTTTTCGGATGAAGACAACTGAAGAAACAACACGTGAATCCTCTGAAAACATTACTTAACTTTTGTTGTTAGTCGTCTTGGCCGCGATTTCTATCACCGCTCGACCCAATCATTTCAAGTTTTGAATTTGCGTCCGCCATATTGGATCCGCCATTTTGAATTTATATATTGTGAGTTCGGATTCGTAATCAACCTTAAAAACGCGAGAAAAAAGCGAGTTTTATTCGATTCGAATCAATTTTTGCATTTTGGTCTGCCATATTGGATCCGCCATTTCGAACTGCGGAATTTTGAAGGCAGATTCGTAATCAGCGACCTCGAAAACCCCTTAACACCAATTTTCATGCGAATCGAGTAAACCATGGAGCCTAGATACCAGGAGGTTCAGCGGCAATGCAAAGGCGCTGAAAAAAGCGTCCCCGAAAATGTCCCGAAGTGATGGCGCTGGGGTGCAGCGCGACCGACATATATAGTAATATATTGGTCAACGAGGTGAAAGTGATCGGATGAGTTGCTAACCTCACGACAGACCGATCGTGACATCAAACGTCGAAATATCCGCCGATTCATAATTTCCTCATGACGGTTCGGAAAAAAACGCAAAAGCGAGAAAAGATCTCAAACTCAAACTCAAAATGGCGGCAATATAGTCCATCTAGAAAAACGTGTTTTTTTTACATATAGCGTCACGGGAGAACGGTTTTATCGTAAAATATAAGACCTGAAACAAAAACCAAAAAAAATGATATTATATATTATTAGCTATGAGACTACCTAGAAATTTGCTTTTAATTTTTTTTTAAATAGCGCACTTTGAAGGAAATAAATCGATTTTTTGACAAAAAAACAGTAAATTTTTTATAAAAAGAAGTTTACATTTAATCAAAAAACGGATACGTACTCCCATAAAGAATATAATTGTGAAGCTGCTGTCAAAATTTCAACCTCGAAATCGATGCATGCAAAAGTGGTCGAGTAATCCGTCTTCCGAGATCGAAAAAAGTGGTTTCGAGAAAAACGCGTTTAAAGTTGTACGAGCAACTCAGCGCGCGCTCCAAGGCGCTGCGGCCGAAGCGATAATTGAACGTTTAAATAAAAAAAATTGCTACAGGACCAATTCCGTATTGTTTTTATGACACCAAAGTATTTTTAGAAAAGAAAACGTCTTTCCAAAATCCTAGAGTGGTGTTATCCCTTAACACTAATGAGGGTTAGGTACATCATCTGTGATCTGTCTTAGATCACACCCATGTTTAGCGTATATCTCTATACATATAGGTTGCGGAGCACCCCAGCGCCATCATTTCTTGTTCTCGTTTTGGGGACGAGTTGAAAGGCCTCGCTGAACCTCCTGGTATCTAGGCTCCATGATGCGAATCAAGAAAATTGTAGTATTTTGGTTCGCCATATTGGATCCGCCATTTTGAATTTCTGAATTTTGAAGGCAGATTCGTAATCAGCGACCTCGAAAACCTCGTAATACCAACCGTCGTGCGAATCGAGTAAATCATTGTATGTTGGTCCGTCATATTTGGAGCGTCGCATGAGCGGCTGCCTGGTTGAAGCACATATAACAAAACAAAATACTAAAACACACAATAGCCGATAGGCACCTAAGCACCTAACAAACATTTCCAAACCTATATAAAAGAAAGGTACAAGAAGCTAAAATAAAGGTAATGTCAAAGAAAGGTAAAACTTATTTTTGTACTACTCGAAATATCGCGTATCCTCAAAGAATCGTACAATCTAGTATACTCGTATGCTTTCTGATCTTGAGAATTTCAAAAACTCATTTGGAGCCGGGAAAATACGTGGATTTGCCTAGCGACCAGATGGTTTATTATCCGAAAGGATCCACGAGTCTCTCGGCCAGTCGTGCCAACAAAGGGTTAATAGCTGTCACTTTGACCCGCCAACATTATATTGCGGTTTTTTCTCGCTAAGGGTTTTCCGCCAGCAGATGCGGACTCACGTATAGCGGCTGCCTCGCTGATATCTGTGGAGGGTGTTAACCCTTAAATGAACCATCACTCAATAGGTGAATTCTTCCAGGAATTTAAGGGCGGGGTAAAGTATTTAAATTTTTTTTCTTCATTTTTGTTTCATTTTTTAAATGAATGCATAATATATCAAGAATATTGTGTTAAAATTTCAAGTCGATCGGAGTAAAATTGACGAAGTTATGAGTATTTGAGCGTCTATTGCTCCATGCCGTTCTCTTCTCTTCTGCGTTTTTCAAACCGTTTTTCTGAGACTTGTCATATTTCAAGTCCGTGTGCACGATAACTCAAAATCTACTGGACCAATCGCTTTGAAATTTTGCACAGTACTTCTTCACATAATTCACCAGGTATTGTCGAGAGCTATTTTGTTTTTTTTTAATAATTACTAATTTTTCAACAACAAATTAGCCGATTTTTTTAGCGAAAATCGGGTTTTTGGCTCCCAAGTGATACGAAAAATCGAAAAATCGAAAAAAAAAATCCTCCCGTCATTACCTCGAGAAACATCTCCTTTAACAAATGCATTTTGATTTTTTTGTTTCAAATGATTCTGTTGCGAGTTATGGTGCACACCGCAATCCAACTTTTTTTCGAGGCGCCTCCGGGGTTTAATTTTCACTCGCTCAATTTTGAATATTTTGCAATGCAAATTTAGGAGAATGTTGTTCAAATGTTACTTTATTATATGTAAATTTTTCAATAAACGAACACTATTCGTTACGCCAAAAAAAATCTTAAAAACATGCCTTTTTTTCGCCGAATTAACTTTACCCCGCCGTTCAAGATCCAATGAGAATGCGCGATTTATTTCGGTGGGCGTCGCCTTCAAACTTTGGAAAGGGGGGGCAAATTCAAGAATTGGCTATTGCTGAAAAATAACAGACAGTGCAACACTCGAACTCAACGCGAACAACTCACAACAAAACCGAATGGTTGCCGAGTTATCCATATCTTACATTTACACATCAAAGTTATTTCACATTTTTCATATTACACACCAAAAACTGTATTGTTTATTAAGCTTCAAGTTTATCATTGAGGCGAAGTAAAAGATCTACCACGTGACATATGAGTGCGAGAGAGATAGCTGAAATTTTCGAACAGAGATTTCTCAGAGATAAGTCATATTTAGGACAAAAAGAAATAATCAAGCTCTGCATCAGGAAATTCTCCAGACTCTAATGCTTTGTTTTTCCTAAAAAATAAAACCATCTATGAGAAAATTGGTTTGGAAGATTTGTGAGGTTATGTTGACCTTGTACATGCCCTTAAAGTCTTGGATCCTCATGAATTTACGCGAAACCAGTTGTCATTGATTAATTTTGATGCCAACGTTCCAACTTGACTTTGTCGTGTCATAAATGCGCTGGAATTTACAACTACCGTGGATTACAACAAATCGCAAGTTCATCGTGACATAAAAATATTGGATCTGCCATACTGAAGTGCTGAATTTTGAAGGCAGCTTCGTAATCAGCGACCCCGAAAACCTCACAACACCAATTTTCATGCCAATCAAGAAAATTGTAGTATTGTGGTCCGCCATTTTGAATTTCTGACTTTTGAGGGCAGTTTCGTAACCAGCGACCTTCAAAATCCCCGAGTACGAAATTTCGCGAAAATCGGCGATGTGCGATATTTGGCATCAATGCCGCTTCGGACACTACAAAAATGTGCTCCATATGGCGTCAATGCCGCTCAAGCGGTTAACACCCCTTGAACGGGAGGGGGGGGGGGACTTAACACTCATAGGCAGAATATGAACCACGAAAAAGTGAGAAATGTTGAAAATCGATGAAATGGTACGCTTTGAAATAAAAAGATTGAATCTACCAAACAAAATGGTTACATTTTGCAATAAAAAATACTTTTGTACCAGTTTTCAAAAACATTTAAGGTCATGTTTTACACAATAAGGTTCGGAACGTTTATACCAAATGTTATCAGAATCGGCCAATTAGTCTTTCAGCTATACGTCCCATCAGTCTTAAAATGCAGTTTAGAAGACCGTGCCATACTTCCGCCATTTTTAAAGATTGATTAAAAAAATACCATTTTACAGCCAAAAGTAGTATATAACTTACCCTAAGTCTCTAAAATAATGAAGAAATCTTACGTTTAAAAAAATCATGAAAATCAGCAAACTTTTTCCTCGCCTTAAGGTATCACCTCCCTCAATTCAGCGCAGTATCGACCTATTTAACATCGTGAAAAAACAACGCCCCTCGGGAAGTAGTTGAATAATACACAAATGGGGATTTCACTTCACCTTAGGAGAAAGGCGCACATAGATCGAGCCTCCATGAGTGCAAGCTAGATATCTGTATTTGCAGGTATCAAGTTTTCTCCGGGACGTCTGGTATTGCGAGTAAAAGAAAAAGGAACACCGACTGCTCTTTTAAAAGACGGACAGAGAGTACTTCGTCATTTACTCGTCATGTTTCCGTTTAGGAGAACACTTAATATCAGAATATTTGCCGATCTGACGTGCGAGACATCGTTTTACGATGGCTCCGATGTTCATTCAGGCTCGACAGAAGTAATTCTACGCTTCAGAGTCCATAACGTAGCGTGCAAATATAATTTTTTGTATTTTTATCGCGAGTACAATTTCACGCACATTTCGTTGAATGTCTGAATTATGAGGTTAATCGGCATGATAAAAAAGCCACTGGGTGATCAAAGCAATGTCTTCAATTTCGTGCGCACATCGTCCGGGTCATTGTGCAATTATTTTTAACGACTATCGACAATGAAAATTAATGTTCTCGCATTAAATTCAAATTAAAAATCTCGCGGTTTGCTTTTTTTGTCAGTCATCATGGTATTGAAGTTTGCATCGTTGTAATGCAAAGAAAATATGGTGTTGAAGTTTGCTTCGATGCTATGCAACGAAAATGAATTTTTTATTGCCGTTTGAGACTATTAAAATCACTGCAACGTTCTTACGTATTCTTATTAGACATTCGGGACCTAATTTTAAAAAACGTTTGATAATTATAAAGATAAAGAAATGAAAAATTACCCAACCAGAAATCGTCGCTTTCCAACGATGCAAAGTTCAACGTCATACGAAAATGTATATTCATATTTTTATTTCCTTATTTTTAATCCAATACCAAATGTTGTTTTGCAAATTTAAATCGCTGTTTTCGAAATAACCATATTAAATAACGATTCAGTCATTTTCGTAGCTAAAACCTGCTGAAAAAAATGTGAATGAGAAAAAAAAAGAATTCGTTTTTATTGCACTCCCAAGATGCAAAATTCGGGGCCGGGTTGAAATTCCGAACTTTGAATTATCAGAACGCTCAAAACTCCGAAAGTATACTACCCCGAAAGATCAAGACTCCGAAAGAATTTTACACGAAAGACCAAAACTCCGAAAATCTGAACACCGTCAAAATAATTCGGCTATGGAAGTTTTCAAAGGTCCAACATTTTCAATAAATCGACGCATTATTTCGAGCTTTTTTTTTATTAAGAAGTGATTTTACGTCAATATTTAAATTTGTCTAGACAACGTTCTACATCATTTACAGGCAACTGTGTAGACTTTCGCTGGCATGATCTTGACGAAACTTGTAATTTCGGAACATTAAAATTACGAATTTTAAACCGTCGGAGCACTCAAAGTTTGGAATTTCATCCCGGCACCGTCAAGACAATAGAACGTATAACATTGTCTAGACAAATTTCGAAATTCACGTATAATTACTTCTTAAGGGGTTAGGCCACTCTAGGGGCCGAAAAATAGGCTTTTTGGGGATTTTTTTTTCAGAAAAACTACAAAATAAATCGAGATTACAAAAAAGGGTGTTTATCATACATGTCAGTGACTGTATACAATAACTTTTTTGAAGCGATTAATTTCAAAATGGCGGCCGTGCAGCATTTATCTCAAACCTGCATTTTTTAAGTTGGCCGGAAACATAACTCAGACAATTTTCAACCGATCCACTTGAAATGTTGAATATATCTTGAAAAATACTTTGTCTATGGAAGTACGTAGGATTTTTGTTTTATATTGCACAGTTCATTTGTCATTAACAATGTCTGACGATTTTTAGGCAAATATTTGTAAAGTGAAAAATTTCTTTGAATACAAAAAAATTATTGTGTACAGTCACTGATATGTATGGTAAACGCCCTTTTTGTAATCTCGATTTATTTTGTACTTTTTCTGAAAAACAAAAAAAAATCCTCAAAAAGCCAATTTTTTCGGCTTCTAGAGTGGCCTAGGGCCTTAATATAAAAAATAAATCTTGCAATAATTCGTCGATTTATTGAAAATGTTGAAACTTTTAAAACTTTCATAGCCGAATTATTTCGACGGTGTTCAGATTTTTCGGAGTTTTGGGCTTTCGTGTGAAATTCTTTCGGAGTTTTGATCTTTCGTGGTAGTAAATATTTTTTGGAGTTTTGAGCGTTCTGATAATTCAAAGTTCGGAATTTCAACCCGGCCCCATCTTGAATTTCGGAACATTGAAATTCGGAATTTTCAACCGTCGGAGCATTGAAAGTTCGGAATTTCAATCCGACCCCCAAACTTCAATCCCATCAATCCTCATAAACGGTCCACAGTAGAAACCACAAAAGTTGAATTATACGGGAAAATAATTGATGACGTCTTGGTGCATTATTCATTAAGGTATGTGTCTCCATTCAAGGACTCCACTTTGGCACGACAGGTTTTCCTCACGAATTACCCACCAGTTAATTTCTCTGATATTTTACGACAACTCCCGAACTTATAGAACTTCACCAATTTGAAGTTTGCTTTGTTGGAACGCAACGAAAGTTTAGTAGACTAAACCTTTTTTTTCGCAAATTTAAGCTACAAAAATCGCTCAACGGTTTTTTACGAGCCTCATGAAAAAATCGACAGCCTAAGTTTAGAGGATAAAAATTCAAACGATGAAAGAACTGAAGAAATAAAGTATAAAAAGAAAATAATTTTTTTTGGCATTCCAACGATGCAAACTTCAATACCATCGAACTACACACCTTCGCCAATTCACAAGTATAACCGCGTAAATTTACGGACACTTTTGCAGATTCTAATTAGCAACTTAGCCTCGTCGATTACTCTGATAAGAAACTCATTTGCCAACGCCAACGAGCGACGGTTGTCGCTCGTTGTCTGAGTTTTTTTAATCGTTTTTTCTATTCAGTTTTACTATGTTTGAAGAAACAAATGAGCTTTGTCAGCGCCGAAACCACAGCACGAAACAGAATGATCGTTTTCGTGCTGCGGTTCGGATGCTGCTGACGTTAGTTGCTGATGAACACGTCACGAAGCCCACGATCGTAGAATATATACGTATATTTTATACCTGCTTTTGCCCGCCGCTTTGTTCACCGGTCGTCGGAAATTTGGTCCATACGGTCGACGGGCATGGATTTTACGGTCAAATCGTATCAAGGGGCCAGTTCACTTTGGAGCCACGAAAAAGGCTATTTTCGCGATTTTTTTTTTTAGGATTTTATAAAAGATACGAATATAAAAGTTGTTGGGCGTGATAAATAGTCTTGAAATACATTTAAAAAAATGTTTAATTCATTTTTATTCATTTTTAAGTACAAAAACTATAGTTTAAAGTAACGCCTCAAAAATAGGTGGGCTAGGTAGCACCATCACACCTCGCCAACGGCTTGTCTGAAACAAAAAAATCAAAGTCCATTAGATTCAGTATGACACCAGCTACAAAATGACCCTCGAATATAAAATGTTATCGAAAAATAAAAAAATGGCAGATGAAAAACGAAAAAAGTAAAAAAACGGGTTTTTTTGCAGTTTTTCGCCAAAAAAAAGAGTAAAAATCAAAATTTCAAAACCATCGAGAGTCATCTTGTTGCGAATCATGTTTACAATATGTGGTTCAAATTTCAAGAGAATTATTAGTTTTAGGGATACGATGGAGCTAAATTTTGAAAACGTTGTTTCGAGAAAAACGCGCTTGAAGTTTATACTATGAAAAACTCTTACCTAAACTCAATCGGCAATTCGTGCACCGTACAAAATCCCTTCTGTGCGCTGCCTTCGGGGGCGCCAAAAAAAAGTTTCTCTACTGCTGACATGATTCCGGTCGATTGAGTAGCTGAAACCGAAAAAGTTAAAAATGTCGTTAAACTGGAACGTATTTCCTGTACAATGGCGCAGGATTTTCGAAAATATCAAAATCTAATAAAATGGCGAAGTTATGAAAAAAAAAGTCTGTTTTCTTGCCTATAAAATGGTCGTTTTTTTCAATGCCAAATCGTTAATTTTCATCTGATCAAAAATATTGCAGAGTAAAAATATTCAAGAGTACTCACTTTAAATTTCAAGTCAATCGGATAATTGCTCTTTAAGTTGCAATATTAGCAAATTTGAAAAATCTCATTTCGAGAAAAACGCTTTTAAAGATTTAACTATTGATGTTTGCAAGATAAAATGATATTGATATAAATGATATAAATGATAATGATATTCTTGAAAGTATAAGCTGTCGAAAAAGGCAAAAAAAATTGATTTTTTTTAAGTGCCACACTGGTATAGCCCCATAATAGGTGTGCGAAATGACCTTGAACGACTTTGACCCCCGGATGTTTTTTATCTGGCTTGAGATGCTCCACAAGATGGTTGAAAAAAATTTACCATTTCATTTTAAAAAGTGGAGGTGACCTTCACTGTGCGTCAGCGCCTCCACCGAAATAATAAAAAAAAATGGTCGCATTTGATAGCCCCTTTCACACCGTACAACTTTTGTCTGGAAGATTTTTTTGCGACGTCGATAATTGCCGAGTTATTTCGGGTGGCAGAGATAAGAGGGACACCGTCTATAACCGGATATATATATATATATATATATATATATATTAGACTGAATCAAAAAAAAAAAAATTTTCTGGATTCTCGTGCTATTGTTGGGCACTGATAAAACAAAATTTCTCTAAAAAGATGGGCGCGGTCACTCAATTTTTAGAGGTGGCTATCTCGACTTTTTTGTATTTGAATTTTTTTTAACGAACGTATTGCATTTAAACATAGTCATGGCTTCGGATTACGGATAAAAATCGGAAAAGTTTTGAGTTTGTTCTTTTACAAACATAACAGAGAAAAACTGACCATACGTCGAAGTGCACACGAAACGATGAAATAAATTTTCGAACAATGGAAATGTGCTGAAATTCCAACGCGTCGATTGAATAACGCAATCTTGAAATCAATAAAACTCCATCTAGTCTGGAAACAACTTTTAAAAAATCGAGTTAAAAAGAATTTGCCGTCACAAATATCGAAGGAGCGTAAATTTAAGAGAGATTTGGACAAACTGTTCAACGTTGCACATTTTCGTTCTGCCCAAAATGTTAACGAACTTGAGAATGGCTGGGAAGAAATGTAAATGAGTTTGAAGATAATATAAGCGTAGCATTTTGAAATCCAAATATACGATTTATGAATAAAAGTTTATAATTTAATTTTTCGTAAAAAGTGCGAAATGTTAATGCGTATAAATAAATCTACATGAATAACGAGAGTAGTATAGACGCCATTATTGATCTACCTGGATTTGAATTGTGAATATTGCAATCTTTTCAAATTGTTAGAGTTTATTTTTGTTACGAAAAAGCTGCTGGATGTGATTTTTATCCGTAATCCGAAGCCATGACTATGCTTAAATGCAATACGTTCGTAAAAAAAATTCAAATACAAAAAAGTCGAGATAGCCACCTCTAAAAATTGAGTGACCGCGCCCATCTTTTTAGAGAAATTTTGTTTTATCAGTGCCCAACAATAGCACGAGAATCCAGAAGGAAATTTTTTTTGTGAATCAGTCTAATATATATATATATATATGTATGTATGTATTGACTTGTCCGAAAAGTCCGTGCCGATTTTCGGTACATTGAAAAATCGGCACGAGCTGTCCGGACAACCCAATACACACGTATATCACGATGTGCAAGCATTTCTGTATAAAACCGATGATCCTCGCACAACCGATCCACTGCACAGAAATCGTCGATTTCTCTGCCTTGCAGGGAGAAAAAGCGATGAAAAAAAATCCCTCATATTACATTGCTTCCGCCATAATTTTGCCCGTTCAATGCGTGAAATACGAGTGCAATTACGATAGAAAACACATCAGCACGGTCGGTGCGTATGTACGGCTCGGAGCAAAGTTTGCGAAGTGACGTAACGTTCCTAATATGCTATTGGCATTGCACGAACGGATACATAGTTGGGAAAATAAAGTGTTAAAAGGCCCGCGAGTGTGCCTCTTGCGCTGACGTGAACGAGGAAAGAAAACGTGTGCGCAGCATGCAGGCCTGAAATGATGGCCTTCGGCTGTGTGAGGTGGGCGCTTGTATACGCGAACTAGGAAATTCGACGAGCACCGATCACCTGATAGGAAAACAGATAGGTTACGCAACAACGTAATAACCTCTTTTGTGCATCTGTGCTTAATCCTCGTATAACAGCTTTACGTGCGTACATGTTGATGATATGCACAGTATAGATACGTACACACGAGGAAATGCACGTATACGTATGACGAGGAGCGGCAGCGCTGTGCCGCCGAGGAATTAAAAAGAATTTTTAATAAGCGGATGTACAGGGTGGACCAAAATGACCTGACATTTTAAATTGCGCGCCATTTTTTTTATGGCGAACATAGAGTACTAATATTTGACAACTGGTATCAGGAAGTATCGAGGTTTAGTCATGGAGAATCACACGATCGAGGAACGCATAGAAATTGTGAAAATTCGCTACAAAAATGGTGAGCCGCAGTGAGTGCGAGTGTTGACGAAAGTCCTTCCACCTCGATTCGCCATTGTGCTCAGGAATTGAAAATTTCAAGATGCTCTGTGCAGCTAATTTTGGCGGAAGATCTGCATATACATGCTTGCAAGATTCAATTGCGACGAGAAATGCAGCCAGCAGACCATGTGTAGCGTCGTACACTGAGAAAAAAAATCATTGATCCAATATCATTGGTGTTATTGAATGAAATTTCGTTGATTCGATTGTAAAATTGTTGGTGTAAATAATTGGATTTATCAGTCCAAACAAAACGCTATTGACTATAATAACATGATAAAGTTAAAAGTTTTTTTTCATTCAAAAGATATATTGTTAGCCGAGGACAATATATTATTGAAACTATATAAAAAAATATCGCAAACAAATTGTATAGTTTTGAATGCATTTACCGCAACGATAAAAAAAAGCGTTTCAATTCATAACATGAATATTGTTGATTCGAGTACACAAGAAAAATTGAATTTCGCTCGTTTGATTCCGATAAAATTTCTATTGAGTACATATGTTATTTTATTTTGTCCACCATATCCGATATTGATTTCCAAGGACATTATTCGTTAAAATATTAATATTTTATTTTGATTGAACAGTATAGAGCAAATGTCTGCATTGGTTACAAAATTATGCGAAAATAAAATTTGTTTCTTGCGCATTTGGTTGAAAAAATTCAACCAAATCATGGCCGAGCGCCACCGAAATTATAGGTGTGAGGAAACTCGTAGTTCTCGGGGGAACCGCTAGAAGTCGCACGCGCGCTCGTTTCTCGTAAGCGTAGCGCGAACCGAAAATCTACTTAAGGGGTAAGGCCACTGTAACGGCCCAAAAAAAAAGGTTTTTTCACTAATTTTTTGCTCCCGAAATTGAAGGTATTTGAAAAAAAACTTTTAATGGTGTTATCGGGCATACATTAAACTTTATTATAAAATTTTTTTACAGTAAAAAAAAACAAAATGGCGGTTCCACAGCTATCTTCCCGGGACATGTTTTGCTTCCAGGGCTCCGCGGCACGCAGCACCACTGGTGCACTTTTGAATCTAGAACAAAAAAAAAACCATTAATCTAGAGGGCTATAGCTAGAGAATGTCGATCGGATTTTAAAAAGTATCAATTTTTGTGGATTTGGCGTGCGTTTGAAAAAAAAAATTGATTTTTGACGAAAAAAACGGCAAGTTTTTTGTTAATAAAAAATCAATAAATAAAGTTCTTGAAAATTCCGATCGACATTCTCAAGATAATGTAAATGTTCACATCTGGTTAAAATTTCAAGTAAAAAAAATGAAAATTGTTCGAGTTATGCTGCGTGCCATTTTGAAAAACCATGTTTCGAGAAAAACGCGTTTAAAGTTTGTTTGGGTTTTGACACGCTTGGCGGCGACCTTCATTTCCTAAGGACAACAAATTTTTTTTCGCACAGGACCTTTTTTTTCTTATTCTAGAGGGTTTAAACTATTTTTTAAGCCAATAAAAAAAAATCGGTTTTTCAAAAAATTTACAGTGGCCTTACCCCTTAAACGCCGGAGAAACTCTAAAGAGTATAAAATTTGTCGCGGCCGACGCTTGGCACGATATTCAGCACCAACCACTAATACCCAGTGCTGGTCTTTTATACGGGCCAATGATTTGACCATGATTCTGCCAGTGCTCATTTGAAGCATGGCAAACCAACGAACACCCAACCTTGGGCCGAATATCGATTACCAACTGTCAGCCAACTATCGGGTCCCAGTGTTGACCCCGAACATAGGCCAATCGGTTGATCATGGATTTGCCAGTCTCGAATTGAAGCTCGGCACGCCATCGAAGAGCCAACGCTGGGCCAGTACTAAATAATGACCGTCGGCCAAGTGTCGGGGCGAGCGCAGGGCCTGAGTCTGAGCCAATCGTTTGACCGTGGTTTTGCCAATGCTTATTTATAGCATGGCAAACTCACGAATTGCCAATCCTGGCCCAACACTGGCTTTGAACGGTATAGTCCATACATACTATATACAAGAATGCTTTTTTACGTATATTATTATTATATATTTTTTTATTATCGCTGCATGCAATTTTCTACGTCCTGTGATAATAAAAACTTATAAATACTGTTATCTGAAATTCACTTTATTAAAAATAAAATTGATTCATACTAAAGTTTTGTGGTGTATTAAAAAATGCCGAGTTATTATGATAGTATTAAAAAAACGTCGAGAGTTAAAACGACGACAAAAATTAGAAGACTACAGCAGGTTACGATCAGAGGCAACGAAACAAAAAGACAAGTAGATAGTGAAACAACTTTGGAAACATTCCACGAACAAGTGATTGTGCATAACGATGTTAGTGAATCTAATGATTCTTTCGATGAGCAACCATCGAGCACAGAAACTTGTGAATCTGATCGATTGTTGGCTAAGCATTGGGATGTTTTGACAGCCCTACACTGGGCCAACACTAGCCCGAATATTGCGCCAACAATATGAAGCCGACCTTAGCCCTACTATAGGCCGGTGATCACGCCAACCGTCAGCCAATGATCGTGATCTCTTTACCCCAATGTTGGGCCAATACCTGGCCAACTGTTAGGATTTCCGGTAAGCCTACTATTGGCCAACCGTACATGCCAGCATTGGGCCGAAGAGATCACTCCTACCGTGGCGCAACACTAAGCCGGTAATGCTGCCGTTCATCGGCCAATGGTAGAATGTTATTGGCGTGACGCTGGCTCGAGGTCGGTCGGTTCCGTTGTTTTTCACGGGCACAATGTTGGGCCAATACCCGGCCAACTGTTAGGATTTCCGGTACGCCTACGATTGGCCAACCGTACATGCCAGTGTTGGGCCGAAGAGATCACTCCTACCGTGGCGCAACACTAAGCCGGTAATGCTGCCGTTCATCGGCCAATCGTAGAATGTGATTGCCGTGACGCTCGCTCGAGGTTGGTCGGTTACGTTGTTATCGCTTCTTGGCCTGTGGCTAAAATCAAAGTGTAATATCTGTTCTTATGAGTTGAATATCGAATATTCTCTCCATGGATATTCCATTGGATATCTGATATTCTCTCCACTATTATCGTGTATGATCAATCTAATGCTCACATTTTATTTAAGATTGAAAACAAATTGAAAAACTTACATCCCATGGCACATTCGTTTCGATGCAGTAAAGAAATAATTGATTCTATTGATTATATTTTTGTACGAAATAAAAAAATGTTGTAGCGACCGCTTAATTATTTCATCCATACATCTACGGATTGTATATAGAATGATTCCAATAGAATATAATTTTATTTGAAGGATAATGTAAATATTCAGAGAACAGAAGAGCTTTTTCAAATAAATTATTATGTTATTTAAATCAATCACATTTTCCAATATTTATTAGTATTTTAACAATCTCATATATCGGCGGCACTCCGCTGCAGCACATTTATTTGGATCAATTAATATATCTTTTTGATTCAATTGGTTTTTTTTTCTCAGTGTACATTCGCCGATTGAATATCGGAGCATCGACAAATCGATTGTGACTTTTCGAAGACAATCATCTTCAGTGATGAGGCGCATTTTCAACTTGGTGGCTACGTAAATAAACAAAACTATTTATCGGATATTTTATTCCGCACGTAACCTCCAGGTTTGTACCTTATATTGAAATAAAGATATTCGTACTTTTCAAATAAATAATAGGTTTTATTAATAAATTAAAATGTTGGGGAATTTTGGGGCAGACTATATATGGGTGATTCTCGGGAAATGATCCCTTTGTAGGACAACGAAATTTATACACAAAAGTATTTTATTTTTCGCTAAAAAAATGTCAGTTGACTTCAGTTCTAATCGATATAATATAATTCAGTATGGATCACATCGATTTTTCAATTTTAAGAGATTTATGATGATCGAATGGAATAGTAAGACCAGAGGAATGATGCAAACCTTTTCCTATCAAGTTTTTATTAGTTTATTAATATATTCTTCTCCTTTTTCTTTGAATATTGATCTGGCTCCTTTCGTTTCAACTTGTCTCTTCCTACAGGACCCTGTTTAAGGGGTAAGGCCACTGTAACGGCCCAAAAAAAAAGGTTTTTTCACTAATTTTTTGCTCCCGAAATTGAAGGTATTTGAAAAAAAACTTTTAATGGTCTTATCGGGCATACATTAAACTTTATTATAAAATTTTTTTACAGTAAAAAAAAAACAAAATGGCGGTTCCACAGCTATCTTCCCGGGACATGTTTTGCTTCCAGGGCTCCGCGGCACGCAGCACCACTGGTGCACTTTTGAATCTAGAACAAAAAAAAACCATTAATCTAGAGGGCTATAGCTAGAGAATGTCGATCGGATTTTAAAAAGTATCAATTTTTGTGGATTTGGCATGCGTTTGAAAAAAAAAATTGATTTTTGACGAAAAAAACGGCAAGTTTTTTGTTAATAAAAAATCAATAAATAAAGTTCTTGAAAATTCCGATCGACATTCTCAAGATAATGTAAATGTTCACATCTGGTTAAAATTTCAAGTAAAAAAAATGAAAATTGTTCGAGTTATGCTGCGTGCCATTTTGAAAAACCATGTTTCGAGAAAAACGCGTTTAAAGTTTTGCGAATAGTTTTTTATTGGAAAAAATTTTAAAAAAAAGAAGCACAGGACCTTTTTTTTCTTATTCTAGAGGGTTTAAACTATTTTTTAAGCCAATGAAAAAAAATCGATTTTTCAAAAAATTTACAGTGGCCTTATCCCTTAAGGTGAGAGCCTGAATTAGAAGGTCCGAAAAATCGCTTTTTTCTTGCTTAAATCGATAGATAAACTATCCACAAATATAGGTACAAAGTTACAGAGTCCAATTCTTAATACTTTTGAAGATACAATGTCAAAAGCAGAGAATCGATTGATATTTTATATTGATATTTCCTTCTATTGAAAACTTTGAAGCACGTTTTCTCCAGTTTTCATTTTCAAACAAACCAAAGTTAATTTTCTTCAGTATGAAAATCTCTTCAAACTGACTTAAAAGCGTTGTTAAAAAAGTATTTTTAAATAATTTTTATAGCACGTTAAAGTGTTTTTTTAACACATTTTTTTCAAACCTAAAAAAAGTAATAATTTCACGATTCATTCAACTTTCCCAACATTCCCGAAAAAAACGTATTTTTTTTTTTACTTTTTAAATCAGGCTCCCGCTTTGTGGGGTCTTCTCGCTTTAGACGCTAAAAAAGGCTATTTTCATGAATTTTTTTGATAGGTTTATATTAGAGATATTGATACAAAAGTTGTTACACTTAACGCATACATTTTCGAAATACATTAAACATTTGTTTTTAATTTATTTAAGTCACTATTTATAGACGAAAATGGCAGTTAAAAAAATTTCCTAAAAAAATGTAGATCTGCGCGGCTGATGAAATCTTGGAGATGGAGCATCCGAAACAAAAAAATCAAACGCTCTTAGTTTCGGTATGTTAATGGCTATAGTGCATATCATACGATTCTTAATATATGCAAAAATAACAAAATGGCGGACATTTTTCGAAAAAACAAAAAAAAACGTGTTTTTTTCACCGTTTTTGGCAAAAAAATAGTAAATAGCAAAAAAAATTGTTTAATCCTTGATATGAGCTGTAGCTATAATTGTAAATATGTGTTCGAAATTTCATAAGGATCGGTTCAGTAGTTTCGAAGATTTATCAACAAGCCGTGGAAAAACGTTTCGGAAAAACGCGTTTAAAGTTTGTTTGGGTTACATAAATACATTTAAAAAAAATTTAACGTATTTTGAAAGTGTATTTATTAAGTGTAATAACTTTTTAAACCTATCAAAAAAAATCATGAAAATAGCCTTTTTTAGCGTCTAAAGGGAGAAGACCCCTTAAGCCGTTAGTATCTCCGTTTTCCAGTCTATCCTTTCCTACGGAGACTTTCTCCTTCGATAGCGGCATGGCGATAATCTAAGAGAATCATTTTTATGTAATCTCATGCATTTCCACACATGCGTAACCAAGATGGGGTCATTCTTCTGGCGCATCTATCATGCCCCTGGATCTCACATGTTGGGAAAAACCCAAAGAAATGATGCCAGAGGCATTTTTCTTTTCTTCTATTGTAACATTTTTTTGGCACTTTTCGAGTATGAAAATCACTTAAAAGTTTTTTATATGCCTCACATGCGATCTGCTATTTGAATCTACAAGAAGAAGATTTCGGATAATAATAAAAATGAAAAAACTAAAAGATAAAAAGATAATTTTCGTTGCGTCACAAAAATGCAAACTCTGACATCATCGTTATGATGGCTATGGTCATACAGCTTGCATCTACAGATTGTAAACAAAACTAATTTATTTCAAACGCCCAATAATTTTTCGCAGATTTACGCTAGGGAAATAACTCATATGGTTTTTTAGTATCCTCAATGGAGATCCAGAACGTAAAACTGCACGTGAAGAAAATATTTTGAGTAGTGAAAAAAAAATAGAACTAGCAGATGAATTGGAAACAATTTTCATTGCATCCTAAAGATTTCATTGCATTCGTACCTATGGTTAACGTTGTCTCGCACGCAGTTTTCTACCTCCGCCACGAAATTCCTTCATGGGCTCGAGGTGGCATCGTTTGAATGCAACGATATTTTTTGCTCCCTTATTTTCATCAGTATCGAAAATCATATTTCGTAGATTTAGGTTTGTAGATCGCTGAATCGCCTGAGAAAATATTGCGGAATTTTCATAGCTTAAGTTTGTCAAAAGAACTTTGGGGAATCCAGCAAAAAAATATTACGTTCCATACCAACGATGCAAACTTCAACATCATATGCTTTCCGTCACCCTTCACAGACCGGTCTTCGTATATACCGATCTGTCCAAGTGCATATGCAAAGGAGAATTGTAGATGAAACGTCAGAGATGTTGTTTTCCTCGGTAGAGTCTGCAGCAGGTCGGTGGGGGTAAGTGTGGTGTAATGAGAGATCAAAGTGCCCGTCAGTTTTAGCCATTCATCGTATTTTTTTAATGACAGGAGCAAAGGTAGAGACCGATAAAAAATTGCTCTTCCGCTCTTTCCGCGGGTACAGTCGATAGCTTATTGGTTAAGGCGGGAGCCTGAGTTAGAAGGTCCAAAAAAGCGTTTGTTCGGGAATTTTTTGAGAAGGAAAAGATACAAGTGAGCCTAGTAAGCATTGAGGTATCTTTTCATGTATATTTGAAATGTATAAAAAGAAAATGTTCAACATGAAACAACAAATGACTGCAGATTTGTCAGCCTAGTCCATGTGCATCTTGCCACTGCAGTTCACAAACGACGGGAAAGATGCAGCTCATAATTTATTACTAATACAAAAAAACCAATAAACTTTTTAATTGTCATATATTTTTCTTCTAGGCGAATGAAGAAAAAAGTTGAAGAAAAAAAACGTGAAATTATAACTTTTCTTAAGTTTGAATAAAAAATGTGTTTAAAAGAAAACACTTTAACGTGCCATAAAAATGATTTAAGTGGCTTTAAAAAATGATTTAAAAGGCACGAAGTGCCACGTGCCATGAAGGTTCAACTTAAACCTTCATCCATTTGGTAATACACGTGACACTTCGTAAACACTAGTTTTAGGGCTGTAGGGGTTAAAATAATGCTTCGATTACAAATTTTAAAACTGAACAACCTGCGATCAGTGTCAGGAATGTGGTGTTAAAAAATTAAGCGATTTCTCCACTTGGTTAATTAATAATACTCGAACAAAACTCAACCCGAACCTTCAAATTCTCCGAAACTATGTGGTGAAACGGATTATTTTTTGGACAGTTAATGCATCCTAAGTTAATCTCTCGATGATATGAATTTCAATCGTCTACAAGCATTTCGATTTTGGTATCGAAACTTCTTAACGAGGGCCCTTAGCTCGAGACGCTCTTATCCTTCGCTCTCTAATGGCGACGCAGGGTCCGGGCGATTGGAACACAACGAGCAAGGTCGTTTGAAACTGGGAAAAAACATGTTCGCTCAGTTTGGAACCAATCGATTTAGAGGAGAATGCATTGCTGCGTACTGGCGATTCCTCGAGCCTTGTTGAGTTTCCGTTTTCCACCAGACGCGAGCTAGACAAATATATACGGTCGCTCGACGGACGGACTTATCGCGTGTGCCAATAATAGGTTCGCGCAATACCGTTAACGATTACAGTCTGCTGACAATGATTTGCATGTCGAACTTAATCAGTGATTATACGATGAGAGGTTGTGCATTGTTACTGCTCGTACGCAAAGCACTTCACTCGAAATCGTCAATCGACTGACCTTTGAGTTTTACTATTTCTTAGTATTTCTTACGTACGTGTTTGCTTACAACACTTGCCTTGGGCCATACGGAGTGATGGAGTTTCATTTTGGTCACCGTGCCAAGGAGAAAACCCCGCAAAAGATTCTACTTCCAATATTTATCCGCGTCCATCGAGAGAAATAGCTTGCCAAATGAATCTCGACCCACTATATTATTGTTTGTTATTTAATTAAACGAAATAGTTGTTAAGTGGCTATACCGATGAGTCACTTTGAAAAAATCGATTTTTTTGCGTTTTTCGACGGTTTGTACTTTCAAGAATATGAGATGAGATTTTTATACTTTCAAGAATATTAAATGAGTTTTTCAAATTTTCTGACATGGTAACTCAAAGAGCAATTATCCGATTGACTTGAAATTTGAACTGAGCACTCTTCAATATATTTACTCTGCAATGACGTAGGATATTTTTGATTGGATGAAAATCGACGATTTGGCATTGAAAAAAAACGACCATTTTATAGGCAAGAAAACAGACTTTTTTTCATAACTACGCCATTTTGTTAGATTTTGATATTTTCCGAAAATCCTGCGTCATTGTACAGGAAATACCTTCTTGTTTAACGACATTTTTTCCTTTTTCGGTTTCAGCTACTGAATCGGCCGGAATCATGTCAGCAGTGGTGGAACTTTTTTTTTGGCGCCTCCGAAGGCAGCCCATAAATCGCTTGGATCTCAATATTTATCTATGAAAAAATTATTGTAATATAGGACAAATATAGCCAAATATATTCTTAATTTTGCGAAACATTTAACTGAGTACTTTTCTTCCAAAAAATCCCCGAAAATCACACATATTTTCAGCGTTCACACTGATATAGCCCCTTAATGTTGAAATCTATTAGAACTCCCCTCTAAGGATAAACGTGTATACGCTGGTACAATTTCATTTAAAGGACAATACAATTATAGCTGTATAAGGACAATCGCAATTATAATTAAAGAAAATCTGGGTTATGTAAAAAAAAAAATTCACAATCATAAGAGAGATGATTGAAAAATCATTTGGACATTTATTTATATGTACATTAACAAAGTTGTGTACCAAATTTCATTAAAACATATTAATGATTCAAGAAGTTATAAACAATCTCGTGAAGGATCTTTGAACGTGAGGGACTCAACGGTGTACTTGGTTTTGGCCACCCGGTTAATCTAAAACGAAAAAAAAAGTTTTTTTTTTTTCTTGAAATAGATAATATCGGCTAAGTCTTAAGCCAGCTTTTTTTGTTATCATGGTTCGATCTAAAAAAATTGTTTTTTTATTCATTTTTCGACGAAAAATAACTCTATTATAGTCGATAACTTATGAAGAAGAAAAAATGTTAAGAAAAACGTGGGTCAATACTAATTCACTATTACACTGAATAAGCGTACCAAATATCAAGTCAATCCGTTCATTAGATGTCGAGAAGCCAAATTTCATCAAAAAAATATTAATAATTAAAGTTGAAAAAAAAAACTCGTGTAGACGCTTTGAACGTAAGGGGCTCAACAGTGTTAGGGGACTTGAAATTTGAACTGAGTACTCTTGAATATATTTACTCCACAATAACGTAGGATATTTTTGATTGGATGAAAATTGACGATTTGGCATTGATAAAAAAGACCATTTTATAGGCAAGAAAACAGACGTTTTTTTTTCATATCTACGCCATTTTGTTAGATTTTGATATTTTTCGAAAATCCTACGTCCTTGTACAGGAAATACCTTCCAGTTTATCGACATTTTTTCCTTTTTCGGTTTCAGCTACTCAATCGGCCGGAATCATGTCAGCAGTGGAGGAACTTTTTTTTTTGCGCCTCCGAAGGCAGCGCATAAGTCGCTTGATTCTCAATTTTGTTATCCGAAAAAATTATACAATATAAGTCAAATATGGCCAAATATATTCTTAATTTTCCGAAACAATTAATTGAGTACTTTTCTTCCAAAAAAATCCCGAAAATCACCCAAATTTTCAGCGTTCACACTGGTATAGCCCCTTAAAGTTTTTTGAGTTACATAAATACATAAAAAAAAAATTTATTGTATTTCGAAAGTGTATTTATTAAGTGTAACAACTTTTATATCAATATCTATAATATAAACCTATGAAAAAAATTCATAAAAATAGCCTTTTTCAAGCGTCTAAAGTGAGAAGATCCCTTAACGCCACCTTTCGGCGAAATATTTGCGGGATACACACGGAGGAGACCAACGGGTTTATTGATTACAGCACATGGTTGCACGAAAACTCGCGGAGCTTCCCATCAGGCGCCTCGTTGCCGTTGCATTCCCTCTTATACTCGGACATGACACTTCGATACTTCGAATCACCGCGCTCCCACCTCAGTTCCCTCGATGCACTATTGCAAGGGGAACACGCGAAAGGTTCCTCCGACAACCCCTTTATTTCTCGCGGCCATTTGGTCATCCCTCGTGTCGCTTCTAACGTCAGCTATAAATCAGCCGCCCCATCGTGTCTCTTTTGTTTTCACACAGAGAGACCTTATTTTCGCGACATCCAAAACAATGGCGAACTTCAACGAAGCACTCGCACTCACCGATCCTCTCAAACGCTGTCTCGTATAGCGCGCAAACCAATTGCAACAATTGTTTCACGACGTCAGAGGTCAATGCTCTCCCCTCACGTCGTTACCTTGCAATAAAAATCCACGCGATAAGGAAGTGTTCAATCAAAAAGTCGTTAGAAGCCTCTCACGCGTGGCACGAAAAGCGAATGAATTTGAAACCCTGGAAAATCACCACAAATGTAAATCAGAAGCGTCGAGGAACGTTGTCTACCTTCAGGGGTTTGGTGACATAAAATGGCTTCGTATTTCATGGATCCTCGAGTTTGTTCGGTTTTTAAATAAATTCCCTCGCGCTCGATCACGAGCGGAATTTCGAATGTTGGGAAATATTTAAGGCCTTAGGCCACTCTATAGGCCGAAAAAATAGATTTTTTGGGGATTTATTGTTTTCAGAAAAACTGCAAAATAAATTCACATTACAAAAAAAGGTGTTTATCATACATATCAGTGGCTGTGTACAATAATTTTCTTGAGGCGATTCATTTTAAAATGGCGGATGTGCAGCGTTCATCTCAAAAATGCATTTTTTAAGTTGGCCCGAAACATAACTCAGACAATTTTCAACCGATTCACTTGAAATGTTGAATATATCTTAAAAAATACATTGTCTATGGAAGTACGTAGAATTTTTTTTTATTGAATAGTTCATTTTTTATTAACAATTATCTGACGATTTTTTAGGCAAATTTTTGGAAAGTAAAAAATTTGTAGTTTTTCTGAAAAAAGCCCCAAAAAGCCTATTTTTTCGGTCTCTAGGATGGCCTAACTCCTTTAGTCAGTCATATATGCTAATAAAGTTCGAGTTAAGGCAGTTGGAGCGTTAGCCACAAGTCGAGATTACATTTGAAAAAAATATATGATATTGTCTAGACTATACTGAGTCTTTACGAATTTTTTGAATTTTTTTCGCTATCAAACACCAGAGATAAAAAATAGTTTATTGTATATAGTTTCACTTCCGGTTAGATGGGCAAGACGTTCACGTTACGGGTGATGTATTTTTTTTTGCTATTTAGCATGAAGATAAACCATTTCTAACAACAGATTAAGTTCATCGTAAAAGGGGCGTACACAAAAAAAATTGAATTCACAACAAAGGAGTTCAATCCTCGTACAAAACTGCAGTAAAATTGTGATAGAAGAGCCTCACTCAGAAACAAAAATAAGCAATGATTTCGTGACGTATGTTCATTTTGTATGGTCTTGAAGTTTGCATCGTTGGAATGCAACGAAAATTCTCTTTTTATATCTTTACCTCCTCATTTTTATTATTTTACAAAATAATGTCTCGCAGTTTTAAACTATAGATACCTAAATAAGGGACTTAAATAATTGCGGGTTTTTCATAACGAAGATTCATCAAAAGAAATTCGAGCAATTGAAACATCATCATTATCGTTCCATTCCAACAATGCAGATTTTCAATCTCATCATTTTCTGAATCTTCATTATATCACACGCGATTACGTATACGTTGTATCTTCACGTACAAGTCGAGCGGAAGTTGCATCTTCAACACTTGACTCACAAGTGCCACAGAGATTGAAGATCGTGGATAGATGAGGCCGAGGGAGATAGATACTTGGCGTATGCACCTTCTCATTAAAATTGAAGGAAAAGTTTAATGGTAAAAAAGCACCAATTCTTCACTGGAAACGATCCACGAAAACAGTAGGCTAGGGAATCATTGTTAATTTTTTTCCTGACAGACTCCTGTCTCCTGCAGCTTTACCGCGATGTTGATATTGAAGTTGGCATCGTTGGAAGCCAACAATGTTTCTTGTTCATTTTCCATTTCTTTATTTCTCTAATCACGACAGCCTTTTTTTGCAAATTGAGGACTTGACAAATGTTTGACACATTTGACACATGACAGTGAGTTATTTGCGCAGCCTCAAAGGGCAGTTGAAGTTTGCATCGCTACATGCCAACGATGTTTTTCGTTCATTTTTCATTTCTTTACTTTTATAATCACGAAAGCCTTTTTTTGAAAACGAGGTCTTGACAAATGTTTGACATATTTGTCAAATATAATTCGCTCTGCAAATAACAGTGAGTTATTTGCGCAGCCTCAAAGGGCAGGTCAAGTTTGCATTACTGGAAGCCAACGATGTTTTTTCGTTCGTTATTCATTTCTTTATTCAATAATCCCGAAAGCCCTTTTTTGCAAATTGAGGTGTTGACAAATGTTTGACACATTTGACATATGACAGTGAGTTATGTGCAGCCTCAAAGCATATTTCAAGTTTGCATCGCTAGAAGCCAACGATGTTTTTCGTTAATTTTTCATTTCTTTATTTTTATTATCACGAAAGCCTTTTTTGCGAATTGAGGTATTGACAAATGTTTGACATATTTGACATATGACAGTGATTTATTTGCGCAGCCTCAAAGGGCAGTTGAAGTTTGCATCGCTGGAAGCCAACGATGTTGTTCCTTCATTTTTCGTTTCTTTATTTTTGTAATCACGACAGCCTTTTTTTGCAAATTGACGTGTTGACAAATGTTTGACACATTTGACATATGCTAGTAAGTTATTTGCGCACCCTCAAAGGGCAGTTGAAGTCGCTGGGAGCCATTGATGTTTTTCGTTCATTTTTCGTTTCTTTATTTTTATAATCATGAAAGCCTTTTTTTGCAAACGAGGCCTTGACGAATATTTGACATATTTGACATATGACAGTGAGTTATTTGCGCAGCCTCAAAGGACAAAAATGTAACAATGCAAAAGAATGAATTTTCGTTGCATTCCAATGATGCAAACTTCAACATCATCCACAATGCCATATGTGAAAAAATTCGGTATGAATTAGGCATCGCGATGGAGATTTAGCAGATTCTTCCGTCTCGTTTCGTGCAGTAGAAAAAAATGGCTTATCCGCGAGGTCGGATACTTCGAGGTAGATTAATTGGGTCTTTAGTATAAAAGCATCGGACGGGAGCAATTTTGTCCCCTGTCTCCTCTTGTATTACGGTGTTTGTAGGGCCGTAACGATAAACTACGTTCATCTGGACACTCCTGAATTCTATTGAGTGAGACTTGAGCGCGCAGCCCAGAGGGGAACAACGGGCAGTCGTAAATCTTTGAACAACTTCCTCGTTGATGCGAATACGGGAGGATTATCCTCGACCTGCTGAGCTCGGTGATCGCTTCGAGATATTTTTTTTTTCGTGGTCGTGCTTTCAAGGTGATACCTCGGACATTGACGTGTGATATTTTCATTCGGGAAAAATTACCGATGACCCTGCCCGGCCAAGGCCACATACGAAGACTCTTCATTTATTAGGAACGTCGTTTGATTACGTAGAACATTTGAAAGTTACGAAGGCCACAATCAAACGGTGGGCGCGCACGAATATTCTCGAAAAATTTCAACAAGGACGTGTGAAATCGTGCCGCATGAAATATTTTGGAATATTTTGTCTCGTTGCTGGAACGGTGCGCTAATAAATCCGTTTGATCAAAAGCAGTCGATAGATACTTCGAATTCGGAGGGCAAAGCGGATACAGTCGTGGGCTCGAAAGGTACCGTAAAACGGGGCTACTTTGAACAGGTTTTGGAAGTTTGTTGTAGGTAACCTTTTTTAACATCCTAGATACCAACGTTTCTTGCTCCTATAGAGCAGTGTGTCCTTCGACTATCAAATTTATAAGAAAGTCGAGCTCCACCACCCCCTCACAATTTAATGGATACATCTTTTAAGGCCAGTGTGACACTTGCAAAAAATCGATTTTTTTTGCCTTTTTCTACAGTCCATTGTATGGGCCAGGTCTAGCTGATTAGCAGTTTTCATGGTAAATATCATTTTATCTTGCAAAAATCGATAGTTGAATCTTTAAACGCGTTTTTCTCGAAATGCGATTTTTCAAATTTGCTGATATTGTAACTCAAAGAGCAATTATCCGATTGACTTGAAATTTGAACTGAGTACTCCTGAATAGATTTACTCTACAAGGACGTAGGATATTTTTGATTGGATGAAAATTGACGATTTGGCATTGAAAAAACGACCATTTTATAGGCAAGAAAACAGACTTTTTTCTCATAACCACGCCATTTTGTTAAATTTGGATATTTTTTGAAAATCCTACGTCATTGTACAGGAAATACCTTCCAGTACAACGACATTTTTTCCTTTGTCGGTTTCAGCTACTCAATCGGCTGGAATCATGTCAGCCGTGGAGGAATTTTTTTTGGCGCCTCCGCAGGCAGCGCATAATTCGCTTGATACTCAATATTTTTCTTTGAAAAAATTATACAATATAGGTCAAATATAGCAAAATATATTCTCAATTTTCCAAAATATTTAATCGAGTACTTCCAAAATATTCTCGAAAGTCAACCAAATTTTCAGTGTCAAAATAGGCCCCCGAGTATGGGGCTACTTTGACACTTTAAGGGACTTTGAAATGCAACTTATGTCAAAAATTAAGGGGTACTTTGGAATCATTTTGATAAAAAACGTAATATTTTATACATTATACATGGAATTAAATGAAAAACAACGATTTTTTATAACCAATTTGTCATCGTTGTCAAGGCAGCAGAATTCGAACAATTTCCGTCCAATCGACTTGAAATTTTAACTGTAGCTTCTTAGATTACTTTAACAGTCAAGCACGAGCGCCTTTTTCGATGAATCGAAAATTGTAAAAAACATATAATTTTTTAGATGAAAATTATAGTCGAAAAAACGAACTTTTTTTCAAACTCGTCTCTATTTTTCTTTTAATTATTTTTTAATTCCCCCCGTACTTGACTGCTCAAAATCATATAATTAACGAAAATATTTCAATCTCAGTTCCGGGACTAAATTTACGACAGTTCTACTGCGCGCCACGGGAGGGTCGGCTGAAAAACAGTAGGGCTGTAGTGACTCGTGCTACATTTTGTATACTTTTGACAATTAATTTTTTTTTACATACTTCAATATATACCTAAAAAACTAAAAGCTCTTTTGACCATGTATTTGATTCCTTTCTAAAAAAAATCCAAAGACAACAGTCGAAAATGGGGAGTTACAGTGGTGTCCTCCCTTAAGAAAAAATGTACATAAAAATATCAAGTACCTGGGGTGCTATTATAGGCACTTAATGAGTGTTATAATTGTCATTGAGATCCAAATCAACTTGAGCAACTTTACAATCAACTTTAGCAACATTGTAATAAACTAGAAAAACAAATTGTTGTTCAAGTTTATTCCCCGCACCCGCCGCCCGCCACAGAAGGTCAAGTGGGACGGCACGTCGATGAATACGTTGAATAATTTTGAAACAAGACTACACAAGTCCAGTTTTTGCTGTTCTTACTGCGCACATTACAAGGTAATTGTCAAGAGACCAGCTCATTGTGGCGAATGAATCATGATCTCTGGACATCCATTTGGTCACATACGTGGAACGATTAATCGGCACCTGTTTTTTTTTTCCCTGCGCGAAGTCTTTTGCTATGAGCCTTCGACATCACGTTCGTGTTTTCTGCGATTGCTTCATGCTGCGCGTGGACGCGAGGAATATGAGTCCAAAAAGTGAGCAGGGTGATCGTTTGAAAAATATTGGCTTATTTTGCAATACTAGGCGCCCGCAGAATTTTTAATATTAATGTGCCATGGTTAGCTCGATGAATCGGCAGACAGTGTTCGGAAAACACGTGCCGACATTTATTTCTCTAGATATCCTTGATTGAAACGGGCAAATAACAATTAATGCTCGGAATTTGAAATTTATATATTTTCTGTTTGATGAAAATATTAGGATTCGGCACGATTACGATATCTCTGGCGCCTTAATTTGACCGTGGATTATTCATATTTGGCCCAAAAGAAACACTTTTTTAAGAATAAAAAAATTGCGATTTTGGCTTCCTTCAGAAGATACCGGACATTTTACGAATTATCTTTTACTTATCTTTTACTTATATTTTATTATCTTTTACTTATCTTATCTTATCTTTTACTTATCTTATCTTATCTTTACGAATTATTTTACAGGACATTTTACGAATTATTAATTATGATACGCCCGATGCGGCCTGATGAATGTGGGAAGCGAGAGAAATGGAGAAAGCAGGAGTGAGAGAAGCCCGAGAGCACTACTCCCTTCACCCGAGGAATTAACGCGTAATTAACGATTGCCCGTTCCCTCCAACTAAGCGAAGAGAATTTATTTTTATCTTTTGGAGAAAGAAGAGACCAAACAAACCCAAACAAATCCAAAAAACCTCCACGTGTTGTATTCCGGATAACCCTAATGATCTGCAGCTAACTTCGTTAAATCAACGACAAAGTGCGATGAAATAATGTGGAACACGTGGAAAGTTCGATTTACATCGAATACGGAAAAATACATTTTTTTCTCTTCGAAACGCTGTAAATCCAAGACGAAAAAAGTTATTTTTGTTTTTCGTATTTTTTTCGGCCATATTTTATAATCCAATGGTCAGATTGAGGGGCCAGAGATATCGTAATCGTCCCTAGGATTCAGTTCAATGAACGAAAAAAATGTTCAAGCGTGGTTGTCAATATAGGCGAGAGAGAGAGGATATTCTTGAGGTTGAAATTATGACTTAAGCAAAGAACAAATATAAAGAGAACTATAGAACAATAATCACTAGGATATTTATATTAACCCTGCGAGGTCACATTCTCGGCTTGTAACTTCATAGATACATGGGGTCCGTGTGACCCCAGTCATGTTTAAACGATTGCCACGTTGATTCTATTCTTCCGAATGGCTTATAAAAATTCAGGGTGTTAGTTTGAACCTTCTAGAATGTGGAATTCTCAGTATAATATCGTAATCGACATTTAAAGTGGCGGAAAAAAATCATAAAAGGATCAATGCGTGAAGAATGCCATATTTTACATACACAATCATAAATCATGCAATTTTCAATTTAAAAAAATTTACTATGGTATTCTTCAGGTATGATAGTTTAGGGAAAAAAATAACTTCATAGTGGGCGTTTGAAAATAAGTATTTATTTGGGCTTTTAAAGAGGGCCCGTTTCGTTGTAAAAAAAGAACGATGATCGTGAAAAATGAGTAATTTATTCGCAACAGCGGCTCGAAAAATTATGATATAGTACACAATACATATGAAAGATGTAAAAAAAGTACAAAATATTATAAATCGTTTATAAATAAACTGTGTACCCCCAAAGTCGACACAGATGAAAACTTGATCGAATTTTTTTTTACCATTCTCATATTCATACTTACATTACGTAGTGATTCCACGCAGAAAAAAACCATTTTTTACGAAAAAAATATACGTGCAGGTCACATGGGGTCAAAACGACCCCGCTGTCCGCCCGTTTTTTAAATCAACTACCACGACGAAATGAGGTTGAATTTTGCATCGTTGGAATGCAACAAAGATTCTCGTTTTCATTATTATCCAAAGTGATATTTTGCAGATTTAGGTACGATGCTGAAGTTTGCATCGTTGGAGTGCAACGAATTTAATTTCTTTTGGCAGATTTCGCTCATAAAAGTCCTTCAACCATTTTTAACGATATTTATTTTACGATCCACATTATTTATCTACAAAAAAAGATCGCCCATGATGATAAAAATATGGAGAACAAAATATAAAACGGAACTTTTGTTGCGTTCCAACGATGTAAACTTCAACACCATGAGGTTGTAGATCGCTGAATAAGAATCACTGAAAAAGTTAGCGCTATTTTCATAGCACAAATCTGGCAAAGGAAATTTGCGAAATAAAAAAAAATTATTTTCGTTGCGTTGCAACGATGCAAACTTCAACGTCACACGAAGAAACTGCTATCGCGAATCGTCCGACCCTAATCGGTACTTACAAAGAACATTCCAAAGCAGCCTTACACGGCACGCCAGCACCCTTGGTCACCTACAACTTATAGTAATTTTGGCTGAAAATCGTGCGTGGGGTCCTCCCGACCCCATTTGACCGCAAAGGGTTAAGGCGTTACCCCCACTTGTAGCGCAAAAAAAAGGCCTTTTTCATGAATTTTTTTTAAAGAAAACTACAAAACTTTTTTAATCGATCAATATACCATCTTAAAGAACACATCTTGGAGAACTTTCAGTAATTTTTTTATTGAAAAATATTACATTGTTTAGTGGCAAATGGCCATCAATGAAATAATGTTTTTATATACACGGTTTGCGGTGACCAACATAGCGGCGAAGTGGATCATCTGAAAAAAAAATGCGGATGGATTTAGTCAAATATAAGTACAAACTAGTCTTTAATCGAAGGATTTTAAAAAATATTCATTTTTCACAAAATGGCGGACAGTCAAAGTTAATGGTTCGATTTTAACGAAAAAAACGGCCGTTTTTTGGCTATAAAACGGCCATTTTTTTCGAAAAAAAAAATCGAACGATCAAAGACTACATTTTTGTGTATTAAATAAGCCTGCAAAATTTCAAGAAGATCGGTTCATTAGTGTTCGAGTAATCTTGGTCACCGACTTCAGAAATGCCATTTTGAGAAAAACGCGTTTAAAGTTTCAATTAGTCGGTCGTTTACACAACGGATTCTTCTCTTTCAACGCTCATATCTCAGTCAATTTTGTTCGGATCGACTTGAAATTTTCAGGACATATTCTCAGATACTTATACTTAAAAAAAATACAATAAAAAAAATCGATTTTTTCAAAATCGCAAGTGGGGGTAACCCCTTAATACGTCGACTGCAACGTCGTATTTACATGTGGCTTTTCGAGGTCCACAGGAGTATTTTCATTGTTCTACGTTTCTAATGACAAAATAATAAGAAAGATGGTTATGTGGGATCATGTCCTTATCCATAGTGCGGTCATCTAGCTGGTGGTCATGACTGACCCCCGTAAAGCCCTCTGAGGCTCTCAGTTACACTTGATAACTGCTTCGGAATACTTTTTTACGAGTTTACAAAAAATGACAAGTTGCCAGCATACCGGCTGAGAAGATGTTGCAAAGTATGTTACCACAGAATATCGCAGCTCATGATTTCCAGGACTCAGCTATCCAGCCTCAGCGTTGCCATTTTGTTACAAAATCTTGTAAAAAAAAAATGGTAAAGATACTTGAAGCTATGTAGAATAAAGGCCACAAAAGGAATTTCGATTCCATCAACTGAGTAACCATAAAAAATTGTCGAAATTCACCTTTTCCGGGCTCTAGACTGGCAGTCTCCCTCAAAACGTCTGAGGGACTTGCAGCGCCTAAATGTGTCAAAAAAAAATTGGGCAAAGGGGAAAAAATATATTTTCGTTGCATTTTAAGGAGCTATACCAGTGAGATACTTTTAAAAATCGATTTTTTTGCCTTTTTCGACAGTTTATACTTTCAAGAATATCGTGTAAAAATTTCAAGGCCGTATCTCTAATCATTTTATCTTGCAAAAATCGATAGTTAAATCTTTAAATGCGTTTTTCTCGAAATGAGATTTTTCAAATTTGCTGACGTTGTAACTCAACGAGCAATTATACGATTGACTTGAAATTCGAACTGAGTACTCTTGAATATATTTACTCTACAATGACGTAGGATATTTTTCATTGGATGAAAATTGACGCTTTGGCATTGAAAAAAACGACCATTTTATAGGCAAGAAAACAGACTTTTTTTTCATAACTACGCCATTTTGTTAGATTTTGATATTTTTCGAAAATCCTACGTCATTGTACAGGAAATACCTTCCAGTGTAACGAGATTTTTTCCTTTTTCGGTTTCAGCTACTCAATCGGCCGGAATCATGTCAGCAGTGGAGGAACTTTTATTTTTGCCGCCTCCGAAGGCAGCGCATAAGTCGCTTGGATCTCAATATCTTTCTATGAAAAAATTATGTAATATAGGTCAAATATAGCCAAATATATTTTGAATTTTCCGAAACATTTAATTGAGTACTTTTCTTCCAAAAAATTCCCGAACATCACCCAAATTTTCCGCGTTCACACTGGTATAGCCCCTTGATGATGCAAACCCCGTCGGTGAGAAGTACGATATAATGCCGAAGAGTGTTTCGGAGAAAATGTCCATTTGATAGGAAACAATGAGAATATCAAAGATTCGAATAATGAAAGGATGGTTGTAGGCCGTCAAGCCGTATATGCTATACATGCTTGTGAGGATAAACTTTGTTCGTCGTTACCTGGCGGATTTCCCGTAAACTGACGATGAATTAATATCCGTATTACGGTGCAGATATAGCGGTTGAAACTTTTATCACGAATAAACCCTCGGATGTACTGTAAATACGAGCTACAAGTGTTATAAGCACGGCAACTATATGCCCACAACAGACGTCCACGACTCGTTTAACTCCACCTACGGGTATATGTGAATTACACCCATTCGCTAAACGGAATAAAATATTGGAATCGAATAAGCAGTCTTGGAGGACAGTGATAACATCGACTTGGACAAAGTCGAGAAGGCTCTTACATTCGAGACTCTCATACCTTTTTTTTCCACGGCAAGACATGCACATAATAGGTAGGTGCAAGGTCCTGGCATTCTGTCCGACACTCGTGCTTGCATTATTTTCCAGACCGACTTCCTTTTGCAGCTCGAAAATCGTGCTCGTAACACATTTTTAACATTTACGGGGTTACGTGGGCTTCGAAGCCACAAAAGCACATTTTCTATATTAAAAAAAATTTAATATATAAATTATTTTATTCAAAATGTTAAGCACATAAAAGAGCAACGTTTCAACAATATTTGAAAAAAATTTCATCCGAAAAGTTGAGAAATTCAGCCGGTGGGACCTGGTTTCCGGAGACCCCTAAAAAAAGTGTCCTCGTGGTGGTCAGGATAACTCATCATAGCTTTGTCTGAAATTTAAAAAAACAATTTTTTTTCTGTTAGTAGATAAGTGTAGTTCGCGATTGGACGAAGGATTTTTGAAAAAATGGAAATTTAATTTTTGACCGAGTTGTATGCAAAATAGTTCAATTTTTTGTAAAATTTACACTATGTATAGCCTTGTAAAATTAGTTGTAATCGAAAAAAAAACGTTCGTTCCATCATTAATCAATGCTATTTTGAAGTGTGCAAAAATTTCAATAAGATCGGTACATTAGTTTTTCAGAACTCGTATCCACCGACTTCAAAAATAGTATTTTGAGACAAATGCGATTATCTGCGTCGACTTGAAACTTTGGGAGAATATTCTAAACATATAAAATAGTAAAATTTAAAAAAAAATGGTTTTTTTTCAATTTTCAAACCCACGTAACCCCTTAAGGAGGTTGACGCGTTAGCCACAATCCAAGATTTAAAAAAATAGATATGCACGGAAAAAAATGATTCGTCAAAATTAATATTTGGTGTTTATAAATTACTGAGGAAAGATGAACATAATGCAGTTTCACACTGTAAACCAATCATGTTACAGCACTTTTAGGAAAAAATAATGTATCAAACGTGCTTTTTTACTATTCGAACCGATGGAAATGCAGATTTGAACTGTAAAAAAATCATAATGATCACCGCGATAAAGTAAACTGTCGAATTTACAAATTAAATATAAGATATCGCGGTACTCAATGCGTAAAATATACGGAGTACCTTCAAAAAAAGTGAGATTAGACTGGTAATCACTGATTTGAACCATACAATTCTTCAACAAGCAAATGTTGAAAATGAGATGAAATTCTATTGAAATTTGGTATTGTCTTCTGAAAAATGTGGTGTGAGTTTAAATTAAAAACTGCAGTGTACACCTTGCAAATTGTATCGTAGCTCGGTATTATTCAATACGTACAGATCAAATTTTTATATAGTCAATTGTAATTTTTTAACAAATCGGGCAAAGCATATTTTGATAACGGGTTGTTGAATACTAATACGGATATTTAAATTTATTAGTGTGATACATGAAAAAAATTTCAAAGCAATCAGCAGAAGTTACAGCCGACATTGCGCGGTACACCGCGTGTACCTCGAATGTTTTTAATGTGCACTGTAAACGCGTGACCGCGTCAACTCGGGGGTTAAGGCGTTCAAACCTGCACGCCTAAATCAACAAAGAAAAATTCTATCGCTTGGTCGCCCTCAGTCTCGACATCTACTCAGTGCTCTTTTGGATCTCGTGGCGTAAAGTTTTGCGCAGTGTCTTCGAGAAACGACAATTATTTATAATCAATGTGAAAACGGACACACACAGTGAACAAGGACAAACTGTTAGTGAAGAAAAAGTGCCGTGAAAGATTTGTTGCTGCTGAAAAGAGGACGAAAAAACGAAGTGAGTATTGTATTTGTACTTTTCTATCTCGCTTTCACGTATAATATGATGCTTGTTGTACATGAAGCTATTCAATATCTGCATTATTTGCTAATTCACAGTGTAAAAATTTGTCAATGAAGTCGTTCATTTTATAACATTTTTAAATGTAAAAATTCGTGGGTCTGCTCGTTTACTTTTAACAGTTTCACATAGTAAAAATTCGCAAGTCAGTCCATCTACTGTTTACAGTTTCACATTGTAAAAATTCGTGAGTCGGTTCATCCACTGTTTACCGTTTCACATTGTAAAAATTCGTGAGGCGGTTCATCTACTGTTCACAGGTCCACATTATAAAAAGTCGTGAGTCGGTTTATCTACTGTTCACAGTTTCACACTGCGAACATTTATCGATCGCTTAGCATAAACTCAATAGTCCTACAGTTCTTTGTGTGAAACGTGGCGTGAACTTTTTAGAGTTTTACGTAGTGGATATCGAAGATTTTGTACCGAGAGGCGCGCTATTGATGTGAGACACGGTACATTTTGATGGGATTTCCATCAAAATTTACAGAATTTTTTTTCCGTGTGTTATTGGCTAGGCTATACTCGGTATTTACGAATTTTTGGAAATTTTTTCACCACCAGAGATCAAAAATAGTTTAAGGAAAGATATACACCTAGATGGTCGAGGTTGAGGATTCAGAAGCTGTGAACGTTTCGTCGAGCGTAGAAGACTCACACTATGGGCCTGGTATCGATGATTCTATGTAAGTTCACAAATTTCATGCTTTATTCATTCCCAAATTTTCAAACGCGTTTTTTTCAAAACCACGTTTTTCAAATCGGTACCCAAAATTTCTCGAAAACCAATGAACCGATTGCCTTGAGGTTTTTTGTGGTTATTCTATACACCATTATTTAGTACTTGTCATAGGATTTTTTTTCCCGTTACTTAGTTTTTGTTTTATAGGCAAAATAATGACTAATTTTTGGCCCAAAAATCACTATTTATGTTCAAACGTCCGCCATTTTGTCATAAATCGATATTTTTAAAATCAGCTATGACAAGTACTATATTATAGTATCTAATTTAATAATCTTTTTGGTTTTCTTTTCAGATGATTTTTAAAGAAACGCCAGCGGGTACCGAATACGCCGATTTTTTTACGACGCTCCAAGGATCATACAATATCCTTGTATATTTTTTATATTCTTAAATAAAGGAAATTAAACCTTTTTTTAAATGTATATACTTTTAGATAATTAAAACCCCAATCCGAAAATTCAAATAGTTTTCCTTGAAAAAATTCACAAAAATGACCTTTATTCCGGCTCCTAAGTATATATCTCCCCTTAAGGGACAACACCACTGTGACCCCCTGTTTTTTTGCCATTTTTCAAGAATTTTTTTTTGTAGGAAAAAAAGAGATATTCGAAAAAAAAATTTTTTTTTGTTCGTTGTTTATTGAAGATACATAAAAAAAAAATTTCAAATTTTTCACGCCCCATGGTGACGCTGGGGAAGCTCCCGCGTCAGGTACTGTTGCCTCTGCAGTGGTTCGTGGCACGCAGCAGAACTCTCTTCAAAGTCGATCTGAAAAAAAATACCGAGTGTTTTCGTTAATAATATGATATTTTGAAGAGAAGTACATAGGGATTTGAAAAAATATTGATTTTTTAAAAATAGGCACGCTTTTGAAATTAAAGGACGATTTTCGAGCAAAATTTCTCGTCGCAAATAGGCTATAACTTTTTTTATTATTGAGATATCGAAAAAATCCTATGTACTTCTTTAGATAATCTAGTTTTATTGATGCAGTCCAAATTTGAAGTCGATCGGATAAAAATTGCTCGAGTTCCGCTGCGTGCCGCACTCAAAAAAGTGGTTTTGAGAAACACGCGTTCAAAGTTTTAGGTTTGTTAATTTATGCGATAAATTGGAAAAAAAATGTTTACCTTTAATAAGCGATGCCGGCACCATATAGCTGGCCTTCAAGAAGCAAATCATTGTCCCTAGCATCTTTTCTCGAACTTGTAGAGGCTCTTCTTGCCTCTTTTGCAGCGTCTGTGAGCGAGCGCTCCGCCAGCTCGAGCCACGCTGCGTCGGTTTCAACGCAAAAATTGAAACAATTTGGGCCGATAGTTATCCTCAACGTCTCCAAAACTTCCATGAGGCTTCTCAGGCCATCATTGAATAATAATACCGCGATATCAGCTGCAATATCGACGATTGACGATTGACGACTTGAAAATTTTTCAATTATCGCCACCTCTGGCTTTTTTTCGAAACTATATTTATAACAATAGCCGGTTTTTGTGAAGGGAGACAAAAGAATACCTGGGAAAGACCCGCAGGACCTGGGAAAGGCCCGGTATACCTGCCGACCCTGAGGCGCGCAGCTGCGCGGGACCCCGAGCGTCACGGAGCGCTGCACCGCTCCACAAAATATTCAACATCTCCGAAAATAATTATTTTTTCGACCTGGGTCCAACGGCATCTTAATCTTAAATGTATTTTAGATTTTTCTAGATGGTTTTCAAAAAATCGATTTTTCGAAGCCGTCACAGTGGTGTTGTCCCTTAATGTATAAGGGTGAATCAAAAAGTTCTTGGAATCACTATAAAAATATAAGAAAGTTCAAACCAAAATATTTTATTTTTCTACATAATCTTCTTCTACTTCTATACATTTAGAATACCGCTCTTTCATCTTACAATAAGAATATAAAGAATATTACACTAAGAATATAAAAATGCATTATTTTGCTCTTGAATTATATATTTTATAAAAAATTATCATCTACAGAATAAATCTATACCTCGTATGCATTTTATTGAGATTAATAGAAAAAAAATTCACAAACCGTCTTTTGACTCAACTGGGCCACCCTTCATCAACGGTTCTTTCATTCTGTTTCCACAGTTGCAAGACTATTTCGAATGAAACCTGTGAAGTCGAGGAAATTTATTTGAAAAAATAAAATAAAAGAAACATGTTTTTGCCGAATTAATTAATGGCAGACCCGATTTTACACAACGCTAACCGGCCTGAAATTTCCGAATAAAATATTTACAACCGTAGAAAATGACTGGAACATCGTCCACCTTCGGGAGGGGAAAAAAATATCATAAGCCGCCACCTTTGCATTGCCGATAATCGGCGGAATGACGCACGTAGCGAATGAAAGATGAATGAGAAAGCGAGAAAAAAATTGTTTTTGCCTTACCCAATGTCGGCGGAGGATAATAACGATCGCGCGATATACGCATCGTTAGTGGATGATTGTACTGAAAAAGCATTCTGTATAGGCGTTCCCGAAAATGCCCGAGAGCTATTAGCCACTTGGACCAGTTTTATCAGCGTCACACACAATGGGACAACGACAGGCCCGACCTGATCAAGATGACCGATAACATATATATATCACTGTGTTTTTTTATATCGGCATGGAGGTTGAGAGGCAGAGTGCACTACGAAATTTGCCCACGGGGAAAAGAAAATATGCCTCATCATTGTCGTCTGATCGAGAATATTGATTTTGGACAAAGGCAAAAGTAAATCGTTTTATAATTCCGTAGCAATGTTTTTTAATTGGGTGGAATAAGCTCAAAATGTTTTTCGAGTTTTTTTTTCTGTTTACTAGATTATTTATTTGGCATTTGGAAAAAAAGTATGTATTTACCCTTCAAGGTCATACCCTCGGCCTGTAACTTCGAGGTCACATGGGGTCCGTGTGACCCCAGCCATGTTTAAACGATTGCCACGTTGATTGTATTGTTCCGAATGGCTTATAAAAATTCAGGGTGTCAGTTTGAACCTTCTAAAATGTGGCATTCTCAGTATAATATTATAATCGACATTTAAAATGGCGGCAAAAAATCAGAAAGGGATCAATGCGTGAAAAAGGCAATTTTTTACATGGCGTACGTAATGTACACCTTCCTCTTCAAAAAGTTTCGCATACAGCAAAAAAAAATTTTTTTGGTGGTCCAATAACGTACTGTTACAAGTAAAGACTGTTACCAACTGTTAGCATTCAAATAATCGTCATGTTAAGGAGCCAGTCCACTTTGGAGCCACGAAAAAAGGCTATTTTCGCGATTTTTTTTTGAGGATTTTATAAAATATATGAATCTAAAAGTTGTTGGCCTTGATAAATAAAGTCTTGAAATACATTTTTTTTTAAATTTAATTCATTTTTATGCATTTTTGAGTACAAAAACTATAGTTTAACGTAACGCCTCAAAAATAGGTGGGCTCCATCACAACTCGGCAACGGCTTGTCTGAAACAAAAAAATCAAAGTCCATTAGATTCACTATGACACCAGTTACAAAGTGACCCTCGGAATAAAGTTTTATCAAAAAATAAAAAATGGCAGATGAAAAACGAAAAAAGTAATAAAAAAAAACAGTTTTTCGCAAAAAAAGAGTAAAAATCAAAATTTTAAAAGCATCGAGCGTCATCTTGTTGCGAATCATGTTTACAATATGTGGTTCTAATTTCAAGAGAATCGGTTTATTAGTTTTAGAGATACGATGGAACTAGATTTTGAAAACGTTGTTTCGAGAAAAACGCGTCTGAAGTTTATACTATGAAAAATTCGTACCTAAACTCAATCGGCAATTCCTGGACCGTACATAATCCGTTCTGATTGCTCATCATCGTCGATTTCTTCGAGTCTTGCTTGCTCTCGATTTTTTGAAATTTTCAAAGTGGACTGGCCCATTAAACGTGCTTTTTCGAAATATTATTCTACATCTATTTGTAAAAATATGCATTTTTAAACATTCGGTGATTTCATTAAGTGTTTTTATGGTAACACGCGTTTTGACCCGACGACAAAATATCCTCGACAAAATATCCGACGACACAATATCCGCAGGACAAAATATCCTCATGACAAAATATCCGCAAGACAAAAGATCGGTCGATATTATATACAGTTTAAAGTGTACAGTCATGCCGTTAAAATTTATTCCATCATAAAAAGGAGGAAAATTATTAATATTTGACGGATATGTTTGGGTTTGTTTGTTTGTTTTGGTTTGTTTTTTTTGTTTGTTTGGGTTCAATGAAGCAATTCGTATTATGCCCCCACCCCACTATCGCATACACCCCACAAAGGTGTTTTATCCTCATGAAAAAATATCCGCAAGACAAAATATCTGCCGATATTGTATACAGTTTAAAGCGTACAGTCGTGCCGTTGAAATTTATTCCATGTCAAGTGTACAGTCATGCCGTTGAAATTTATTCTATCACAAAAAGGAGGAAAATCATTATGTGACGGATATGTTTGGGTTTCTTTGTTTTGGTTTCTTTGCTTAGGTTTATTTGTTTGGGTGCAATGAAGAAATTCGTATCATGTATCGTACCCTACTATCTCACACACCCCACAAAGGTGTTTTGAGCGCGACCTCGTTGATGTGGTGGACGAGATTTAGGATTTTGTCTCGCGAATGTTTTGTCATGAGAATATTTTGTCTTTCGGATATTTTGTCCCCGGATATTTTGTCGCGGATATTTTGTCGTCTGGTCAGATGTGACGCAATCGTTTTTATGACTTTGTATAATTATTTTCTATAACTTTTCCTCGCTCAGTTAACGCGAAACGAATTGGCAACGTCGTAAATCGTGGTATACCATAATGCCCAGGCTGGCAGAAGTGTCGCGAAGTTGGAGATATATGCTCCCCGTTCGTAACCTCAATATTGGTCCAAGAAGCTGCCAAATATGAATATCGGTCCGAGTAAATAAAATTCCGATGGAAAGAAAAAGTGTGTACTAAAGCTGTATAATCTCGAAAAAATCAAAAACTTTAATAATTTTCCGATATTCTAAAATAAATTTATGTATGAAAAGAAATCCGCGTTATTTTGTCTTTGCCTAGAAATGTCTAGAAATATATAATTTCTGAACATAGTTATCAAATTAATATTAAGTAATTATTACTAATTAAGAGAATAAGTACCAATAATGTTCGTTGTTAATTATCCTGACCGAGTAGTTTGAGGTTCGCGGGCATAATTACCGAATACCCACAAGATAGGTAGCATTTGTGCCGTCTACGACGTTGCCATGATTGCACAGTCGAATATTTTGTGTGCTTGATTTTCGCACAAATTCGCTATCAAAAACAATAATTTTATAAGCGTACTGTGAATCCTCATTTTCACAGTACCAAGGGTTAGCCCGATAATTAGTCAAACCGTCCCTATTTTTCAGCTCCGTGGTAACATTCACTTAGCAGATATTAATAATGTACTGAAAAATGATCGGGAGTTTTCCATAAGCGTTGTGTAATTAGCCCACGAAATACGTCGAGTTGCTGATTTTTTTCTAAACAACGGTACTGTCGATCATATTCAAACTGCACAGGATGATCAGCAAAGAGGTTATAAAAGTCTAGAAAAAATTTCAGCTCGGTGGTACCATGTTGACTTAACCCCATAACAACTTTAAGATGAATGTGGACGCAACGGACGTTACGTTGAATGAGCGAAGTGCGGGTGGGGAGTGATAGGAAAGGGTTCAGCTGACTTTCCTCATCTCGATTCGTTCATATTTTAAGGTGTCAGCGAAACTCTTCACAATTGCACAATGACTTTGACACTTTTAATAGACGAAATACTCTACGCTGCAAATTGTGAAACCAAGAAGTTCACAGTAGACGCAATGGTTAGCTGACATTTTGAAATGAGGGGGAAAAGTACATTCAAAATTCAGCGTGAATGAGACGTGGAACTTATAAAAGCAAAATCTGTTATAAAAGTAGCGAAGTTATGATGACGCGTTTCCACGTGATGTTTACTTTCACTGGCTGAATTAGTATTGTGTGGATATAATATATACATTGAACACCGGTACAAGCACACTGACGCGAGTTACAGAACATGACACTTTTAAATGCCACAATGCCACGGATGTATTTCTAGCCCGTTTCCATAAGGATTTCGGACTCCTCTATTCCCATCTCCGTGCTTAAGCAGAGCGTCCCGGTCCCACGATTCGAGTTAACCCGAGTTTAGTGCGCTGAGCATGGGCATAGGCCCTTCACCCTTAAGGGGTCTTCTAACTTTATACGCTAAAAAAGGCTATTTTCATGAGTTTTTTTTATAGGTTTATATTATAGATATTGATATAAAAGTTGTTACACTTGATAAATAAACTTTCGAAATACATTTAAAAAAATTTGTATGTATTTATGTAACCCAAACAAACTTTAAACGCGTTTTTCTCGAAACGACGTTTTTCGACGGCTTGTTGATAGAATCTTCGAAACTACTGAACCGATCCTTATGAAATTTTAACCACATATCATTTACAACTATAGCTAAAGCGCGTATCGAGGATTTTTAAATTTTGATATTTACTATTTTTTTGCCAAAAACGGTGAAAAAACACGTTTTTATTGTTTTTTTCTCGAAAAATGTGTGCTATTTTGTTATTTTTGCATATATAAAAAATCGTATGATATGCGCTATAGCCATTAACATACTGAATCTAAAACTGGTGGATTTTTTTGTTTCGCATGATCCATCTCGGAGATTTCATCAACAGCGCAGAACTACAATTTTTTAGGACATTTTTTTAACTACCATTTTCGTCTATAAATAGTGACTTAGATCAATAAAATAAAAAAATTAATGTATTTTGAAAGTGTATTTATTAAGTGTACCAATTTTTATATCAATATCTATAATATAAACTTATCAAAAAAAAATAATGAAAATAGCCTTTTTAGCGTCTAAAGTGAGAAGGCCCCTCAAACTTTGATTAACTTCGGTTAACTCGGTTAAGGGGCTCGTCTACTGCGACAATCTGAAAATCAGGGTTATTTACAACAACAAAAATGTTGAAGGGATAAGGAAGTATGCCAGTCCATCGTTATACCTTTATCCATCGCAAAGCAAGATTTATTATTTGTTAATATTATTTATCAACGCCTATTTTATCAACTATTTATTTTATCACTCTCTTCGTAAATTCAAATATTACGGTCGGAGCAAGGGAAAATGGGTTACGTCGAGATCATGCAATTTTTTTTTGTTGTAGTATTTTCCATTAAGGGGTTAGGCTACTTATGATATAAAATCAATTTTAAAGGAACAAGAAAGATGATTGAAAAATCGTTTGGACATTTATTTGTATGTACATTGACAAAGTTGTGTACCAAATTTCATTTAAACATATTAATGATAGAAGAAGTCATAAACAATATCGTGGAGGACCTTTGAACGTGGCGGGCCCAACGGTGTACTTGATTTTGGCCACTCGGTTGGTCTGAAACGAAAAAACAAGTTTTTTTTTCTAAGTATACATAATATTAGCTTAGACTTGACCGAGTTTTTTTTTGTTATCGTGTTTCAATTTAAAAAAAATGTTCAATTTTTTTTTTCGATTTTTCGAGGACATCGACATAATTATTGATAACTAATGGAAGAAAAATATTAAGAAGGAAAACGTCGGTCACGAATAAACTACTATTACACTGAATAAGTGTGCCAAATTTCAAGTCAATCCGTTCATTAGATGTCGCGAAATCGCGTACACCGTTTTGAAAAACATCGTTTCGAGAAAAACGCGTTTAAAGTTTTCCTAGCAGTTCTATCGTTTTAAGCATAAGTTTACCTTTGATCTCCGATTCCTGCACCAAGTGTTGGACCTTCCTCTTCAATTTAAGTTGCCTCAAGCGACTATCGATTTTATTAATTTTTGAAAGTAGTCTAAGTAGTCAAAGTAGTCTCTTGACTGAAATCTGCAAAAAAATATTTCATATAGTAACACAAGTAACCAGAAAGAAAAATCGAAAAAATAATTTTCGTTGCATTCCAATGATAAGAACTTCAGAACCACGTAGCTTGCAATACCATTTGAATAAAGGAACAGTTTATCTGCAGTAATATTATTCGTTTTGTTGTCACAAACTATGCAAATTAAGATATGCAAATGAAGATTAGCATGTATGCGCCTATAGAAAAAAAAACCAACTGTCTCGTATATTTCTCGTCCTTGGCTTGGGTGGACAAATGCAGCAACATATTGGCTCCGTTTTGGGATACAGCAAGTCCAACGGTCAGGAATATGAACTGCTCAAACCTGTCTAGAGGATGGCTGATAGAAATGTTTTCAGCATTTCCTGTTTGCGAATAAAAACTTGCATAATAACTGCATTGTTTCTACTATTCTGCTTCTACGTTATTTTCAACTGATTCACTTGGAAATTGTTTAAGGCATTATCACAGTGTAACGGGTTAAAAAGTAGCTGATTTTCGTGATTTTTTTTCGATGGTTAAAATATGCTGATCAGTCTGATTTTTTAAATGCCAAATCGAAGCACTCATGAAGAACAGAAAATAAATTTTTAAACGTTTATTTTGATTTTTTTTTAAATTTTTAACGGTCGAAAATATGTTCGAAAAAGGGTGTCCTCACGGTGTACAGGGTTGTGGCAGTAAATATTATTTGAAACGAAATTTGTAAAAAGATTATTAATCAATATGAAAGCCGCTATTTTGCTATGGAGGTTTTTTTTTAAATCGAAATTGACAAAATACCAGCGATTTGAAAAAGAAAATATCGAATTGAGCCTATTTTTCGACAGTTTTTCGTTGAAAAAAATATGAAGATTAAAAAAAAGCTTCCATAGCAAGATCAAGAATGGCGTGAAGAATGTTGTGTCAAAATTTGAGACGGATAGCTTGAAAACTTTTTTTTTGAGAGTGTACACCGTTTTGAAAAATGACATTTCGCAAAAACGCGTTTAAAGTTTCTAGTGAGGAATTTTCATATAAAATGTCTACTTACGTTTATATAAGTATATGAACAGCATGTTCACAATCGTCCATACTATGGGATAATGAAAAAAAAACAATTTTGAAAATTTTACATTGTGATGATCCCTTAACATCATTCTTGAGAGGTGTGTCTTATGTACGAACGTACTTGTCTGCAGTTTTTCGCGCCAATATTTAATCGCCTTAGAGAGGGCTCACGTACAGATGAGGTATATACGGGCGGCCTAATGCATTTTAACAGGTGCCACTTGGCACTGTAACAGGACTACTCCATTGAGCTCATTAATTTTTTACGATCCTCTTTCCCATTCTTGTTTTTTGCGGCTTGGCTCAGACTCAGCTGCAGAGATAAACACACTTATGTGCATCACAGACACACGTGTACGATGTGCTCGTGCATACACAGGAAAATCGTCGAGGGAGCGAAGAAAAAGTTAAGCAAACGTGAAAGCAAGAGAAAGAATTGCAAATCTTGATAAGTCAATGAGCGAACTGTAACTAGGTTCGAGTTCATTTAGAGACTATCTGTAATCCGTAATAGTCATTCATTCACTTTTCCCACAGCCCGAGTAGAAAACGTAACTCATCACTGCCTAGCCACAAGCTAGTAAAGTGATGTTTCGAATCGCCATTAGCTAGCCGTCTTAGCTATTGACTACCCAGCCTTGTAACGCTTTGGTTCTCTATTGACTGAATACAAAAAATTAGATGGTGATTAGATAGAAACAAATATCTCACGGCTGGATTATATTTCTCACCTAATCATGACCTATTTTTTTTCAGATAGCGACTGGGAACAAGAGATTAGGTGGCGATTAGATTAAAAAAATTGCGGCCATAAATATATTTTCGTGATTTTTTTGCCCATTATTTACATCATTGGGCCCTTTTCCGAAATTCTTCATTGTGAATTAATTAGGGTTATGATATTTGCGCTCTAAGTATATTAATTGTTCAATTTTATATTATCTCAGACAAACGCTTACACCATAACGTGGTTTCGATCCCGGGACCTCTGGGTGATGAGTTGTGACGTTGTCCACTGAGCCAGTTCTACTTGTTTAATTTCTGAATTTTCATATCGTCTACATATGTTACACTACACAATGTCAGATTATTGACAAATCGGTGGATCAACAGATGTAAATAACATTATCAGATCAATGAAGCAATTGCATTCGCATTGAGAGCGATAATCGCATAGAACCACATAACCTTGAATTGTATTTGTCCGATCATTTATTCCGGCTAGTGCGGCCGCAGTTGGGAGGTGTTGGCTAGGTCATTGCGAAATACCGACTTGAGGATTTTTTTCATTCGCAACGTCATTTGTAACTCAAGTTTCTTAACCAAACACACGGTCTTACATACAGGTCTGGAAACGACCGTGGTGGGGGTAGGCACTGTTAACGAACCCACGTTTGTTTCCAATTTTCGCCACTACGTGGCATTGCTATCGGCGTGTACGTGTGCGACAAGGACATAACAGCTTCCATCCGTCTCTCTCACTCTTCTCGATGATCCGAAATGCACATTACCTTTTTCGTGGGGGACGAAGGGGGAATAGAGGTAGATGAGAAAGAATTGTGGAATAAGGATGGGGGATTGTGGAAGAGAATAGAAGTGGGGCTTGTAAAAAGGGGAAGATCCTGTATGGCTGGAAGAAGACCAATATGAAATTTAAAAAATAAATAAAAATACTTACCTTTTTCGAGTGAAATGGATTTTTATTCGAATTTTATTCCGAGTTTCTTTCGATGACGAAAGGAAAAAAATACGCAACACATGGAATGTTGAATATACAAATACCTTTATTGGTTCGTCAGTTTAGAAAGCCCTGAAATTTTTCAAACTACAAATGCTGGTTGACGCGAACAGAGGTTATCGAAAACGTTGTAATAAAAAATGGAGTAATAAGTCGCACGGGGCACGGTCTAAGATAAGGCAAGGGGCGAAGGGAGAGATCACAAAAGACCGTGGGTGGGAGGTACTCGCCGATAGTAGCGACGGCGGTGGCCGCGAGCGGAATGAAAAGTGAAGCTCGTAACGCTGCCTCACGACTCCATTGAAATCTGGCTTCGTTTCCGGACCTGTATGTAAGACCGTGACCAAGCATGAGCCAGTCGCTTGATGGAACTACACGTAGTCACATAACCACAATTTGTCATTTGTGACCAAGATCATCTGGGCAGTGACTAGCCAAGGGGTGCACATCCGCAGTTAGCTGGCTATGTTATGGCGAGATACCTACTTGAGTATTTTTGCATTCGCAACGCCATCTGTAACTCAAGTTGCTTAGACAGCCATGAGCCAATCGCTCCATAGAACTACACGTAGTCACATAACCACACTTTATCATTTGTGACCAGGGGGCTGGCACCTCCTATCCCTTACCGTATATAAAAATGGTACGCATCTTTTGGAATTTTTGCTACGCGAATTGTCCGCTCTTTGTAGTGTCCTACTCTGCCACTCGGAGCGCTAGTTGTTCTCGCACAATCTTGATGCGCGCACAGTATGTGTACGCACGAGCATATAATATAATCGGGCATTACCCATATAACACCCAACAATACACACTGATGGTTTAATGTGGTGTAAGCGGCAGTACCACGGTGTTATATACAGGTCTGACAACGGCGGTAGTGGGAGTAGGCACCCTTAGCGGTTCTGTTTTTTATTCCGATTTCTGCCGCTTGGTGCGTGACGGCAAGGGGAAGTAGTGGTGCGACGAAGAGAGAAATAGCTCTTCTGTCCTTTTCCCTTCTGAACGCAACGCATGCGCCGTTTGCCCTAACTTAATTTACCGTGCTGTCGTGTAAACTGCATAATGTACGAAACCAATAAAAAAAAATGTTTTCATTAAAAAAAAGATAACTACTTTGATCTAAAAAAAACTGAAAACTTTTTCAATACATTAATTCATGCCAGCACATATTACGACCATTTACATCCTTTTTTCTCCAATGTCTCGCAATGCATCGTTCTTGGAAATGTTTTTCGCACATGTACTGAGACTCTGTCAGTCCCGGAATAGCATCGAGCCATTTTTTGTATCGTTCGACGTTTCTGGGCACGCGAAACACGGAGCCTTTCTGCTTACAATTTTTGTACCCCGTTTTACAATTGCGAACCGCGCAACCCTTAGTCATTTCGCATTTTTTCCGCAAACACTACCAAAAAAAATCACATTAATGCGTAAGAACACGATAAAAAATGTATCATGGTAAATCGCATAGAACCTTCTCGTATGTGGTCGCAAATAAAGGTTATTTCGACAATCGCGCTACAAAAACGTACGTAAACACCTTGGGCCCATACGCCGGTAAGAGATAAGAGGAAAACTACTTCCCCTTGCTAGTAGCGACGCGTAGCGGCGCCTAGTGAATCGAAAAGTGAAACCGATAAGCGTGCCTACCCCCACCACGAAAATTTAGCTTCGTTGCAAGACCTGTATGTAAGACCGTGGGCAGTATGGGCCGCGCGCCTGCGCAATAAGAAATTGTGAGAAGACTACTAGCGCCACGGGAAGAGGTAGCAGAACTAAATAAAGCGGTCGGAAAGCGTAACATTTTTATATACGGTAAGGGATAGGAGGTGCCAGCCCCCTGTTCGTGACCAAGCTCAGCTGGGCAGTGACTAGTCAAGGGGTGCACAGCCGCATAGGCTAGGTCATGGCGAGATACCTACGTGGAAATGCTTGCATTCGCAATGCTATCTGTAGCTCAAGTTGCTTAGCCAGCCATGAGCCAATTGCTCGATGGAACTACATGTAGTCACATAACCACACTTTGTAATTTGTGACCAAGATCGGCTGGGCAGTGACTAGCCAAGGGGTGCATAGCCGCAAATTTTTGGAAAGTGAAAAATTTGCCTAAAAAATCATTAGATAATTGTTAATAACAAATGAACCATACAATATAAAAAAAATCCTACGTACTTCCATAGACAATGTATTTTTCAAGATATATTCAACACTTCAAGTGAATCGGTTGAAAATTGTCTGAGTCGTGTTTCCGGCCAACTTAAAAAATGCTATTTTGAGATAAACGCTGCATAGCCGCCATTTTGAGATTACTCGCTTTAAAAAATTATTGTATACAGTTACTGATATGTATGATAAACACCCGTTTTTGTTATCTCGATTTATTTTGTAGTTTTTCTGGGAAAAAAATTCCCAAAAAGCCTATTTTTTCGGTCTCTAGAGTGGCCTAACCCCTTAATCAGTCTGGTAACGCAACTCCGTCAATGAGCTTTCCCAAATGCGCGTACCAGCTCGATATCTTAAAAATTGCTTCCCCGCACCCAAACCACAAGACTTACCCAATTTGATCGTCTTACTAGATACGTTTTCAGGATGAAATTGACAAGAATTCCTCTATCTAATGTACAACAATATTATACGATAAGAGAATAACCCTGGCTCGGTATATATTCTTCGTTCACGTCTCTTTCCCTCGCGGTCTCGCTGCTCTCGTATCATGCTACGCACGAGTCGGATGTCATCAATGACAATTATTGACGATGCAGCAAATGAGCTGGTCACTGCTCCAACATGAGAAACGCTTATCGTGTACTCTCCTCGCGAGTTGCAGTATCGCATTGTACTACAGCGACACTTAATCTCTTATCGAAAAATCCACTGTCAAGCGTGCACTTTCGACAACGTTCCAATACGATAAACTACAGACATGTCTGATTAAAGTACCGAATTCGGTATGCACTTGAAAATTGATCAATTTTATTTCATTTACGATGTTTTCGTTCACGATTAATTTCACATTACAAAAACAAACAAGTCCAAGTCGCGGACTTTTGTAGATGTGGAGAATTTACGAAACAGGCTCGATGACGATTGAGCGTTCCTTGGTCTTTCCGTTATCGTCAGATATTGGTCCCTTATCGCGTCTGCATTGCAGGCAGACTTTAAGTTATCCATTGTGGCGATACCCGAGACCCGAATATCGATGGCTTCATTATTTAGGGTATCTGTCTGATGATATGGATACCCAATTGTGTGGAAGTTTCAAAACCCAATCAACACACGGTGAAAGTCACCGTAAACAATTAAGACACAGACGAAAGATCGCCCACGGGTTTTTCCTCCTCCTCGATTGCTCAGTTTTTACCATTCAATGTTCGGCCTTGGACAACCGTCCCAAATACGTGTTCCCACCAAAAATAGTATAGGTGGAATTGGCTGGCTGTGTCGGCAGACTAGCTGAGACGTTGTTTTTTGTCGAATGCTCTTCTCGAGAATTTATTCAGCAGAAGACCAAAAGAATCAAATCGATGCACTCTTTTCGAAGAGTCTCACTTATTGAAAACGCAAGCGTTGGTTGTTCGTTGACAAAATCCCGAGGTTGATCGATAACATTTTTTGTCGGATGACATGTTTTTGCCAGTATGATTCGACGGTAATCGTTATTTTTATTATTCTCGTTTTTATGATTATCAATCGCGTTGAATCTTGTATCGCTGGAATGCAACGAACGTTTAGTTTTCATTTTTCCATTTTTATGCTCTTTCGAAGCCTTCGTTTTTTTGCAAATTGACACCGCAAATCTCTGATAAGAATACGCGATAACGTTTGGGTGATTTTTACAGGCGAAAAAAATTCACGATGTTGAAGTTTGCATCGTTGGAATGCAACGAAAATTTAGTTGAATTCTTTTATTGCCTTATTTTCATTATCATCCAAAAATTTTCCTTACATATTTAGGCCTCAGATCATTAATAAGATGCCTGAAAAAAGTTTGAGTGTTTTGGCGGCCCGATCTTGCCAAAAAAAAATTGGACTACGGGACTTTCGTTGCGTTCCAACTATGTAAACTTCAGTATCATAAAAACTCGAACAATTAAGGAGGCTGCCGCGTTAGCCACAAACCAAGGTTTGAAAGGGAAAAAATTTATTATTGTTTAGACTATACTGAGTCTACGATTTTTTTGAAATTTTCTTCACCACAAAATACCAGAGATAAAAAAATAGTTTAATGCATGTAATTTTACGTGCGGTTAGATGGGCAAGACGTTCACACAACGGGTGATGTATTTTTTTTTGGCTATTTAGCACGAAGATAAACCATTTCTAACAACGGATTGACCCAAACTAAACCTTTGTAAACATTAGAAAGAAAATCCGTCTTGCCCGTCGTAAACCACATATATATTCAATAATGAACGATTAAGATTTGATAAAAGATTACGAATCTTGGCTGGTGAATGTAGGGCATTGCTGCCAACCTCAATGTCCGCAAAGTTGCCGTATTTCGGCAACACTTGATATTAATTAATGCTAATAATAAATAATCTCGTGACAAACACAAATAGGCATAATTATAAATTACTCAAAATTTCATTCCGCGTTGTATAAAACATTCACATAACAATCATAAATAATGTTGAACATTTTTCAAGTAGCATCACAAAAGTTTTTCTTATTTACGTAATAAAAGGATAAAAATGCATAATTATGCCCTTTAAGAGGGAATGATACCTCATCGCGGTCGGTATGGTAGAACAATTATAGATTCCCAAAAATCTCGAAAACGGCTCTTCAGATCCCGTCGAAACTTTGCCAAACGACGTCAAATAGATAGACGAACAGCTGTCTTCCCCTCAAATTTTCTGAATGTGAGAAAAAAAACTAGAATTGCTTATGATAAGCGAATCTATATTTTTTTTCTCAAATTCAGAAAATTTTAGGGGAAGACAGCTGTTCGTCTATCCATTTGACGTCATTTGGCAAAGCTTTGACGGGATCTGAAGAGCCGTTTTCGAGATTTTTGGGAATCTATAATTGTTCTACCATACCGACCGCGATGAGGTATCATTCCCTCTTAAGGGGTCTTCTCACTTTGGATGCTAAAAATGGCTATTTTCATGAATTTTTTGATAGTTTTATATTATAGATATTGATATAAAAGTTGTTACACTTAATAAATACACTTTCGAAATACATTTAAAAAATATTTTGTATGTATCCGTGTATGCCAAACAATCTTTAAACGCGTTTTCCTCGAAACAGCGATTTTCAACGGCTTGTTGATAAAATCTTCGAAACTACTGTACCGATCCTCATAAAAGTTTCACCACATATTATTTACAACTGTAGCTATAGCGCATATCAATTATTTTATCAAATTTTGATATTTACTTTTTTTTTGCCAAAAACGGTGAAAAAACGTTTTTTTTTGTTTTTTCGAAACAAGTCCGCCGTTTTGTTATTTTTGCATACATAAAAAATCGTATGATATGCGCTATAGCCATTAACATACTGAATCTAAAACCGTTTGATTTTTTTGTTTCGAATGAACCATCTCCGAGATTTCATCAACAGCCCAGACCTACAAATTTTTTAGGACATTTTTTTACCTACCATTTTCGTCTATAAATAGTGACTTCAATAAATAATTTTTTTTCCTTTAATGTATTTCGAAAGTGTATTTATTGAGTGTAACAACTTTTATATCAATATCTATAATATCAACCTATCAAAAAAATTCACGAAAATCGCCTTTTTTAGCGTCTAAAGTGAGAAGACCCCTTAATTATATATTTTACGAAAAAATCAGCATCTACAGAATAAATCTGTACCTCGAATGCAATTTTTCGAGGTTCGTTGAAAAAAAAATCATAAACCATCATTTGACTTAAATGATCCGCTCCAACCTCTTTAAAAACAATTGCATTTCAACGATGCAAATTTCATTGTTACAATTAAATATTGCTATCATAAAATATTATCATTTGTAATATCATTGTTGGTTTTTTAATTGAAGTACGCTTCATCGTCTCAGTTCGGTTCGCGGTCATTTTCGCTCGCGAATTATCTTCAATAGGAGATCGTTAAACGAGAGGACAAAGGTGAACTGAAGGAGCTGAGAAAATCGATGAAAGAAATACCGTCGTAGAATTCCACCGCGAATTCTTACAGGCGGCTACATGCATTTAGTTGTCAGTGCATACGTATAGGCACGATATACGTGATAAAGTGACTGGTTGGGTACGCTTCGCCCAATGAACGTCTAATCTACATCCATTAGAAACAATATGTTACGTGAACAACTACGAAAGCTGTGGCTCTCCACTCGGCCGAGAGCGCAGAAATTGTCCGTCGCTCCCCTTCGTCATAAAAAAAGTGCGTAAGCTTCAATGATTTTTTGTAGGTCAATACACTTTGCAATTGCTTTTTACTCTTCTCAATTCACTTACAAGAGCTGACGTTGAAGCTTCAATCGTAGGAATTCAACACTTTTGTTATTTTTTTTCTATCCTTTTCCAAAGCCCTATTTTTTTCGCAAATCTCTGATAAACATACGTAAAAACGTTCGGGTGATTGTAACAGCTAAAAAAAATCGAAAAATAAAAAAAAATTGTTTTTCTTTTATTGGCTTGAGGGGTATGCGTAACCCTGAAGTTACAAAAACTGATCGATTTTCAATATTTTATTTCTCCTCAGGTATTGGGATGATAAGGTCGATCTTGCGCACACAGATAGTACATAGTCTTGACATGTCATCTTTTTTTTTTTAATTGAAAAATATATATAAACAACGTAATTATTGTCATTTAATCTCAGGACTGTAGTCTCCGCATGGCTCGGTCGCGCACATCATTCCGGTAACTAGATTCGTCTAAAGTAGAAAATGAGAAAATACTAAGGGCGCAACTAAGTTTCCGTGTTTTTTTGACCAATAAAAAATCGAAAACTTCAAGAAAAATACAAAAAATGGTTCATTCGAAGTATTGTCCCTCGCTATTTACACATTTTTGCCATCTCTCTGGCAATGCATAAATACGGCGACGATAAAAAGACGCGTCTTTGGACTGAAACCATTCGTCCAACCAATTTTGTACTGCATCGTAATTGGCCAAGTGTAGCCCACCCAAGCCATGCTCCATCGACCGGAACAAGTGATAGTCTGAAGGGGCCAGGTCTGGCGAATACGGCGGGTGCGGTAGCAGATCCCATTTCAGTGTTTTTATGGTGTCCTGGACGATGGAACTGCGATGGCACGGAGCGTTGTCGTGCTGCAATATCACACGTTCGTATCTCGTGTTCCATTCTGGCCGTTTTTCGAGCAATGCGTGGTTCAAATTGATTAGTTGTTGTCGGTAGCGATGCTCATTGACAGTTTCGCCCGGTTTCAGCAGCTCATAGTACACGATTCCTTTCTGGTCCCACCAAACGCAGAGCATTGTCTTTTTTCCGAAGCGATTTGGCCGTGCCGTTGATGTTGACGCTTCGCCAAGTGAAAGCCACGATTTTCTGCATTTGGGATTCTCGAAATATATCCATTTTTCATCGCCAGTAACAATTCGATGCAGGAAACTCTTTCTGTACTGCCGCAAAAGCAAAATTTCGGAAGTTGCTCTTCGATTTTCCATTTGTCTCTCAGTCAACTCATGGGGCATCCACTTTACTTCCTTATGAATTTTTCCCATGGCGTGCAAACGTTTCGAAATACATTGCCGAGTTACATTTAATGCCTCGGCAAGTTGATCTTCTGTTTGAGTGTAATCTTCATCCAATAACGCTTGCAGATCGGCGTCCGCAAATGTTTGCGGTCTTCCCGAAGGCTCCTTGTCCCCAGTCTCAAAATCGCCACTTCTGAACAGCTTGAACCAATCTTCACACGTTGTTTTTGATGGTATATGTTCGCCGTAGGCCTCCTTAAGTAACTGACGCGCTTCAGCTACTGTTTTTTTTTAGTTTGAAGCAGAAAAGCAATGCTTCCCGCAAATGCTGTTTATTTGGCACAAACTTTGACATTTTCGAGGTTAGAAAAAAGGTCGTTGTGTTGCGATATTTGTTAATATTACGACTGGGTATTCTTAACAGATGTCCAAGCTATAAAGCCACCCAATTTCAGACCTGTATGCCGACTACGTGTGTCGCTAGCGCCATCCATGTGTGAAACCCGGGAACTTAGTTGCGCACCTAGTATATTTTTAGTACAATGGTAAAGTTACAAAATCACCGGATACTTTGTCGAAATTCTAAAATTTGCATGAATTGCACTGTTTTGAAAAAAAAATAACGACTTTAAACGTTTGTTATTAACAAACGGAGGAACGTATGGAAAAATCATCCGGTCTGTCGATTGAATATGTTATAAAATATGTTCAGTCCAAGTTTGAAGTAAATCGGACCATTAGATTTTGAGATATGACGTACGCCAAATTGCAAAGTATACTTTCGAGGTAAACGCAAGAGAAGAAAACGTACTCCACTACTTTCCGTATACAATTTTCGTATAAATGTTTGCATCCGCTCAATATCTGCGGTGGTTCTTTATGGTTTCGGGCACGAGCAATACGAATAGGACATTTATTTTGTTCTAGAATCGTTTTTTTTCGTTATAAACAATTTAATTGTTATAATGACGATTGTGACGAAAAAGTGCATTTTGTAGTAAAAAGTTTGAAATAAAAGATGTTTTTTAAATGGACAACGAAAAATGTCTCTAATTTTTTTTGCTAGCTCCATTGATAATGGAGATTTGAACAAGGAACATTTTTACGAGAGACACGGAACGATGAGTGAAAGAAGACGAAACGATGAGTGTCAGGTGATGCGATTAATTTTCGTCGCTTATATCTCCATTACTAAAGGAGCTAGTAAAAAAATTAAACACCATTTATTGAAAATTTCTATCTATGAAATGTACTCTTTCGTCCCGATTATCATTCGAAAAATTTAATTGTAAAAAAGTGCCTTGGTGTATGGACTACTTGCTTCAGATAAAATCACAATTATTTGTTGTACCTTCAATCTGCGATTTCTGCACCGTATAACAATGACACAGCCTAGTTGGACAAAGTCATATCAGTGCCCTTAGAAACCATACAATGCACCGCGCAGCGCTAGAGCCGTAACGCAACGGGACGTTCTGACCTACTCCACTAAAATCGTCATAACTCGGTGAATTTTTGGAATTTTTACAAAATCTTTGAACCAAATCAAAGTCAAGACCCTGCGCAATAAGAAAATAAAATAAATCAAAAATCGATTTTTTGAAGTTCCAAGGTTATGCATACCCCTTCAAAGATGCTTACAACCATCTAGAACATAGGAAAAAAGTTTGGTACCTGTAAAAAAAGGCCTGCAGGCCCGTGTGAATCTGCGGTGGCAGTGGCTGGCCCGTGTGCGAAACGTCGACCGTTTTTCTCGGAACACAATTTTTTCAAAACGGCACATAACTCCATCGATTTTCATTATATTCACTCCAAATTTTGAGCATATCTTCAAAATAACATTCCGAAGGGAAATACTTACGGGATTTTCCATGAGTTAATTATAACATTATTTATTAACCAATGATTGTTCTTTTTGCTGTCAAAAGTTGAGTTTTTCCTTGGAATGCTTGCCAATTACACAAAAATTAATATTTTCAAAATCTCCTACGTATTTCTCTAGCAATACTCCATGTAAATTAATACGATTTTTTTCCATATTCAAATTTGCGTCATTTATACTGCCATGCTGTATAATTTTTTAATACAATTTTTTTTTGCTCACTTGAATATATGACTAATAACATCCTTAAATATTATTATCATATTAATAGTTCTTCGACCCCAAAAAAATCGCTTAATTTCAGACGTTTACAGTGTATTTTTCAAACACGTAAGGGGTAACACACCCCTTACGTGTTTGAAAAATAGATGATTGAGGGACCGGGTTGAAATTCCGAACGTTGAATGATCAGAATGCTCAAAACTCCGAAAATATACTACCCCGAAAGAATTTTACACGAAAGATCAAAACTCCGAAAATCTGAACACCGTCAAAATAATTCGTCTATGGAAGTTTCAAAAGTTTCAAAATTTTCAATAAATCGACCAATTATTTCAAGAATTTTTGTTTATTAAGAAGTGATTGTACGTCAATTTTGAAATTTATCTAGACAATGTTATACGTTGACTGTACGTTATATATACGTTTACAGTTGACTGTAAATGATGTAGAACGCATAACATTGTCTAGACAAATTTCAAAATTGACACAAAATCACTTCTTAATAAAAAAAAATTCTTGAAATAATTCGTCGATTTATTGAAAATTTTATGTATTAAGATTTAAGACGGTTAAGGAGTAAGGCCACTGTAACGGCCCAAAAAAAAGGTTTTTTCACTAATTTTTTGCTCCCGAAATTAAAGGTATTTGAAAAAAAACTTTTAATGGTGTTATCGGGCATACATTAAACTTTATTATAAAATTTTTTTACAGTAAAAAAAAACAAAATGGCGGTTCCACAGCTATCTTCCCGGGACATGTTTTGCTTCCAGGGCTCCGCGGCACGCAGCACCACTGGTGCACTTTTGAATCTAGAACAAAAAAAAAAACCATTAATCTAGAGGGCTATAGCTAGAGAATGTCGATCGGATTTTAAAAAGTATCAATTTTTGTGGATTTGGCGTGCGTTTGAAAAAAAAAATTGATTTTTGACGAAAAAAACGGCAAGTTTTTTGTTAATAAAAAATCAATAAATAAAGTTCTTGAAAATTCCGATCGACATTCTCAAGATAATGTAAATGTTCACATCTGGTTAAAATTTCAAGTAAAAAAAATGAAAATTGTTCGAGTTATGCTGCGTGCCATTTTGAAAAACCATGTTTCGAGAAAAACGCGTTTAAAGTTTTGCGAATAGTTTTTTATTGGAAAAAATTAAAAAAAGAAGTTAAAAGGATTTAAACTATTTTTAAACTAGAGGGTTTAAACTATTTTTTAAGCCAATAAAAAAATCGATTTTTCAACAAATTTACAGTGGCGTTACTCCTTAAGACGGTGTTAAGATTATCGGAGTTTTGATCTTTCGTGTAAAATTCTTTCGAATTTTTTGTCTTTCGGGGTACTATTCTTTCGGAGTTTTGAGCGTTCTGACCATTCAAAGTTCGGAATTTCAACCCGGCCCCATCTTGAATTTCGGAACATCAAAATTCGGAATTTTAAACCGTCGGAGCATTCAGAGTTCGGAATTTCAACCCGGCCCCAAAATTCGGAGATTCGAGAGAAAAGAAGCTCGCACGTGTGCGGTTGTGATACTTTTAGGAAATTGACATTTTGTTGACTCATTTTTGAGTTGACGGTAACTTTTGAAACGACTGCCGTATACTCCCTTGGATTTTGGAAAGATGCTTTTCATTTTTTTTTTTAAATTTCATAACGAAGAATTTTTTTCCAGCATGTCCAGGCGAACGAAGGAAGCTCCTGGTACTGTTGAATCCAAAAAGCGGACCGGGCAGAGGGCGCGAAACATTCCAACGGAGAGTTCATCCAATCCTTTCGGAAGCTGAGAAACCCTACGACGTCCACATCACGAAATACTCGAACTACGCCCGAGAATTCGTTCGTACGAGGGACATATATCAGTGGAGCGGTCTGCTGATGGTCGGTGGCGATGGCATAGTCTTTGAAGTCGTCAATGGATTGCTCGAGCGACCTGATTGGGAGAGGGCACTGCGAGAAGTTCCGCTTGGGGTTATTCCATGCGGATCCGGCAATGGACTCGCCAAATCCATCGCCCATGCGAAACAGTAAGACGATACTTCATATAGAATAGCCTTTCGTTCAAAATATTACGATGCCAGCAGATTGAATGTTTGGTGAATTATTTTGAGATTCATTCACCTTTTTATTTTGTATTAATCATTCGTATCTTTCCAGTATCTTCACTGTTATTGTCTCATTATTATTTGGATTTTAAACTCTATACTCTCGTGCTTTTTTACTTCCGATTGTATTTTCCTTTTTGCTCCCAAGCAAAGTAGCCACTAGGAATCCTCGTAATTCCATTATGTCCTTTCGTTCGTCCGATCGTCACAGCTCCACAGCGTCTACCATAAAATTGAGCTACTTTGAACAGGTTTTGGAAGTTTTTTGTAGGTACCTCTTTTAACGTCCTAAATTTTTTTTACTTCCGATTGTATTTTCCTTTTTGCTCCCAAGCAAAGTAGCCACTAGGAATCCTCGTAATTCCATTATGTCCTTTCGTTCGTCCGATCGTCACAGCTCCACAGCGTCTACCATAAAATTGAGCTACTTTGAACAGGTTTTGGAAGTTTTTTGTAGGTACCTCTTTTAACGTCCTAAATTCCAACTTTTTTTGCTCCAACAGATCAATGTGTCCTTTGGCTATTAAATGTATAAGAAAGTCAAGCCGCCCCCCCCCCCCCCCCACGATTATATATATATTGTTTTAAGTATCAAAGTAACCTCGACTATGGGGTTTCTTTAACAAAGCATTTAAATGCAACTTGTGTCTAAAATTATACATTACGTCGTCACCATTTTTATGAAAAAAAATGTTATGCATTATTACATGAAATTAAGTGAAAATCAACGATTTTTTACAATCAAATTGTCATCTTTAGAAAGGAAACATTTTACATAAAAATATCAAGTACCTTGGGTACTATCATAGGCACTTAATCGGTCTTATAATTATTAGATGTACAAATAAGTTTTAGGACAGTTTTCAAAAAATTCAAGATTTATTAAAAAAGAAGTAAAACACAGTTATTCATCGAAGTAATCTCCATCGCACTGAATGACCTTCAGCCATCTCTCAGGTAACTCGCGGATGCCTTTCGCAAAGAAACTTTCGTCTTGCGAGGTGAGAAATTTAGCGACCCACTTTTCCACTTCTTCAAATGTTTTGAATCGCACGTCAGACAAATCGTTCTGCATTTTCCGGAATAAATGATAATCGGATGGGGCTAAGTCTGGTGAATACGCCGGGTGTGGTACAGCTTCCCATCCAAGCGCTAGTAACGTATCCTTGACCGGTTTACCCACATGAGGCCGCGCGTTGTCATGGAGCAGTTTTACTGGACGTTTTCCTTTACCAGAAAATGGACGTTTCTTCTCAATTTCTTGATTCACTTGCATCAATTGATGACAATAGCGATCGGTAGTAACTGTTTGACCAGGTTTGAGAAGTTCATAATATAGTACGCTTTTCATATCCCACCATATGCACAACATGACTTTGTTACAATGAACATTGCGCTTTGGCGTGGATATTGTCGGCTCGCCGGGGTCAACCCAATGATATTTGCGTTTCGGATTATCAAAATAAATCCACTTTTCATCGCCGGTCACAATTTTCCACAAGAAAGACTTTCTATGTTGCTTGTTGTAAAGACTCACACAAATGTTGAGACGGCTGTTTTTATTTTCTTGAGTCAGAAAGTGTGGTACCCACTTTGTTCATTTTCGAATCTTACCCATTGTTTTTAAACGATAAGAAACAGTTTGTTGAGTTACTCCAAGCTGTTCCGAAAGTTGTTTCTCCGTCTGACAAGAGTTTTCATCCAGCAACGCTTGCAGTTCCTGATCGTCCACCTTTACAGGAGGCCCCGTGCGTTCATGGTCACTAACGTCGAAATCACCTTCTTTGAATCGCTTATACCAATACTCACATGTACTTTTAGATACAATGTTGTCTCCAAGAACAGAACATATCGATTCACACGCTTTCCTAACACTTTTTCCTTGATGGAATTCATAGCGAATGCAGTGTCTAATAAATAGCTTATCGGTCTGCATGTTTAATTTACAGAATTTATAGGTTATGTTTATGACTCCTTTACGTTTCGATACTACATATCAAGCGCCATCTATGATAAGTGAGCGGGACCTTTGAATTAATTTAGAATAGCTGTTATGATACAAAATCGAAGTGTCCTAAAACTTATTTGTACACCTAATATCATTGAGATTAAAATCACCTTGAGCAACATGACAATCAACTGAGCAACATTATAATAAACTTGAACAACAAATTTGATCACATTTAAAGCGTATTTTAGCGCCCTGTTAAAGTAGCCCCAAAAACTGTGAAAGTTGCCCTTAATGTCAATTGAACCCCGTTTTACGATTCATTCTGGAAGTTAAATTTAATGGGGGAGATCCCTTTAGGTGAGAAAAAAATGGCTGCTTTTCATTATTTTTTTGTTTTTAAGGAGGTTGGAGCGTTAGCCACAATCCAAGGTTAAATTTAATAAAAAAATATATTTTATTGTTTACACTATACCGAGTCTTTGTGAATTTTTTGAATTTTTTTCACCACCAAACACCAGAGATAAAAAATAGTTTAATGTATGTAATTTAACGTGCGGTTAGATGGGCAAGACTTTCACACTAAAGGTTATGTAATTTTTATTGTTATTTAGCACCAAGATAAACCATTTCTAACAACGGATTAACGCAAACTGAACCTTTGTGAACATTTAGAAAAAAAAAATCCTCATCCTGCCCATCGTAAACAATGGGCCAATAATCTCGTGACGTAAATATAAATAAGCATAATTATTCAAAATGAAATTTTGAATAATTATGAATTACTCAAAATTTCATTGTGAATTGTATGAAACATTCGTCGTCGTAGTTTTTTCATAATAATCATCGATAATGTTATGCTTTTTCAAGTTGGTAGTAACACAAAAGTTTTTCTACTTTACGTAATAAAAATGTTAAAATGCACAATTTTGCCCTTTAATAATATATTAAAAACAAAATAGCATATATAGAATAAATCTGTACCTCGCATGCATTTTTTTGAGGTGGATTGAAAAAAAAATTAATAAACCGTCATTTGACTCAACTGAATCGCTCCAACCTCCTTAAAGGAAACATTCCTTCGTCATTTTCTAAACTTAGAGTATGTTTTATTACTACTTTTGTCTGTAACAAGGTATTAACATTTTTTCATTGATCTTTAAAAATGGCGGTCGTATGGCACGGTATTCTAAACGGGTTGCGGCGGATGTTGTCAGACGGCGTGACACGTAGCGTCGGCAGGATTACTCTGATAAAAAGCCAACGAAGATTTTTCGTTTATTAACACTCACACGCAAAATATGAACCAAGGAAAAGTGAAAGATGTTAAAAATCGATTAAATGGTACACTTTGAAACAAAAAGATTGAATTTTCCGAAAAAAGTCGCTACATCTTGCAATAAAAAATGCTTTTTTAAAATTTAAGACTAATAAAAACAAGTGCGATTCGTGCCTTGCTCTTTTAGGCTTCCGTACATATGATCAATTCACTTTTTTTAACTTGATATTTAATTAGGTAATGCTTTTTTTCTGTCTTAGTTCTTAGGTAGTACGAAACTGAAACCATATGGGGCGATGGTAGCGAAAGAAAGCTTTGTATACTCCTGCTGTGGGCTAATAATAAAAATATATACAATTATTGTTGTTTAAATATTGCCAATACCCAATGACTTGTTTTTGGAGTCAGTACCAACCAATTGCCAATATTGACATATTTTTCGCAGGAAAAGTGGAGGCGAAGAAAAATTAATTAAATACGATCTACAGTCTTTTTTTAATTTGCAATCTCGTTTCTTCCGTGACGTTAATCTCTCCTTAGCAGGCACCGACTCCAGAAATAAGTCATTTCGGTTTGTACATATTTAAATAACAATAATTTTATATATTTTCATAATACATTTATTGTATTATGTATACAATAATTTATTATACAGGGTGAGGCACTAACTGTTGCCACCTTGAATATCTCTGTAATTATCGACGTCACAAAAAAATGTTTGAAACAAAAGTTGTACCGTACGAAAGGGGTCATCAAATGCGACCATTTTTGTTTGTCTCAGTGGAGGCGCTGTCGGACAGTAAAGGTCACCTCCACTTTTATAAATGGGACGGTACATTTTTTTTTTCAAATATCTTGTAGAGCATCGAAAACTGCATAAAAAACATTTAGGGGTCAAAGTCGTTCAAGGTCATTTAAGATCAAAAAGTGACATGAACTTTATTTTTATGTGAAATTACCTTTATTCACAGTAGATGTTCAAAGTGATTGCCATTTCAATCAATGCAGTATTGCAATCTCCTCATCACGGATTGTGTAGAATTTCTTATCACTTCGGCACTTATCGAATCACAGGCTCGAAGAATTCTCTCACGCATATCATCCGGCGTAGTTGGACGTTCTTTATAAACAAGATCTTTCAAGTATCCCCACAAGAAAAAGTCGAGAGGCGTCAAGTCTGGCGAGCGAGCCGGCCACGATACAGCTCCTCCGCGTCCAATCCAACGATTTGGAAATCTCTTTGGCAATTAATTTCCAGCTATCAGCGAAAAATGTGCCGGGCACCCATCGTGTTGATACCACATTCTGTTTCTTATTTCTAAAGGTATTTCTTCCAATAACGGACCTAATGTTTCTTGAAGGAATGTGGTGTACTTCCTACCATTAAGATTCCCTTCGATGAAATAAGGGCCTATGATTATATCCCCAATGATCCCACAGCATACATTAACCGACCACGGTCTTTGGTGTGCAACTTGCCGCAGCAAATGTGGATTTTCAGTTGACCACAAATGCATGTTATGCAAGTTAATATTTCCATGATTCGTAAATGTTGCCTCATCAGTAAATAAAATCCGATTAATAAATAAGTCATCTCTCTGAATCTGGCGTTGAGCCCATCGGCAGAATTCGGTGTGATTCATGAAATCCGTACCAGTTAATTCCTGGTGGAGACTGATGCGGTAAGGATGATATTTATGACGATGTAGAACACGTAGAATACTTCTTTGGCTTACGCCAGATTCCCTCGCAATTTGACGAGAACTCGCACAAGGGTCTCGATGAACGGCGGCAAGAACACCAATTTCCATTTCTTCGTTAGTAACTCGCTTTTATCGGTTACTTTCCCGACGGGTTGAGGATCCAGTTGTCCTCAGTTTAGTGTACAAAATTTGAAATGTACGGCTTGTAGGATGAGAACGTTCAGGAAATATTTCAGCGTATAAGTCTCTAGCTCTCACTGCATTTTTCTGGCATTCTTCGTAAATTAGAAACATATCAGTTTGCTCTTCAAAAGAATACATCATTTACATTCGCTTGATTCATTAATACTAGTCTCATCATTCTTACTATCGTTATCTTGGGCTTGTTTGGGCGAAACATTGTACAATGTTCCGTGTATTGTAGATTTGGTGCCGTTGTTTACATACAAGACAAATGGCAAGACCTCGGCGATAAGTGCCGAAGTGATAAGATATTCGTGATAAGGAGATTGCAATACTGCATTGATTCTAATGGCAATCACTTTGAACATCTACTGTGAATAAAGGTAATTTCACATAAAAATAAAGTTCATGTCACTTTTTGATCTTAAATGACCTTGAACGACTTTGACCCCTAAATGTTTTTATGCAGTTTTCGATGCTCTAGAAGATAGTTGAAAAAAAAAATGTACCGTCTCATTTAAAAAAGTGGAGGTGACCTTTACTGTGCGACAGCGCCTCCACTGAGATAAAAAAAAATGGTCGCATTTGATGATCCGTTTCGTACGGTACAACTTTTGTTTCAAACATTTTTTTGTTACGTCGATAATTACAGAGATATTCAAGGTGGCAACGGTTAATGCCTCACCCTGTATATACTATATTACGAAGCGGTTTTTTTAGTATTTGTTGTTTAACTACAATATATGGTACATGATATACAGAAATTCCTACCTACTTTAGTTTTTGAGATGACAAAAACGCTCTAAAACTGACAACTTTGACAGCCCCCCATTTATATATTTTTGAAGATAAAAAAATATATTTGTACTTTACTCAATGAGCTGTAAAAAATGACACCCCACATGTCAGGGTAAGAATAAAAAAATTCTGCTTCTTTTTTATGTATGGGAGCCCCATGAGAAATAATTTAATTGAATTTATAATTCAACTAGCTATGATACCCGGCTTCGCTCGGGAGTTGATATGAGATTACGGGGTAGTTGAAACAAAAAAAATAAACTATGACGTAAAAAGTAAAAAAATTTATTGAAAACATTTTCTCATTATTTACACTATTTGTTTATAAACAACATTTTTCATTTTATTGTCCGGGGTATATATATATAAATTTTTTGAATTTCCTACTCTTGAGCAAGCTACATATAGTTGACCGTGAGAGAAGCAGAATTCTTTGAGGTTGATGCCACAATATTTTAAAGTTTGCCCTTGCGCTTTGTTAATTGTAAAACTAATGGCTAATTTAATTGGAAACTGCAATCTTTTAAATTGAAATGGCAATTCAGTAGAGATCAGTGGTATTCTAGGTATAAATACTGTGTCTCCTTTGTTCTTTCCAGAAATAAATTCACCTTCAATGACGTTATTCGATAGCCGTTTTACGATCATCCTCGTTCCATTACATAGTTTTGGGGAGTTGAGATTTCTGAGTAGTATGATTGGTGATCCAAATTTCAGGCGAAGGCAGTGTAATGGCATTCCTGGTACTTGTAAAGAGTTTAAAAATTCAGTAGGGAAGTTGACACTTTCTTCAATGGATACTATCGTGTCGATCGATTTATATATTTTTTCTCTTCACCAGGTATTTTCTTTAGAATATTAAAATTGATATCGCCAACAATATTATTTTTAGTGGCCAAAATTGCTCTTTGACGTAAACACTCTACGTTGGTATAGTTCTGAATAATATTTGGATAAATTTTGTCGATTAGTTCGTTTTCAGTAGTGGCTATGTTACAGAAATCATTATTGAGTTCAATGAGGCCGGTCGTTTGGTCAGTAGGATATGTACCTTCGCCTATCTGTAAAAGTATTTTAGCAAAATGTGCTGTTGTTTCATCTTCTGATCATTCAACTCTCATGTTTTTTGTTAATTGCAGTATTTGTGCTTGTGGCCAGAGATGTGACTTTTTTAAGCATGCATTGATCTCGTCTGCTGGTGTTGACTTGGGAATAACTGGAAGCGTTTGTCGAAAATCTCCTGAGAGTATGAGTAGAGCTCCTTCCATTATTTCAGAGTTTTTTCGCAATTCTTGTAATGTTCTGTCTATGGCTTCTAGTGATTTTTTACGGGCCATGGTGCATTCATCCCAGAAGATAATGATATATTGTTACGTAAACGTGGGGTACGTTGAGACAAAGAAAAAAAAAATTATTTAACCTTCAAGCGGTCGCGTATATTTTGTTTACGGCCAGAAGTATATAGAAGGCATCGATTCAACGTCTCGCGACTGCTTGAAGGTTAAGGAAATTACAATTAAAAGAAAAGAAAAAAAAACCATTAGAATTAATTAAACACACTATTAACCCCTTGAGCGGCAAGACCAATTCGCCTCATAGTGCCCAAAATGCGGGAAAAAAAATATTCAGATCGTTACGAAATTTTGTACTCGGGGGTTTTCGGGGTCGCTGATTACGAATCCGCTCTCAAAATTTCGGAATTCAAAATGGCGGATCCAATATGACGGCGGAAAATGCAAAAATTCATTCGAATCGGATAAAAATTGGTACTCGGGGGTTTTCGGGGTCGCTGATTACGAATTCGCTCTCAAAATTTCGAAATTCCAAATGGCGGATCCAATATGGCGGCCGAAAATGCAAAAATTCATTCGAATCGGATAGGAATTGGTACTCGGGGATTTTCGGGGTCGCTGATTACGAATCCGCCCTCGAAATTTCGAAATTTAAAATAGCGGATCCAATATGGTGGTCAAAAATCCGAAAATTCATTAGAATCGGTCGAAATTTAGTACTCTTCGGGGTCACTGATTACGGAGTATATAAATTGAAAATAGAACATTCTCTACGACATATATGAATTGATAATGTAAAATTTTTGCAATGGCACCTTTCTCTTCATATTGATTTTATATTAAAAAAGCTTTCCACAAAATTGAACTTTTATGTATAAATTAGAAAACTCAATATGTGTAAACAAATTACGATATTTTACATTCGGTGAAAACGTTGAAAGAGTAAAGACGGTAAAAATCTAACGGATCTGTTGGAATAAAACTTAATGCTATCAGTTTAGTATCAAAATCTACAACCCAGGTAGAAATTGTGTTTGGAATCCTATAGGATTCCCCTACTTCTCCCTACTCCCTGATAGGGATCCAACGGGGCACCCCATTGGATCCCTATCAGGAAACGTCACGCTCGTACATTGGATTCCAAGAGGGACTCCCCATCGGGATCCAAAAGGGATTCCCATCGGGATCCAAAAGGGATTCCCATCGGGATACAGTAGGGATTCCTATCGGGATTCCATAGGGATTCCATAGGGATTCCCTATTAGGATCCAATAGGGATTTCCATCGGAATCTGTATTTCTGTAATTCTGTAAGGCCAAAATGCTACAAAAAATAGAAGCATCGATACACTAAAGAGATCAATTTATTGTTTACAAAGGAGTACATATCGAATACCACAATATACTTATTTTGTTTTTTTTTAAATTGTTTACCCATACTGAATATTTATAGTGCTTTGTATAGTATTCTTCGAATACTTGTATCTTATATCTATATCTTCGAGTACTTTTTATACTTTATGAACTTTTTAAAAATACTTTAAATACTTTTTATGCTGTAACGTAGTTTTTATACACTTTTTATACTATTATTAAGCAAAAATACTTGTGCAGTTATGGGCGGGATATTCTTTGAATACTTTTCATACTATATAAAATTTAAACACTTTAATAAGGTTGATGCTTGCATCATTGGAATGCAACAAACATTAATGCGTGTTTGGAGTAAATAAATTTTACGATCGCGATTGCGCAGTAACTCGATCGTCGCGCGCTTTTCAACGACGACACGAATATATATGTACCCTGCGCCGCTTATGTTCTATCGCCCGACGTCTTTCTTTTGTCGGAAGCGATTTTCTGAATCCTTATTGGATCCCGATAGGGAATTCCTATTGGCTCCCGACAAGGAATCCCTGTTAGATCCCGATGGGGAATCCCTATTGGATCCCGATGAAAAATCCACCGGGTCGGGTAGAAATTGCTGTTACGGGCTATAAACTTAAGCGAATGTGTAATAGATATCATGTTTATAAAAATATGATTTCATACTTACATTTAATTTTCTTTTAAAACCTCATTTAAGCCGCTCTAACAAAACTCCACACCCACAGCGATAAACCGCAGACGCAATCGTAACCCGATTGCCGTCACGTCCAAAACAAATTTTTATGCGCACAAGTATTAAAAATTCAAAAAGTGTGCATATTACAATTTATAACAAGTTTTTTTATTCGTATAAAAAATACTAGCCCATAACAAACTATAAATATGCAATATGGGTAAGCACTAAGGTAAAGAAGTTACTGAAGAATATAATTATATATTGTAGTATTCGATATCCTAACAAATTCCTAGAAACACGTTGGTGCATCTTGAAACTCCCAAGCAAATCTGTGCACGGGACCATCAAAGAATAATTTTTTACAGAGCGTCGCGAAATCCCATTTTATATAATTTCTAGTAAAAAATTTTCAAACCACGTTAATCTGGAAACAGCCCAGGATCCATTTGGATTCCAATGTGGTCTCCCTACCTGGGGTGTCCATATCAAATCCTCATAAGGATCTGGTAGAATCTGGGGAATCCCCAACAAATCTATTTGGATTCCAGTGTGGACTCCTTACTTGGGGCGTCCCTATCAAATCCCCATAGGGATCTGGTAGGATCTGGGGAGTCCCCAAAAAATTTCTGCATGGGAATATTTCATAAAAAAAATTGATAATTCGTAAGTTCTAGTTACATGTTCATAATCAGCGACCAACACTACAAAATTTCCAATTGCTGGATTTCAAGAGCAGTTACATCTTTTTCAAATGAATTTGTATAATTTTGGTCGAATTATGAGATATTCTTTTTGAATTGTAAATTTTAAGGGCGGATTCGTAATCAGCGACCGCGAAAACCCCCTGAATACCAATTTTTATCCGATTCGAATGAATTTTTCCTTTTCGGCCGCCATATTGGATCCGCCATTTTTGTTTCGAAATTTTGAGGGCGGATTCGTAATCAGAGACCCCGAAAACCCCCGAATACTAATTTTTATCCGATTCGAATGAATTTTTGCATTTTCGGCCGCCATATTGGATCCGCCATTTTGAATTTCGAAATTTCGAGCGCGGATTCGTAATCAGCGACCCCGAAAATCCCCGAGTACTAATTTTTATCCGATTCGAATGAATTTTTGCATTTTCGGTCGCCATATTGGATACGCCATTTTGAATTTTGAAATTTCGAGGGCGGATTCGTAATCAGAGACCCCGAAAACCCCCGAATATCAATTTTTATCCGATTCAAATGAATTTTTCCTTTTCGGCCGCCATATTGGATCCGCCATTTTGAATTTCGAAATTTCGAGGGCGGATTCGTAATCAGCGACCCCGAAAATCCCCGAGTACCAATTTTTATCCGATTCAAATTTTTGCATTTTCGGCCGCCATATTGGATCCGCCATTTTGAATTTCGAAATTTTGAGAGCGGATTCGTAATCAGCGACCCCGAAAACCCCCGAGTACCAATTTTTATCCGATTCGAATGAATTTTTGCATTTTCGGTCGCCATATTAGATCCGCCATTTTGCATTTCGAAATTTTGAGGGCGGATTCGTAATCAGCGACCCCGAAAACCCCTTGAGTACTAATTTTTATCCGATTCGAATGAATTTTTCCTTTTCGGCCGCCATATTGGATCCGCCATTTTGATTTCGAAATTTTGAGGGCGGATTCGTAATCAGCGACCCCGAAAACCCCTTGAGTACTAATTTTTATCCGATTCGAATGAATTTTCCCTTTTCGGCCGCCATATTGGATCCGCCATTTTGATTTCGAAATTTTGAGGGCGGATTCGTAATCAGCGACCCCGAAAACCCCCTAATACTAATTTTTATCCGATTCGAATGAATTTTTGCATTTTCGGCCGCCATATTGAATCCGCCATTTTGAATTTCGAAATTTTGAGAGCGGATTCGTAATCGGCGACCCCGAAAACCCCCGAGTACCAATTTTTATCCGATTCGAATGAATTTTTGCATTTTCGGCCGCCATATTGGATCCGCCATTTTGAATTTCGAAATTTCGAGGGCGGATTCGTAATCAGCGACCCCGAAAACTCCCGAGTACCAATTTTTATCCAATTCGAATGAATTTTTGCATTTTCGGCCGCCATATTGGATCCGCCATTTTGAATTTCGAAATTTCGAGGGCGGATTCGTAATCAGCGACCCCGAAAACCCCCGAGTACCAATTTTTATCCGATTCAAATGAATTTTTGCATTTTCGGCCGCCATATTGGATCCGCCATTTTGAATTTCGAAATTTTGAGAGCGGTTCGTAATCAGCGACCCCGAAAACTCCCGAGTACCAATTTTTATCCGATTCGAATGAATTTTTGCATTTTCGGCCGCCATATTGGATCCGCCATTTTGAATTTCTAAATTTTGAGAGCGGATTCGTAATCAGCGACCCCGAAAATCCCCGAGTACCAATTTTTATCCGATTCGAATGAATTTTTGCATTTTCGGCCGCCATATTGGATCCGCCATTTTGAGTTTCGAAATTTCGAGGGCGGATTCGTAATCAGCGACCCCGAAAACTCCCGAGTACCAATTTTTATCCAATTCGAATGAATTTTTGCATTTTCGGCCGCCATATTGGATCCGCCATTTTGAATTTCGAAATTTCGAGGGCGGATTCGTAATCAGCGACCCCGAAAACCCCCGAATACCAATTTTTATCCGATTCGAATGAATTTTTGCATTTTCGGCCGCCATATTGGATCCGCCATTTTGAATTTTGAAATTTTGAGAGCGGATTCGTAATCAGCGACCCCGAAAACTCCCGAGTATCAAATTTGGTGACAATTGGTTGACTTAATCACGAGATAATCGATGTGCGCCATATGGCGTCATTGCCGCTTAAGTGGTTAAAAATACTCACATTTGATATTTCACAATAAAGGCTCACAGACAACTTATTTATTCTTCGCTTCGAAATTGTTTGTTTCGCTGTTCAAATCAAACTAACTCTGGCGGGGGACACCGGGCTCTTATATATTCAGAGAGCTAGGCCCTAGGATATTCGAGAAAGTTCGGGAATATTTTCTTTCTCACACCTTCTAGAATGTTCTCAACATAAACTTTATTGTTGCCAATTTTTTACCACAGATTAATAAGTAGTAGCACGCTAGTTGTTGACTGTCGGTTTTTATGCCAAGTAATGCCATCTAGTGACAAAAGGGGCAAAACCAAATAAAAGTCGTCAACAGATGGCGCTACTACACTTAATTTCCAAGTTGAAGGGTTGGAAAAGCCCTTATATCTTTAAAAACACGCCCTTTAGGTTAAAACGGGAACTTTCTTGTTCGAGGGGGGATAAAGGGCTATCACACTATATAAGTCCCTTTATCGTGCTGGGACTCCTTTTTAAGTTTTATCGGCACGCACATTTTATCAACTTAGTTTTATTATATATAATGATATAATGATATTCGGTCTTGAGTCAACATTCTACACGAACTCATTCCGTTTGCGAGCTAGACACCCGTGACGTATGGAAGGGCAGACCGCAGAGTGACATTAATAGGGTTCCGTTTTGCCTTTTGGGTACGGAACCCTCAAAACGAAGAAGCTGCTACCGTTTAACATCTACATACTATGCTAAGGATTTGGCAGGCGGATGCTCAAATCGCTGTTATGTTATGTATGGCGACAAATTTTTAATAATTCTTTTCAACTTCTTTTTCGCTTCCCAGAAAAATATTAATGAAAAATGGAGCAGTCGGATGGGGCATTGAAATCGTGGTGAAGGCTATAAAAAAAAAATTCCGTCGTCTCAGTCGGCGCGAGCCACCGAAGTCCCTAGTGGAGTTCTTTCCTTCCTCTCCTGGTTCTTGACACTCTTCGGATTGAAGATTTGCGATAATTAATGAAAATAGTCATTAATGAGCAATGCCGAGTGAAATTATTCCGGCTACTGTAAAATAATTAGTCGCTCAATAAAATATTTAATAAGCGCTCTTTAATCGATCGATTCAAATGTTCGAAGAGCGTTGCGTGTCAGGAAAGAAATTGCATTTTAATTAAACCATTCTAGCGGCAAAAAATAAGGCCTAACTTTCAAAATTTATTTTGGGAGTAAAAAAGGAATAGGATTTCTTTTGAGAGGGTTTATTAAACACATATTAAAGTACAGAATAAAAAAATTATTATCATTTTCATACAAAATGGCGGTGACAGAGCCCATCTTAAAAAACGTGTTTTTTTACAAATAGCTTCACGGCAGAAAAAAAAACAAACAAAAATCTATATATTATTAGCTATGGGACTATGTAGGGATTTTTTTATCGAATTTTGAAAAAATGGCGCACCTTGAACGAAATAAATCCATTTTTTGCCAAAAAAATAAGCAGTAAATTGTTTAGAAAAAAAAAGTTTACATTTAATCGAAAAACGGCTACGTACTCCCAAAGAGAATGTAATTGTGAAGCTACTATCAAAATTTGAAATCGATCCACGCAAAGGTGTTCGAGTAATCCGCCCTCCCAGTTTGAAAAAAAGTGATTTCGAACAACAAATACTAAAAAGTGAGTTCAAAGTTGTACAAGGCGCCTGAAAGAAGTCCGAGGCGATGCGGCAAAATCGAAAATTGAACCTTTAAAAAAAATCGCTACAGCACCAATTGCATATTGTTTTTATGGCCTCAAAGTATTTTCTAAGCAAAAAAAAACGATTTTTCCAAAATCCCAGAGTGGTGTTAAAATTTCTTCAAAGATTATTATTATTTTTCCTTAAAGATTATTATTATTAGCGCGGTCTGATACGTACTTGACTGTTTTTTTACAGAGTTGAAATTTGTATTGTTGGAATACATCTAAAAAAAATTTAATCGCGTCGCCAATTTTTTTTTGGCACACTGAGACTATGAAAATCATTGAAATGTTGTCGAGGATCCTTATTTATATTTATAGTTAAAGATGAAAAAAAAAATTATCGATGCATTCCAACCATGAAAAAAATGTCATTTTTTCCCAATAATCTGAAGCTGCAAAAAAGATGTCGGATAATAATGGAAAATAAAAAGATAAATTGATCGATGTATTCCAACGATGCAGAAAAAAAATCATTTTGTTCCATTAAATCTGAAACTTCAAAAAAAGATGTCGGATAATTATGGAAAATAAAAAGATGAAAAAAAAACAAAAAAAAATTATCGATGCGTTCCAACGATGCAAAGAAATGTCATTTTCTTCCAATAATCTAAAACTGCAAAAAAGATGTCGGATAATAATGGAAAATAACAAGATTTAAAAAAAAATTATCGACGCATTCCAACGACGCAAAAAATGTCATTTTCTCCCAATAATCTAAAACTGCAAAAAAATATGTCGGATAATAATCGGAAAATAAAAAGATGTAAAAAAAACAAAAAAATTACCGATGCATTCCAACGATGCAAATAAATGTCATTTTTTTTATTTTTCCAATTTTCTCACTAAGTTAAAAATTCTCCGTGTTGTGTTTCCACGATATTTCCTTACTTTTCGATGTTTCGCAGGGAGCCGTTCGACCATAATCCCATGCTGATCAGTACACTTTCGGTGGTGAGATGCAAACGAACTCCGATGGATCTGATTCGAGTGGAGACGCGGAGCCAGATAGTGTTTTCGTTTCTATCCGTCGGATGGGGACTACTCGCCGACATAGACATCGAGAGCGAAAGGCTTAGGGCCATCGGCGGTCAGAGGTTCACAATTTGGAGCGTTGCCAGAGTTATAGGACTACGAACCTACAAGGGCAAAGTCTCGTATCGTCCGTACGAAAAATTGCCCCCGTCCACGGAGAACAGTCCGCCCAATGTGATTTACAAGAACGACATGAAAAAAGATGAGGTGATCATCCCACATGCCAAGAGTTTCGGTGACCAGTTGGATAAGTACGCATTTAGTTTTCACTCGGAAATGACTTATTCATAAATACGGCCAAAACCGCGTCTTATGGAACGAAATTACCCTTATCATTTAAGGAGAGAAAATAATTAAGGGAGCTCCAACAGTGTTAGCCCAAAAATCGGTGGACACTGCGAATTTAAGGGGTTATATACAGTTAACAGGACCAAAAATATCGATTTTTCAAGAATTTTTTCTTGAGAATGACCTTTCAATCTATTAACGTTAAAATTTGTACACATTTTATGATCACTTTTAACTATATTTTAACATTTTTTTATTTGTAAAAATAATTACTTTTAAAAGGTGCTCTAGCTTATCACCTCTAAAAAAGGCGTCTTGCGGTGAGCACGATATCTCTGGACTGGATAATCTAAAATGAAAAAACCACAAATATTTCGCTAATACAATGGATTATCTAGTAATTCATCGAAGGAATAAGCAAAATACTAATTTTTGACAAAATGGCGGCTTCTAAAAAAAATCGATTTTCGACGAAAGTGTAGGCCTTAACTTGTTTATAAAATGGAAAATATTTATCGGTGAGAAAAAAACTTCGATTAATTACTCAAAAATATACTTGAAAAGATTGTGTCAAAATTTGAGACTGATCGGCTCAGCCGTTTCCGAGAAATCGTGCGTACCGACTTTAAAAACACAGTTTTGAGAAAAACGCATTTGAAGTTTCAAAAGCACTTTCGAACGCTCTGACACGTCATCAAAAATGTGCGTGTAACTTCGAGAATGTTCGCCGGATTGACAAGAAATTTTCTGTGTGTGTACTTAAGGGGTTAGGCCATAGTAACGGGTATAAAATCATGTGGGAATTTAAGAATTTTTTTTCGTATAAAAAAGTGATTCACTCATAAAATTAATTACACATCTATTTAGTATGAATATCAAGCTGTTAGAATATATATAGATTATTTTTTTCGATGTACAAAATGGCCGACTACTAATATTTTCTTTTGTTACCTTTTTTTAGGCGCTCCGCGGCGTGACATTTAGCATCCACAATTTTTTACCGAGAACAAAAAACCAAAATTCTTGTCAATCTACATTAGGATACCTAGAGAAGCACATACGGAATTGAAAAAATATTTCTTTATTCAAAAGTTGTAGGTATTTGAACTTAGGAAATGAATTTTCAGTGAAAAATTTCGTTATAAGTGCTCATAAACTGCTTATAAAATGAAAAGTTTTCGATTAATCAGAAATTCCGTACGTATTAGGTGTACAAATAAGTTTTAGGACACTTCGATTTTGTATCATAACAGCTATTCTAAATTAATTCAAAGGTCCCGCTCACTTATCATAGATGGCGCTTGATATGTAGTATCGAAACGTAAAGGAGTCATAAACATAACCTATAAATTCTGTAAATTAAATATGCAGACCGATAAGCTATTTATTAGACACTGCATTCGCTATGAATTCCATCAAGGAAAAAGTGTTAGGAAAGCGTGTGAATTGATATGTTCTGTTCTTGGAGACAACATTGTATCTAAAAGTACATGTGAGTATTGGTATAAGCGATTCAAAGAAGGTGATTTCGACGTTAGTGACCGTGAACGCACGGGGCCTCCTGTAAAGGTGGACGATCAGGAACTGCAAGCGTTGCTGGATGAAAACTCTTATCAGACGGAGAAGCAACTTTCGGAACAGCTTGGAGTAACTCAACAAACTGTTTCTTATCGTTTAAAAGCAATAGGTAAGATTCGAAAAGGAACAAAGTGGGTACCACACTTTCTGACTCAAGAAAATAAAAACAGCCGTCTTAACATTTGTGTGAGTCTTTACAACAAGCAACATAGAAAGTCTTTCTTGTGGAAAATTGTGACCGGCGATGAAAAGTGGATTTATTTTGATAATCCGGAACGCAAATATCATTGGGTTGACCCCGGCGAGCCGACAACATCCACGCCAAAGCGCAATGTTCATTGTAACAAAGTCATGCTGTGCATATGGTGGGATATGAAAAGCGTACTGTATTACGAACTTCTCAAACCTGGTCAAACAGTTACTACCGATCGCTATTGTCATCAATTGATGCAAGTGAATCAAGAAATTGAGAAGAAACGTCCATTTTCTGGTAAAGGAAAACGTCCAGTAAAACTGCTCCACGACAACGCGCGGCCTCATGTGGGTAAACCGGTCAAGGATACGTTACTAGCGCTTGGATGGGAAGCTGTACCACACCCGGCGTATTCACCAGACTTAGCCCCATCCGATTATCATTTATTCCGGAAAATGCAGAACGATTTGTCTGACGTGCGATTCAAAACATTTGAAGAAGTGGAAAAATGGGTCGCTAAATTTCTCACCTCGCAAGACGAAAGTTTCTTTGCGAAAGGCATCCGCGAGTTACCTGAGAGATGGCTGAAGGTCATTCAGTGCGATGGAGATTACTTCGATGAATAACTGTGTTTTACTTCTTTTTTAATAAATCTTGAATTTTTTGAAAACTGTCCTAAAACTTATTTGTACACCTAATACTTCTCTGCGAAATGCAATTAGGAACATAACTTTTAAATTTGAAGTAAATGAAGTGAAAATTGTTGAAGTTATTTGTCACGCCAATTGGAAAAAAAAACATTTTCGAGAAGTTTCGAGTAATCGGCCATTTTGTACATCGAAAAAAAATATATGTATATTTTTTAACAGCTTGATATTCATACTAAATAGATGTGTAATTAATTTTATGAGTGAATCACTTTTTCATGCGAAAAAAAATTGTTAAGGCGTTACCCCCACTGGTAGCGCAAAAAAAGGCCTTTTTCATGAATTTTTTTAAAGAAAACTACAAAACTTTTTTAATCGATCAATATACCATCTTAAAGAACACATCTTGAAGAACTTTCAGTAATTTTTTTATTGAATAATATTACATTGTTTAGTGGCAAATGGCCGTCAGTGAAATAATGTTTTTATATACACGGTTTGCGGTGACCAACATTGCGGCGAAGTGGATCATCTGAAAAAAAAATGTGGATGGATTTAGTCAAATATAATAAGTATAGACTAGTCTTTAATCGAAGGATTTTAAAAATATTCATTTTTCACAACATGGCGGACAGTCAAAGTTAATGGTTCGATTTTAACGAAAAAAACGGCCGTTTTTTGGCTATAAAACGGCCATTTTTTTCGAAAAAAAAAAATCGAACGATTGAAGACTACATTTTTATGTATTAAGGCAGGATTCTACTTTGAAACCATGAAAAAAACGCTATTTTTGTGAATTTTTTCCGAGAATACTATTAAAGATATCGATATGGGGTTTAAACTGTTCAATAAATACACTCTTTAAGTGCATAAAAAAAAATTTCAAATGTATTTTATTCATTTTTTGTACACGTAAAATATGTTTAAAGCCAACGCCTCGAAAAGCAGGTACCGTTGCCGTGGTCGTGAAATCTTCCCGACGGATGGTCTGAAACAAAAAAATCAAATAGTTTCATGTTCAGTATGTCTTCAGGAACCGACCTAACTAGAATATTTTATATACGTGCAAAATTAACAAAATGGCGGCTAAAATACGAAAGAAAAAAATGCGTTTTTTTGGGTCTTTTTTTGCAATAAAAAAATTGTTCTAATCAAAATTTTAAGTTGATTGTAGTTAGGTCGGTTGGTACATACATATAGAATATGTGTTCCAAATTTCATAAGGATCGGTTCAGTACTTTTTGAGTTATCACGACCACGGTACTTGAAAATGTCGTTTCGAGAAAAACGCGTTTAAAGTTTTGGTGAGTCCGGGCCGCGCGCCGGGCGGGTCACAATAGCGCGCTCAGGTAGGTGCGTTCGAAAGGCGAAAAAGGATAGTTAGACTGCTTGGAACTTTATAAAATTTTGACCGAACATTCTTGAAAATATTTACTTTCGAAAAATGTAAAACAAAAAATTCTTTTTCAAAGTTTCAAAGTAGAATCCTGCCTTAAATAAGCCTGCAAAATTTCAAGAAGATCGGTTCATTAGTGTTCGAGTAATCTTGGTCACCGACTTCAGAAATGCCATTTTGAGAAAAACGCGTTTAAAGTTTCAATTTCAGTTTACCCAAAGAACGGATTCTTCTCTTTCAACGCTCATATCTCAGTCAATTTTGTTCGGATCGACTTGATATTTTCAGGACATATTCTCAGATACTTATACTTCAAAAAAATGTACTAAAAAAATCGTTTTTTCCAAAATCGCAAGTGGGGGTAACCCCTTAAATTCGCACATGCTTTTATACCCGTTACAGTGGCCTAACCCCTTAAATCGCATAGTTCTGTAAGTACTACCGAGTCCATTTTTTCAACTTGAATTTTTTTTTAATTATCCCAAAGGTTTTGCGCTGTTCGGGAATCCAAGAGTTATCACGACGCCCTGGAGACAGCGAGTCAAGAAATCGACATTGGCATGTACAATACCGGCAGCAACGAAGTAATAACTGAGAGCTTGGCGTTAGAAACCGAGACGCAAAGTCGCAACAGGCTCGATAGTTTTTACTCAGCTACATCCAGAAAATCGACATATTTCAGTACCGGCTCGGTTTCGAGTTATCACAGTATGGACGACAATGAAGACTCCGCCCAAGGTTCATATTTTTCGCTACCTCCTTTTTCGAAATTGTTTCCCGCCACGATCTTTTGTCCACGTAATTCAATGGATCAGTATTACATGACGAGAAACAAAACTTTCTTTGCGATCTTAGGTGGCGAAAACGCGAGCACTCATCGTGTCATGTACGGCCCACCCTCTTCTTTGCCTGCCCTTACGACTGATCTTCCGAGCGACTGGATTCAGGTGCAAGGTAAACTCGCCTTCTGCTTCGCCGTCGTTTGTTCGTAGCGTCGTTCTGTAACCAAAAATATTCTGATATCATTGATGTGTTCATCAAAAAAAAACCTAATCCATTTTAATTTCCTGGGCAAAGAAAAAGACATTTTGAGAAAAACTCTCACAACTTCCTTAACTTCAAATCGACTTGAAATTTCGAAAGAATTTTTTATAATTTTATATCTAGAGAACACAACGAACACCAAAAATCGATGTTTAAAAAAATTTGATTAGGTGTAAGGGGCCGTCCATAAATTACGTCATTTTAAAATAGGGGGCGGGGGGGGGGTTCGTCTGCGGATGACAGTAAATGATGGATGAGGGGGGGGGGGGGGCGTTTCGAAATTGACGTCATTCTTGTGATACCAGTTACTTCAAAATGTACAATAGTATATTGTACAACTAGAGTGGTTTCCCCGCATGAGTGATGAAAAATATTTTGCAAGTACCTAATGTTATTAATTATTGAACTCATTATTTTTTTATTTATTACATAAGGTTTGTCTACATTATATTCGAGAACTTCAAATAACAGCGTACCTATGAAAATAGTTCGATCGAGCCAAAATGAATATGGGGAGGATACGGAGATATTACCCGTGATCCAGGATTTGCAAGAATGGGTGAAAACTCCGTGGGAGCTATCCAAAGAAAACTAAAGAATAGAGAAGAATAATATTATTATATTAATGAAAGTTGCCAAAGTACAAAATAATAAAAGATGATTCTATAACAAAATGTGGGAGCTATCCAAAGAAAACTAAAGAATAGGGAAGAATAATATTATTATATTAATAAACATTGCCAAAGTACAAAATAATAAAAGATGATTCTATAACAAAATGTTTTAATGTTGCCCAATTTTTCTCAAATCCGCAAATGTTTTAATTTTGCCAACCTGGTAATGACGTCAACTTTGCGAGGGGGGGGGGTCATTAGGAAATGACGATAGGATGATTGTAGGGGGGGGTCGAAAATCAGCAAAAATCGATGACGTAATATATGGACGGCCCCTAAGCCCTTAAGGGGAGAAAACTCCCTTAATTTTCAATCGACTTGAAATTTTGAACAAATTTTCGTAATGTTATATTTATAAAACCCATCGAAGACCAAAAATCGATGTTTAAAAAAATTCAATTAGGTGTAAGATCTTAAGGGGGGGGGGGGGGATACCTTGAGGCGAGGAAAAAATTGCTGATTTTCATGACTTTTTTTTTAAAGGAAAGATTTCTTTCCTAATTCTTTCCTTTCTCAAAAGATTGAATTTTCCGAAACATGGCTACATTTTGCAATAAAAAATACTTTGTTTCTCATTTTCACAAACATTTAGGTTCATTTTTTAGACAATAAGGTTACAAAGATTTATACGAAATTTCATCGGAATCGGTCGATCAGTTTTTTCGCTATACGTCACGCTATTGTGAAAATGCAGTTTAGAAATCCGTGCCATACATCCGCCATTTTTGAAGATTAATAAAAAAAATACCATATAACAGCTAAAAGTAGTAATAAAACAAATCCTAAGTGCTGTAATTGGCAAATCCTCATTTGCAGAGATGCATAAGGAAATTAAAGAGGAGGTCGACAAAGCCAAGTACTGGGAAGATCAGGAAATGAAAGGATACCTCAAAGAGGAATGGGCAAGGTTAAGGTGTGGCAACGTAGGCAAAGTAGGAAAGAAGGGTTTTTCAAGCTGGACTTGCGTGTTATGCAACAAAGAAGAGGAGAGTTTGGAGCATATATGGGTATGTGAGAAAGCCGGAGAAGAAATAAAAAAGAATCGGTGGAAAAGGTCGATAGATGGAAGGATAACAGGACAGGAGCATGTTCGAAAAGCTGGACTATACACTAAAGGGTAAAGTGACCAGGGAACTGTGCGAATATACACGAAGTGTTCGGAGACTACAGCCAGAAAAGGGCTTGAGATGAGTTGGGAACAACTAACGGGGTGGATAGGGAGATAATAGTATGCGTTATAAATAATGGGTACACTAACTGGCTAACTGAGCACCAAAAAGAAGGCTGTGATAATGGTTTTTTTTTTTAAATAAAACTATAGCTCATCAAGGTTAAAATATGCTTTAGCAAATGCTCACACACGCGATGTAACTGTAACATATATTATGAAGTCAACGCGTTCGTTTCTCTTCAGTTTTAATTTCTTTCCATGTTCCCGTCGGCATTAGACTTAAGGCAATCCTATCGCCAGGCTTTAATCCATAGGATATTCATTTTTTTTGAGCTTCACTAAATAGATTAATAATCGTCTCTAAAATGTAAGCGTCGGTGCGTATTTTTGTGAAGGAATTCCGAGACGACATGCAAAAACCCAATTTCCGGTCGCTAGAAAAGTGTATATAATAGTGGGACTCCGTCAGATTCTTAAAAATAATCAGATTTACGTACTTAAGGCAGGATTCTACTTTGAAACCATGAAAAAAAACGCTATTTTCGTGAATTTTTTCTGAGAATACTATTAAAGATATCGATATGGGGTTTAAACTGTTCAATAAATACACTCTTTAAGTACACAAAAAAAAAATTTAATGTATTTTATTCATTTTTTGTACACGTAAAATATGTTTAAAGCCAACGCCTCGAAAAGCAGGTACCGTTGCCGTGGTCGTGAAATCTTCCCGACGGATGGTCTGAAACAAAAAAATCAAATAGTTTCATGTTCAGTATGTCTTCAGGAACCGACCTAACTAGAATATTTTATATACGTGCAAAATTAACAAAATGGCGGCTAAAATACGAAAAAAAAATGAGTTTTTTTGGGTCTTTTTTTGCAATAAAAAAATAGTTCTAAACAAAATTTTAAGTTGATTGTAGTTAGGTCGGTTGGTACACACATATAGAATATGTGTTCCAAATTTCATAAGGATCGGTTCAGTACTTTTTGAGTTATCACGACCACGGTACTTGAAAATGTCGTTTCGAGAAAAACGCGTTTAAAGTTTTGGTGAGTGATAAATCGTAGAAAAAATTATCTTACCCTCAATCAGCGATGCCTGGGTCATATAATATGCCTTCGACGTGTTCCAGGTGGGTGTTTTCATCCAATTTCAAAGTTTCAAAGTAGAATCCTGCCTTAACACTTGTAGTAATTCAATGCTCTTGGAAAAAATTACGTTTATTGGCCTAATTTTTATGAAATATCAAGTTTAATTTGAACTTCCGGTATTGGATTTATTAGCACTTGCTACGATAAAGAGACGTGAGAGCAAGGCAACAGCTGACTGTAGTCCTAACCTCATCTCACTCATTCGAATTTCCACGCATATTTCATTTTTAACCGACATACTTCGCCGACACAAATTTTCCACGCTTTTTACCAGTCGTGGCCCGAATGCAATGCTTTATATTTCCCGCACCTGACGTTGTTTTGACAGATCGACGTTGAAAAGCATGGAGGTTAAACTCACCTGGTTGAGTAAAAAGAAACGGAGATAGAAACAATGTTGCCAAATATGAAACCTAGAAATACTGCGCAATTGGAATGACTATTTTTTCGTTTTTCTAATTAAATGTGAACATTCATTCAACAGTTTACACATGGAAAATTGTAGTTATTACAAATTATTTATTTTGCATATGTTAAACATATAAATTGCACAAGTCTCAAGTATGATCAGTGGTGTGACTAGTGTGAAGCGATAGGAGTACTTTAACTTTCATAATATTCGTCGTTCACAAGTACATAAGATTCTACTATTGTTTCTTACTTTCTTCTTTTTGTATGTATACAACTACCTAGGGTAAGGGATAATGTAAAAGGCAATATGCTATACCATGCAATAAACTACTACTGCTACTAGAGGTAATAGGGCTCTACTGCTAAAAAAGAACTGCTAAAAATTCTACTGCTAAACGGGCTCTACTGCTAAAAGTGTACTGCTAAAATTATATTGTTATAAGCTCTAGTGTTAAAACTGGACTGCTAAATATACTCTAGTGTTGAAAGCAGCGCTGCTAAAGAGTCTCAACTGCTAAAACGCAAAAGGGTATGTTTAACCCAAACAAACGCAAACCTAAACAAACCCAAATCAAGCCACAAAATCATTCAAAAACCGCGAAAAGTATGTACAACCTCCATCAGTGGGACTTATATGAGCCCTCTGTCAGAAGCAGTCCAGTTTCAGCAGTAGAGCCCATTTAGCAGTACAGCATTTAGCAGTGGAGCTTTTAGCAGTAGAGCACGTTTAGCAGTACAGTTTTACAAGGGGACAGTACGGCAGTCGGATTTTTGTAATTTATCGTACTCATGGTACACGAAGTTCAGAGCTCGAATATTAATATCCCAAAGCAGTTCGACGCCATATTCAGAAATTTTCGAGAAAATTGACTTTGAAGTTTTCGAGCGCACTCTTATCCCACAAAGATGCAACGATATTCGAACCGGGCTCGTGGCGCACCCGGTAGCGCTCGAGTCTAGTAATCGCGGGGTCGCTGGTTCGAGTCTCACTTCGATTTTTTTTTTTTTTTTTTTTTTTTTTTTCATTTTTTCAAAATGAAAAAACGCAAGTCATATTTTTAATTATCTCTTGATTATAAACATACATTTTCAAGTATCAATATTTATAACCAACAACATTTTTAGGATGAAAATGAAAAACGTCGGGTAAGGAATTGAATACTTTATTATTCGGTCTGTATTCGTTTGTTTTATACATCGGGTGTAATGTTACACGAGCCAGAGTGATAACCATCGTAAAAACAAGGAAAACAGTAATTGAGTTTATGTAAATATTATTATTGGATATTTTTACGTCGCCTATTCGCAATTTCAAGCAAGAGATAATCAAAAATAAGACTTGCATTTATCATTGACAATTATAATTACATATATGTGAATTAGCATAGATTTTATGATTTTTATCCCGGGATTATTTATTTATTTATTTATAAATAATCACCTATTGTTATATATAAATAATGTATGATCATATATGAGAAAATATATAATTATGTATAACTATAATGAATTTTGTACATAAATAACTATATATGGATTTTGTCCATATATAAACATATATAGATATATTATATTAATTATATATAATAATATGTGATTATATACAACAAAAATTTATCGGGATATTCAAATGACGGAGGTATGCGAATTAAAAAAAAAATGAAAAGAAAAAAAAAAAAAATTTTGAAGTGAGACTCGAACCAGCGACCCCGCGATTACTAGACTCGAGCGCTACCGGGTACGCCACGAGCCCGGTTTGAATATCGTTGCATCTTTGTGAGATAAGAGTGCGCTCGAAAACTTCAAAGTCAATTTTCTCGAAAATTTCTGAATATGGCGTCGAACTGCTTTGGGATATTAATATTCGAGCTCTGAACTTCACGTACCATGAGTACGAAAAATTACAAAAATCCGACTGCCGTACTGTCCCCTTGTTAGCAGTAGAGCCTTTAGCAGTACTTTTGGTAAAACTATAGAATCATCGCTCCAGCCCAAAATCGGTCCAATTTTTTTTTGGGGTATTGTTATGGATATTAAACGATGTTGTATGTTGAATTAAGGTGGGGGAAGCCCTAATATGAAAAAAAAGCCCTAATATGAAGAAAAAAAAAACCTTAAAAAGTGTCATTACGTCGCACATGATTTCCATTGATATACTAATATTTCGAAGTTCGTTCAAAATATACTTACCTTTGCACTCTGTTTACCTTACCTTGTTTATGTTTCATTAATTCACTTTTCTTCGTGCGAGTATTATATGTATACGTGTGTTTGTGTGTACGCGGGACAAAATAACGAATTATAGACACATACTCACATATGCACACACGCACACACGCACGCGCGCGCGCGCACATACACACACGCATGCATGCATGCGCACGAACACACACACACACACACACACACACACACACACACACACACACACACACACACACACAGTGATTGTTAATTAGACGACTAGATTAAAAGAAAAAGGTTGAAAACAAAAAATCATGTTACGTATTTCTTTTTTACCCTCCACCGTAATGACACTTTTAAACGTTTTTCTTTTCATATTAGGGCCTCTCCCACCGTAATTCAACGTGTAATATCGTTTTTTATCCATAACAATACAGGGTGTCTAATTTTGACCAGAACTGATATTGCATGACATTTAAGGAATTCTAAGGCAAAAAATGGGAATTTTTTCATGGCTCTTAGTATGACTTTCTGGCATAGAAGTATACTTAATGATTCTACGGTGCGACCGATTTTCTAAATTTTTATATTTTTATTTTGCTCTTTCAAACAGATGTGTGTTGCATGCCAATAAAAAGTATACGGGATAAACGAAAAGTCACCAAACTGTACAATTCCATATGTAGTAAAAAAATGTGAGACAAACGTAATTTCAAGATTGCTGTAAAGAAATATATATTTTGGGAACATCTCGAAAAATATTACATACATTTAGGAACTTTGAGTAATATCATCTAGTCGCTTTACACGAATAACAAAGAAAAACTAATATATGTTGAGATAACGCATCATTTTCTTTTACTTTCTTCTGTTTTATTTTCTATCGATTCGATATTTGCTTCTCTATAGACAAGTACCACAAAGTTAGTTCATATTGAATATAGACTCAACGATAATTTGGTAGGGTGTAATAATTCAGGTAGACTGGTAATTTATCATGACATTTCATGACTTTTTCAGGGTCCAGTGTAATCTCATGACATTTAAGATTTTTCATGACTTTTCAGGTCAGTAGACACCCTGCAAGACCTCAAACAAATCTTGGGTTGATTTTGGGCTGGAGCCGTGATTCTATAGTTTTACCGTACTTTTTTAGCAGTAGAGCCCGATCGCGCTACTAAATGACCCTAAGTCTCAAAAAGGGTGAAGAAAAAAAATAATGAAAATCAGCGAATTTTTTCCTCGCCTAAAGGTACCTCCTAAATCAGCCAGCATCCAGGCATCAAGGTACCCCTAAATCAGCCAGCATCCGTGTACGTTTTCATTGTTTGGACTCGGAAAATAGAACCTCCAGTCCGATTAGCGATTTCTATCGAAATTTGAAGGAGGCCTCCCTTCTCTCTATATTCCATATAGAGAATATTCTATATTCTCTATATAGAATTCTAGAATTCTCTATACTCGTACATGTGAAGAAAAAAAAGTAATTGTGTCAACAGGTGAATTTGTGATGGTTCAGGCAGCCTATCAGTCGCATCTCGGAAAGGATTTCTTGTTCGCACCACGGGCTAAGCTCGCCGACGGTATTATATGGTTGTTGATCATACGAGCCGGAATAACGAGACCGAATCTTTTGCAATTCTTGCTCGGTCTGAGTACCGGGACACATCTGACTTGTCCCGGTGTCGAGATGATTCCCGTCCAGGCATTCAGGATTGAACCGGCGGAATGCAACGGTGGCCATTTGGTCGTTGATGGCGAAGAGGTCGATTATGGGCCTCTTCAAGCGGAAGTTTTTCCATCTCTCGCCAACGTAATGAGCCCCTGACGCGATGCGTGGCCTACGAGGGTTCGCGAGATCAACTCAAGTTGAGGATACAATCACGGTCGTTCTTGGTCTTTCCGATAATCGTCCGATAGGGTCCCGTCGTCGTGGAAACGATCCACAATGCGGATTCAATTTCAATCTGCTGAATCGTCAATGCAGATTTCACGGACGAAAAGCAACGTCTGAAAGCATTCGGAACGACGATACGATTATTTTGTAATGTTACGATAATTTCGTGTAAATTGCGATGCAGGCATCGGTCGATGTATCCTATTGTACGATTCGTTTGAAATGAATTCCCGGCTATCGTGAAAACGGGTGCTTTGTGCCAAAAGGCTGTACAGCTTTTCATATTAGTTGCATTTGTTTGTTTCGTCAAGTGCGCGGCGTCACTGGGTTACAGAAATATCCTGAACATTCCGATCTCTTTGAGTCTCCATAGCATTCCGTAGCTTGAAAAGTCCCAACATTGTGATCATCGTGATTATAATGCAAAGTGAACGTCTAGACTTCCGCGCCGATATCACGAGCTATCGTCGTTACAATACGAGCCGCCAAGGCGTCACGAAAATCATTTGAAAACATTTAATCCGTTCGATAAACGTAGAAATTGGAACTTTCGTTGTTCCAATCGGCGCTGTCATTCGGTAGCTCAAAAGTTACGGTTGATAATCGTTTTTCAACATACTTTTTTAGTCCATCGAAGCAACAATTTTGCGAAAGACACGATTCATCCGCGAAAATTCTCCGAATGATTTGGTGAAATAAAATTAAAGACTTGTATGGAATATAATGGTAGAAAAACGAGAAATGACGATTAGAAAAATTGTGAAAATAGTTAATTCATAAGGATTGTTGATATTCGCTGATAGGATGCTCGTAAAATAACTCATTGTTAGTTTTTAATTGTTTAGCAAATTTATTTGTACAAGAGGTTGTGGCGCTTACTAAAGGGGGAGGGGGAGGGGGGGGGATACCGCTCGATAATTCCCTGACTATTCGTATCGATCATGGCAATGCAGAACCGAGATGAAATCAAATGAATTTGAGACAAATAGGGTATGCCTTATAACGAGGTTCGAATGGTATTTCGAGACAAAATAGAAAATCTCAAAAAACTTCGTCTGTCCAGCAACTTTGAAAAGTTGGCAGATTCGACAGCCAATTGCATTGGCAAATTGTCAAACACTTCTCATAGCTCGTAGAATTAAGTGTAGATAGAAAAATTAGTGACATCGCAAGGATCAACGTGGGTATATACGCTCTTCAATCCATTTTTCTCATCTCTCTAATATTATTTTTATGAAAAGCTGGGAGTTAATTTCCAGCGTACAACTTGTCAATTTTACTGTACATACTGTAATAATTACGAATTCCGATTAATAAAGTGGCGAACGAGTTTCAAAATTCGTAATGCGGTGGTTTGTTGGAGAAAAATAGATTTCGATAGTTCTGTCATAGCTGATAATTGAATTGCTACTGTAAATATTGTAATGAATTTGGATGACATAAAATGAAGTTAAAAAAAAAAAGTGAAAATCCGAAATGCTTGCTAAATTATTCGGCAATCATTTTCATTTAATTTTTCAAATACTATTATCCGCTGGAATTCCTGTAAATATTGAGCGAAACAAGTTTGTGCAATCATCGAGATGTCAGGCCCGAAAAAAAAAATGTTAAAAAAGAAAGTACGCATGAGGACGCAAAGGGTGCGTTGTCTTGAAAGAAATCATAGAAACGTCGATTCGGTGATTTGTTTACTATATATCTTTTTTTATTATTATATTACAGCGAATATACCATAACTATGTGCGAAACTCGTTGAATATTTTTCAGTACTTTTACTACAATAGAACTCCTATCGTACTAGTGTTTAATTATGTGAAATAGGTCACTATTATTCCTCATTCTAAAATATTGCCGAGACGTAATAATTTTATGTTCCTCAGCATTGTTACGCTCGGTACAGTTTGAATAAAAAATACTAACAGTTGTATTGGAAGAAATCTGAATATAATCAGAAATGTTGACGCGCCAAAAGATTTATATTTTCGCTCGATCGATATTCAAGAAAACAATGAATACATTGCGAGACGCACTTCGCGCGTGTGGCGACATGAAAAATTCGGGGGTAAATGCTACGGAGCCGACTGAATCTAATATTGACATGAAAACGACGTTTTTTTTATATTATCTGCAAAGTTCGAGCTACCAAATTGCCAGCGCTAATTTCTCATCGGATAAATGGTCTAGTAATAATGCAATATTACCAATAACTTGTCTAGCAACAATCGTAAAATTATTTGGAGCTCGCTGGATCGGGTTCTGTTATCAACGCGCTACCTGCGACTCATATCTTTTATTCATTGTGTACAACATTACAAAGATAAAATCAACCCCATGTGTATAGTATAACGATTCGTTATCCCTGAGCCCTCAATATATATATATAACTAATATATAATATGTTACGTTCGTGTATGTCATATATATATATATATATATATATATATATATATATATATATATATATATATATATATATATATATATATATTGTAATCCGCCCGAAAAAACTCCGAAAACTATCCGGGAAAAAGTGTGGTGCACTTCTGGGCCAGGCTTCGAACCCCTTTCGATTGCCGGGCGACTGCTCTGACCACTGAGCTACTACACCAGCCCGCTTACCTCACCTTTCTTGGATAGCCTCAATATTCATAACGCATCGTTACAACTCCCCCCTGCCAGAGTCGATCCGACTCTGGAGGGTCGACTCAAAATTTGCTCAAACTAAACTCAATACGCAATGGGGATTGTAGAGGGACGGAAGGGAGAGGGGTAGGGGAGGGCTAGCTCAATGAGACTCTTATCTCAGGGAGAGGATTCTTTTCCATGGTAATCAAGGATAACTCTGGTTCCGTATATTCTTGAATCGACCGTGGGCCGCTGTTGGGCGTCATTTGTAACATCCCCGAAAAAACTCCAAGAGAACTATCCGAGAAAAAATGCGGTGCGCTTCTGGGCTGGGATTCGAACCCGGGACCTTTCGACTGCCGGTCGACTGCGCCGGCCACTGAGATACGCCAGCTTATCTCACCTTTCTCACATAGTCTCGATATTCGTAACGCATCGTTACAATATATGTATATATATGACATACATCAAATTCAAAACGACGTTTTGCAAACCACACAATGGTAATATATTTATATCATAGAAAAATTCTTCGTAGGCTCTGTGTCGTACAATTATGCATATTCTTGTGATCCGGGCTGATTGCTAGCGACTTAACAATGAGTTCTCTTTAGTTCGGCTATTAGTCGATGTCTGTCCTGGCTATTAGTTTTCCTCATCATCCTTCAATTCTTTATTTTAGATCCTCCTCATCGTGTCAACTTCACTTGTGTTCCGCGACTGCACTTCACAATTTTCCAGAATACTCTGAAATTCCATTTCTACTGGCACCAGCTCCGAATAGACTATCACTGTACAAAACACCTGCCCCCCGTTAGAGTAGCTTGCCAACACGTAAGTAACAATCGATTTCCCAACGAATTTCTGTCATTTTATTATTATTATAATGTAAATCGTATTGCATATAGGGACGACCTACTTTCGTATGTATGTATCAAGATACGCAAAATAATTAAAAGAGTAAAAGGAGAAGCGTTAAAGTATCGAAGAGCTCTCGACACAGACAAATTGGACTTTGAGTTTTACGGCTCACTTTCAAACTCCAAAAATATACCGGCTATGCGCCGACATCACGATACGAATCCATTGCACAGTTTGAAAACTCCGTTTACCTCTTCTATATATAAATAAAAAATATTCATCTAGATATTTTGTTATTTTCAGTCTTAAATCGCAGATGCGTATAATTCGCTCGGGCTGTATAAGAAAATTCATCGAATTTTCCGACATTTTTACGGTTGCGAGTGACATCGCAAATTTCGATGAAAAAAAAAAACAAGGTGTTGCAAATTTTCCTTTTACGAAGAAAAAACTTTGAAGAACATTCGATTATAGTCGTAGTTAATAGTATAATAAAAACATGACGCAACGTGGGTGACGTCAATGGTTCGTTCCAATAATAACAGGGTACATCTACCTGGTGGATAAAAAATTGGCAGTTTCCAAAAATATTTTTATTCGATGGTGTCACCCAGCTATATTTCCTGAAAATGTTCATTGATATATTTCTAAACTCCCCCCTTTTTTAAATCGATATTCATTTTTCAACAGTTACGTAAAAATGACTTTTTCGTTGCCTCAAAAAATCATTAAAAAAATCGACGATCGTCAACGACTCGGATTCATTGTTAACTCGAATAACCCGTTCGATTTTAGGATTTCGGATGGAGCGTGCAAGCTGGAGAGTGTCCACCGCCAAACGTCGCGAAAAAAAATTTCCTCATCTGCCGGCGGTTATGTTTTCATTATTCTTTGGTGATTTTTTTAAGGCTCTCAAAATATGTACCTTTGTGTTAGAAAAATGCGTTTCTTTCTCACCAACCGTTTCACAGAAAAAAAGTTCGGACTTTGGCCATTTTTTTCGGACCTCTAGGTAGATGTAGTCCCTTAAAGAAATTTTACAATATACTTTGATTAGTGTACCCGATATAATGAAATAATGATGCACTTTCCGTTGTTCCGAATGATAAGGAGGGGGAATATATATATATATATATATATTAGACTGATTAAAAAAAAAATTTCCTTCTGGATTCTCGTGCTATTGTTGGGCACTGATAAAACAAAATTTCTCTAAAAAGATGGGCGCGGTCACTCAATTTTTAGAGGTGGCTATCTCGACTTTTTTGTATTTGAATTTTTTTTAACGAACGCATTGCATTTAAACATAGTCATGGCTTCGGATTACGGATAAAAATCGGGAAAGTTTTGAGTTTGTTCTTTTACAAACATAACAGAGAAAAACTGCCCATACGTCGAAGTGCACGCGAAACGATGAAAGAAATTTTCGAACAATGGAAATGTGCTGAAATTCCAACGCGTCGATTGAATAACGCAATCTTGAAATCAATAAAACTCCATCTAGTCTGGAAACAACTTTTAAAAAATCGAGTTAAAAAGAATTTGCCGTCACAAATATCGAAGGAGCGTAAATTTAAGAGAGATTTGGACAAACTGTTCAACGTTGCACATTTTCGTTCTGCACAAAATGTTAACGAACTTGAGAATGGCTGGGAAGAAATGTAAATGAGTTTGAAGATAATATAAGCGTAGCATTTTGAAAATGTAAATATACGATTTATGAATAAAAGCTTATAATTTAATTTTGCGTAAAAAGTGCGAAATCTTAATGCGTATAAATAAATCTACATGAATAACGAGAGTAGTATAGACGCCATTATTGATCTACCTGGATTTGAATTGTGAATATTGCACCCTTTTCAAATTGTTAGAGTTTATTTTTGTTACGAAAAAGCTGCTGGATGTGATTTTTATCCGTAATCCGAAGCCATGACTATGCTTAAATGCAATACGTTCGTTAAAAAAAATTCAAATACAAAAAAGTCGAGATAGCCACCTCTAAAAATTGAGTGACCGCGCCCATCTTTTTAGAGAAATTTTGTTTTATCAGTGCCCAACAATAGCACGAGAATCCAGAAGGAATTTTTTTTTTTTGAATCAGTCTAATATATATATATATATCTTTTTTGTTTCGTCGCAACTTAGCGTTCCAAGCGTAGCTCGCCGATTTTCGAAAGAAGATCCTTCAGCTCGCCATGAAGTTCATTGGCGGTGTTTGTGAGGGACAAACGCGAAGCGATGTTGCTCAGAACTTCTACCTGTTGATTGTAACCTTGACGATTTTTCATACAAGCCAACAGCACGTTTGTGATCTTGCTAGCCTCATTTTTGACGGTCGCCGTGTCCTCGCTCTTACAATACTGCAGTAATTGCAGTCGCATTATGGCAACGTCCAAAACGTTGTAGCCGAGATTATCGACCGCGAGTGGACTCGTTCCAGCGGCGAGTAAAATCGTCACGACGGATATGTGACCCGCAGAAACAGCAACGTGCAAGGGTGTCTCGCCAGTGCAATCACGAGACCTCGCATCCGCACCGTATTCCAACAGCAAACTCACAATCTCCGGAAAACCTCTGCAATAAATATTTGGATATATATAATTTGGTTGCTTTTTTTTATTACTCCCATTCAACGTCGCTTCAACTGCTGTGATTATTAGCGACACGGTCTGCTTTTGTTCCTCTAGTGGGTTCTGAACTACTTTGGGTAACTAAGGTTGGTAGAAACTGTGTTTTTTTTTTCGTCTTGATAATTTTCGGTTTACTCAAGATAACGGAGCTACGCTGTGTGGATCGGTCTTCAAACCCAAACAATCGTCCAACTGACTGGACATTTGTTTTCCTGATAGTGCGCAGGATGATTGGTACTACGTCGAATCGCGATAACTTTTTCGTCAGCGTGACGCCTGCATGGTGATTCGACCCGGGGACCTTTCGACACATTGCTTTACAAACTAGTGCTCTAATCACTCGACCGAAGTCGTCGTTTTTCAGGGTTTCGTAGTCAAACAAGGAACCATTGGGATTCGATTCGCCATTTTTTTTTATTTCTAAGTCTCTTTCGAGCTTTACCCGGGCTACATCTACGTAGGTCGGGAAAAAATTGCATTTTCCAAAAATATTTTGATTCGATAGTATTACCTTTTAGCTATATTCCTGAAATTAAATGAGCTTGCAACAATCGGCCGGGCGAGCGGTAGCAGCGCCGTACTCCACACTGTAAACGCGTTTTTTTTTCATAAGACTGTTTTCCAAGTCGGTGGACATGATATCTCGAGAATCACTTGATGGATTGTTTCCAAATTTGCAGGAGATACGATGAGAATCATTTAAAGGTCGTTGGCGATCTCACTTTTTTTTAAATCGATCTTCATTTTTTAATAGTTACGTAAAAATGACGACTTTTTCGTAGATTTTGTATGCTCGAGATTTAATTCGTCGCCACGCTGTTAAAAAAAAAAATGATTGTGAAAATCGACGATCGTCAACGACTCGTGTTTATTGTTAACTGGAATAACCCGTTTGGTTTTTAAACTTCGAACAGAGGTGATGACTTTTTAGGCAAATTTGACACTTTCCAAAAAAGTCGTCAGATAATTGTTAACAACAAATGAACTATGCAATATTTGAAAATATCCTGCGCACTCCCATAGACAATGTATTTTTCAAGATATATTCAACATTTCAAGTGAATCGGTTGAAAATTGTCTGAGTTATGTTTCTGGCCAACTTAAAAAATGCAGTTTTGAGATAAACGCTGCACAGCCGCCATTTTGAAATTAATCGCTTGAAAAAAATATTGTATACAATCATTGCTATGTATGATAAACACCCTTTTTGTAATTTCGATTTATTTTGTAGTTTTTCTGGGAAAAAAAAACCCAAAAAGCCTATTTTTTCGGCCTCTAGAGTGGCCTAAGGCCACTCAATGGAATTTAAAAAAAATGTATTTCGAAAGTGTATTTATTAAGGGGGGAAATCACAGTAGCACACAAAAAAATAGGCATATTTTCGGGAATTAATTTTGGCCGAATAAAAGTATCAATCGAAAATCTGTAAAGTAGGTTTTATAGCAATACTAAAAAAGTACAAAATGTAATTTTTTCAATAAAAAATATCTAAAAATGGCGGCTGCGCAGCATATGCCCCAAGGCGCCTTTTTTTGAGCTCGCCGAAGACATAACTCGAGCAAATTTTTACCGATCGACTTGAAATTTTGACAGTAGCTTCGAAACATCTTTCTCCACAGAGCTACGTAGGATTTTTTCGATATATTGATTTTTCGGAAAATGGTGCATGTTTGAAAATAAAGTTAAATTTTTAACAAACAAAAAACGCCATAAGATCGTCGATAAAAAAAAAGTAAGCCATATAAAATAAAAAATCCTACGTAGCTCCGTGAAGAAAGATGTTTCGAAGCTACTGTCAAAATTTCAAGTCGATCGGTAAAAATTTGCTCGAGTTATGTCTTCGGCGAGCTCAAAAAAAGGCCCCTTGGGGCATATGCTGCGCAGCCGCCATTTTTAAATATTTTTTATTTAATAAATTACATCTTGTACTTTTTTAGTATTGCTATAAAACCTACTTTACAGATTTTCGATTGATACTTTTATTCAGCCAAAATTAATTCCCGAAAATATGCCTATTTTTTTGTGTGCTACTGTGATTTCCCCCCTTAAGTGTAACAGCTTTTATATTAATATCTATAATATAAACCTATCAAAAAAATTCATGAAAATAGTATTTTTAGTTGGTTAGCGTCTAAGGTGAGAAGACCTTAGATTATTTATTATCTATCGTTACTTTGTCTTTTACAAGGCTGTGTTTATATGCCTCACAACAGGACCGTGAGTGAACTCTTGTCGACACTTGTAGCTTCGTGTTTCTTTATTCCCAGATGCCCGAATCGATCGTCGATCGGTAAAAATCTTGCGCCAGTGTTCTTCCCGAGACGGATCCCATTTCAAGAAAAAACGAGATACACACTGTGTGGAGGTGGTCATTTCGATTTTTTTTTCTTCAATAGCAGTTGTGCACACTCAAGGTACGGCACGTCAGAATTTGACGATCACCCGTCCATGGAATCATTCATACACTATCATTGAACTAGTTTGCCATATTTGTCGCACGTGTCGATCTTTTGTTTATAAATAAGCACGATTATTACGCGTATAAATATATATGTTTATTTACCTGCGGCTAGCGATGTGAAGGGGTGTGAAACCCTCCTTGTCGATGCAGTTTGGCGAAACACCCATGATCAAAAGACGCCTCGCACGTTCAACGTTATTGGTAGTGACGGCGAAACACAATTTAGCCTCACGCGCCTTTATCATTGTGGCAGATTTTGACCAATGGTAGTACGGCCAATCATCGCCGTTGCGCTCCTTTTCCTTGGCTCTGCAAACGTACGGCTGTTTTCTATGGTTTCTACGATTATTTCGCATTTGCGTTTTCATCATGTGCACGGCCGAATATTCGAACGTTGCCGATAGGTTGGAGCAGATAGCCAGAAACTGAAATCAAGCGAATATTCGGGTATCAGTAGAGGAAATGGACCAGGGGAGCAAAGACGCAAGAGTAGGTAGAGACAAACGCAGCTATGTCCTCGATAGATCATGTTATTGTTTAACCTTGCCTATTTACGCTCACATTTCGCCTAAAAAATAAAAAATGATAACTTACGTAGATATTGCACAGTTTAAGGGGCTATACCAGTGTGACACTTTTAAAAAATCGATTTTTTGTTGCCTTTTTCGACAGTTTATACTTTCAAGAATATCCTGCATAAATTTCAAGGCCGTATCTCTAATACTTCCCGAATGTTCGATCGATAGTTAAATCGTTAAACGCGTTTTTCTCGAAATGAGATTTTTCAAATTTGCTGACATTGTAACTCAAAGAGCAATTATCCGATTGCCTTGAACTTTGAACTGAGTACTCTTGAATATATTTACTCTACAATGACGTAAGATATATTTGGTTGGATGAAAATTGACGATTTGACATTGAAAAAAACGACCATTTTATAGGCAAGAAAACAGACTTTTTTTCATAACTACGCCATTTTGTTAGATTTTGATATTTTTCGAATATCCTACGTCATTGTACAGGAAATACCTTCCAGTTTAACATTTTTTCCTTTTTCGGTTTCAGCTACTCAATCGACCGGAATCATGTCAGCAGTGGAGGAACTTTTTTTTTGGCGCCTCCGAAGGCAGCGCATAAGTCGCTTGGATATCAATATTTTTCTATGAAAAAATTATGTAATACAGGTCAAATATAGCCGAATATATTCTTAATTTTCCGAAACATTTAATTGAGTACTTTTTTCCCAAAAAATTTCCGAAATTCACCCAAATTTTCAGCGTCCACACAGTTATAGCCCATTAATGGACGAGATACTTTTAGGCGAGGAAAAAAATTGCTGATTTTCATTATCTTTTTTGAAGGAAAGATTCGTTGACGATTTTCGAGACGTAGGGATGTTTTAGTACTACTTTTGGCTATTGCATAGTATTTTGTATTTATCAATCTTTAAAAATGGCGGAGATGTGGCACAGTCGTCTAAACTGCATTTCCAAAACTGGCGTGACGTGTAGCTAAAAAATTAATCGACCGTTTCTAATGAAATTTGGTTTATATCTTTCAACCTCATTGTCTAAAACATGATCGTAAAGGTTCTTGAAATTTTTGAAAAAGAATTGTTTTATTTGAGAATGTAGCAAGCCTTTTAATTAAAATTTTGAGGAAAATGTAGCAAGCATTTTGAGGACAATCAACTTCAAATTTTATTAGCTTCTTTTACATATCGAAAAGCAGTGCTTGGATGAAGGAATTTGTTTAGATGCATAGTTTGATTTTTTTTTAAAGAAAAGGGAAGGTTTTTTAACCGAAAAATCGATACTTTCACTTTGAACTGCGGCCATGAAAAAAAATCCATTCTTTATATTAAATTCTTTGCCAAAACACTAGATAATTTCATGCAAAAACTAAATGCGTTTCATTTGTTAATTTCGAATGATTTGTTACCGAGCAGCAGTGGTCACCGCAGAGAATGATTGTAACCACTTTAACTACTACATTCATAAATATGTTTCATTGCGAAAATCGTAAAAGATACTTAAAACCATACGCCTTGTTATAAGGAAAAAAAAATTGAGAACCTACACACGTTTTGCCAGAAAAAATTCACGACAATTGCATTTTTTCGGTCACAAGCTGTGTAATCCGGTAAGGGCTGAGGGTCAACTAGCAACTTTTAACGGCGGGGTAAAGTTAATTCGGCGAAAAAAAGGCATGTTTTTAAGATTTTTTTTTGGCGTAACGAATAGTGTTCGTTTATTGAAAAATTTACATATAATAAAGTAACATTCGAACAACATTCTCCTAAATTTGCATTGCAAAATATTCAAAATTGAGCGAGTGAAATTTAATCCCCGGAGGCGCCTCGAAAAAAAGTTGGTTTGCGGTGTGCACCATAACTCGCAACAGAATCATTAGAAACAAAAAAAAAACAAAATGCATTTGTTAAAGGAGATGTTTCTCGAGGTAATGACGGGAGGATTTTTTTTTTCGATTTTTCGATTTTTCGTAGCACTTGGGAGCCAAAAACCCGATTTTCGCTAAAAAAAATCGGCTAATTTGTTGTTGAAAAATTAGTAATTATTTTAAAAAAAACAAAAAAGCTCTCGACAATACCTGGTGAATTATGTGGAGAAGTACTGTGCAAAATTTCAAAGCGATTGGTCCAGTAGATTTTGAGTTATCGTGCACACGGACTTCAAATATGACAAGTCTCAGAAAAACGGTTTGAAAAACGCAGAAGAGAAGAGAACGGCATGGAGCAATAGACGCTCAAATACTCATAACTTCGTCAATTTTACTCCGATCGACTTGAAATTTTAACACGATAATCTTGATATATTATGCATTCATTTAAAAAGTGAAAAAAAAAAAAAAATGAAAAAAAAAATTTTTTAATACTTTACCCCGCCCTTAAAAAACCAATGTTTTTCCTCCAAATTTCGAAAGTAGTCAACTGTCATCTATTTTGCCGCCGGCTATTTTATGAAAAGGCGACGAGTTATTTGTCCGACGTGGCCTTCTCCTAACCCCCACTCTATCACCGTAGCTGCCATGGAGCCTAACAGGAGGCCACACTCAGCCTTCCAGCTCGTCCCCAAAACGATGACGAGTTAGGATGGCGCTGGGGTGCTCCGGAGCTCTATACATAGATATACGCAAAACATGGGACACTTTTACCTCGTTGATCTCCGCGGGCACCGTAGCGCCATCACTGTTCTAGCCATTTTCAGATACGCTTTTTCGAGTGTCTTTGCATGCAAGTTTACACCCGTATTCATAGTCGCCCCTCAAGAAATGTGATTGGCTGTTTCGTTTTATATGACTAACGCTTGCGCTTGCGCTTGGCCCCTATGCAGTTTTTACCTGTATCACAGACCAGTCTACAGGTTAACCTCAAAAACAGTTAAAAGTGGAGCACGTAAATAGTTTCCAAACGTATCGCAGTGAACGAAGTTTAAACAAACAAAACACTGTTGGAACTCGTAAAAAGTTTCGAGACGTATCACAATTAACGGCGTAATCGAAATAAGCAATTGGAACCACGTAAAACGTATCGGAGTGTATCAGTGTACAGCGTAACCTCAATAAATGATTAAAACCACGTGGAAATTCGTACAGACGTTTTGCATATAATTACTCGGCATAATGAACAACAATTTTTTACACAATTCTGATGATGATTTTGAGGAAATTGTGAATAGATTTCGATGGCTGCTTGACAATCGAGAGCCAAGCTGTTTGAGTTAGTTTCAAATAAAGCCGAGTGGCGCTTCTATCGCCGGTTTTACCACCATAAGCAATCGCATATCCCTAAATATGTCTTCCTTTTGGAAGGGAGAGCCGAGTTGTGACTATGAAACAAGGACGCCTCTGAGATTCAAGGAAGCCTTTATTAAGGCGTCCTTTATCCTTGAGATAAGGAGGGACTATTAATACGGGTATTAGTCTCCTGGTATCCAGGCTCCTTGGTAGCTATGCTCGTAGCAGCCCCCTGATACTGGTAGATAAATGCTGTTCGCAAAATGTCCTTGCCGCGCTGTGGCGCTAGTAGTCGTGTAACAGACTTGCATATATATGTATGTTGCACCGGTGTTTCGAATATTTTACACGAATAAAAGTCCATTGATATATTTGGAATGATTTTCCGTTCTAATGATTTTCCGTTCAAACACAATAAATAACGTCGCAATAACGATAACAGGACGAAAGCCACGAAAGTATCGAGTCGTTCAGCTGATCGAAGTATTTAGAGCCGAAAGCATTCACATGAGAGCCAACGCTGTGACGATGTCAAGAACTGAAAAGCCGGGACAAAACGCGTTTTCGTCTATCGTATAGGAATAGTAGGCCAGTGTCAGGGAGCTGGCTCGTAGCTGTGGTTGCCATGGGGCATCGTTGCTATCGACCCTATAGTGGGGCGCACGGCTTTACATACAGATCTGAAAACTCCACTGGTGGGGAACAGTCGCTTTTTGTAGACCCTTTTAAATGTGTAGTGGCCACTGGAGTCTCTGCTGTAGGATTAGCCGCTTAGAAGAGGGACGGGGGTTGTGGCAAGGGGGGAGATCTGTCGCAGTCCCACCCGCGGACTTACTCATATGCAAGACTACGGTTAGGCCTAAAACAGAGACCCCACCGCGCAGCCCCCGTCCTTCGCCTAAGCGGGTAACGCTACCGCAGCGACATACCCCCACCAGTGGAGTTTCCAGACCTGTATGTATAAGACCGTGGTGGGGCGCCCTTCACGCCCTAAAATAAACGGCGGTCGTCGGTTCCAGCTCGGCAAAATCGGTGAGAGTTGAGTGTACAACATCTTGAAAGTAATTTCTCCAAATTTCATAAAGATCCGACCGTAATTTATGGAGATTTACGATTTCAACTGAAGCGGCCTCGAGCAGGTATTAAAACGGCAGACTGCGCTCAACGCCGAAGGGGGATTATAAGGGCCTTTCCGCCTACCTAAGGTGAATCTATTGTTAAATACTGGAATATACATTTACTTTATTGTACTCTATGCATGTGTTGAAGTCGTGACTATATAAGTACAAGAGACAAATTTTTATGTGCATGTAAAATCGACTTGAAACTTTGAATGCATTTTTCTCAATCCACCGTTTTTGAGGCGGTGTACAAGATATCTCGAGAACCGCTTATCCGATTGCTTTCAAATTTGTATCAGTTATTTAAGATACAATCTCACGGGCGGACAAAGAATATTTGAATACGATGAATATTTTTTTTTTTATAGCCGAAAAATTAGTCTGTAGAGAGAAAAAAATGTGCACATCAGCAGTTTTATAAAAAAATCAAAATTAGCCTAAACCAGTCAGCCACAGGGACGCTGGTGTTGCTAACTAATGATCCCGGTATATTTTTTTTATTACAGATGATCCAGTCTTGAGCTGCTGTGTACACTGAAAAACGCCTTTTTTTACATCTCGGAAATCTCTTATAACTCATATAACACAACAACTCTTATAACATTTTGTCATGAAAAAATTATTGGAACTTCTTCAAACATGTAATAGTTTATTGAAAAATTGATTGAAATGCTAAACTGAAATTTTTGTTGAAATACTGGTACGAAAATAAATAAACCAGCTGTGAAAAAAAAAATAAACAACGCTGTTTTTTGGCCTTCTTATTGACCCTAAACCCTTAAGACCCCAGTGAAAAATGATTACCAATGTACCTGCAGGATTTTGCATGTCGCATAGCCAAATGCTGGCTACTAGGCAGGCAGCATCAGAATGTTTGCTTTAGAGTCTACTGACTGGTTATTGAAAGCACTTCGGAGAGTTACATGTGACTTAATTTTTTTATTCGAAAGCATTATTCTTCCCTTATATTCAGATAAATTTAAGATGCCTTTGTTCTTAACTTATTCGCGACCAGAGACACGTATAAAACTATAGAAATCTGAAGGAGTAAGAAACATCTGGTAACTTCTACTTTAACATTTTAACACATCGGCCAATTGAAACAGTTCGATTTTTCACTACGTGAAGCTTCAATTTCGTTTATAATCGCATACAATCTGTACTTTGACATGGCATCCATTTTTATGACGTTTAACTTCGCATCGTTGGAATGCAACAATTATTTTATTATTTCTTCATCTTCATTGTTATTCAAAATATTCATGTGTAACTTAAGGTTGTAGATATCTAATAAAAATGCGTAAAAACGTACACATGATTTCTATAGCCTAAATCAGTTGAAAATATATTTTGGCAATGAAAAAGACTTGATTTTCGTTGCATTCCAACTATGCAAACTTTACGATTATTAACTTTATGCCCGTTACAGTGGTGACGTTACAGTGGCCAGGTGAAAAAAACTTCGATTGAGCGATACATTTTTTGACCCTTTGCGTCTAGGATACTTTGCACAGAAACTATGCCTTCTAAATTCATAATTATTTGTCCTGAATACATTGGTCAGTGTTTATTCTTTATATCCATAATTGAATATCAACAAAGTAATTTTACGATAATTTTGGTCTGAAAAAAAGATTCGCCGAGGCTTGTGATCTCGTATTTACTCAAACGCAATTACGTAGATGTGTACCGCAAAGATATGAATATGGTTTCTCAAATAAAAAAGGCCAAATAATGCTCCCAATAATGATTTCGCATAACCATAACTTTTGACGATTAGTTTGAACCCTAACAAAGCAGTGAATTATAAATATATTTATCATTTTCATACAAAGAATATCATTTGAGATCCTTGAGTTTTATTTTCAAGGAACTGAAATGCAACTGCTCATCAGCATTCCCCCAATATTTTTCGGTAACATATTCATCACAATCCAAGCGTTGTAGATATTTAAGGTATTCTTTTTCCCTGCAGGCTTAACAGGCGTAATGGGGGCTTATGGGGGCGTAAACAGGCTCTTCTGATTCATTGGTAAATTACCGGACGCACAATAAACATAAATAACAATCAATTATTATACGCAATGACAAACCGGAATTAAAAATTTCTCGCTACTTTAGTAGTTTTGGGTACTTTTTCATTTTCTCTAAAAAGCCGCAGCTACAAAAATCCTTCTGCCTGAGTTTTTTCATTATTTTTTTAAACATTCGATGACCCCCTGTTTTTATCGTCGTTACGGAATCTTTAGATGTTTTTACACGCGTGGGCAGTTTATATCAGGCACCCAGTTATTTAGTATATAAATTAGATAAAAATGCACGACGTTGAAATTTGCATCGTTTGAATGCAACAAAAAATCATTTTTTTACTGCCTCATTTTCATTATCACCCAAACATGTTTCGTACTTATTTTAGACGAAGACATTAACAAGGATCCTGACAAGGTTTAAGTGATTTTGGATGCCTGAATTTGCCAAAAAAAAAATGGGCTACGGTACTTTCGTTGCGTTCCAACGATGCAAACTTCAATACCATTAGAAATGTGGGCAGCGAGACGATTTTTCGAGTCGTAATTTTTCGTTAAAATTTCTGTAACTTGGTTTGAAATTTCCGAAAACTAAGATGTATTTTTACTTGATTATAGACGAAAATCAGTTGTCAAACATTCGAGTTCGTGAAATGCATATTTTAAATCAATTGTTTTTTTTTCATGCACGGAAAGGAAAAAAAGCTCTGAATTACCTCCTGAGTTCGACTGTTTTTATGGCACGCGCCTCCTTTGCACGACGGGTTGGAGCACCGAGTTGGCAATACTTCTGGCTTTGACGCGGCACCGGATGCATCCGCGGAGAGAGACGATCCCGGCTGACCTATCTCTTCGATCGGGCATCGCGTTTCGTTCTTTTGAGCCAGCGGCGTCAGAGTTTCCCCCGGAGGTAACGCTCTATAATAGAGCAGAGTGTCGATCCAATTGATATCGAAGTGTGGCATCGTTGCGTTTTGTGAATTACTTCCGCTCTGCGTCGCGGCACTGTCGTTAGAATCGTTGCTAGTCTCGACTCCTGAATCGACCGACACTTTTTTTGCGCCTTCGGGACCATTTGGTACTTGGGAGCCCGATGCTTCACCATTTGATACTTGGGAGCCCGATGCTTCACCATTTGGTACTTGGGAGCTCGACGCTTCAACATTTGGTACTTCGAAGCCCGACGCTTCACCATTTGGTACTTCGGAGCCCGATGCTTGGCCATTTGCCGTCTCCGTGGGAACGACGCTGCTACTGTCCATTTTTTGCTCGCTCATTTTGATCCTCACGTATTTTCAGCCACACTGACGCGACCACGAGCGCCCCGTTGTTTACGTATTCACAAAATATTTGTTTGGCGACGCTGAATGTGTTAGTTCCGCTGGCCTTGTTTCCTACTTAATGCGCCTACGCGTCTTCTCCCGTTATAGAAATCACAACGTACGAGGGGGGGAGGGAGAAAATGGCCATCTGGCGGCGCTTTCCGCAACGAGATGGCCCGTAGGAATTAGCATATTGCGGGTGCCTTCCGCGAGATTTTCATTTGCATTTGAGACGGGAAAAGGACTGCACGGTTGTTTGTGTATAATAATGTTTATTTGATAACATACAATGGATACTTGATTAACGAGCGTGGATGACAGATGAAATATTGCGCGAACCACCCGGAAGTCTTGAACTCTGCATCTAGCCAGAACGGTAACTTGATCTCGATTTTCGGGAAATTGCGCAGCCGGTAAGTTAGTCCGAGGTGTATAGTTGATGCGGAAAGGCGATGGCGTCGCTGCGAAAAGAAATGCTGTGTTACCGACCGCGCCTACAAAAGTGTGAAATTAACTTTTTTTAACGTAGGAGTCTTGCTACAGTCGTTATCAGATAAATTCTTGATTTTTAAATATATATGAGTTTATGTGATAAACTTTTATATACCGAAAATATTTTATCCCTCGCCGAAGATTCCAACAAGTAATGTTAAGTTGAAAATGGAAAAATTAACCCGTCGTTCTTTGGGAAAACCCGTTCCGTCAACATTGTAATTGCCGAATTCATCCCCTTATTGATTTGACAGCATAAGGGGAGAGTAGGGGTTTGCATTTTTGAAAAATCGATTGTTTTGTCTTTTCTTATAGTCAAACAGTTCAAGAATATAATCCCAAAATTTCAAGTCAATCAGAGCAAAACTCTCGAAGTTATTGACTATTCAGTCCCGCTCCTCTAACACTGTAGCTCCGACTTCTCTAAACTTCAAACGCGTTTTTCTCGAAACCACTTTTTCAAAGTCCGTGTTCATTGCCATTTGAAAACTACATGACCGATTTATTTCAAACTTGGTACACATTTTCTACATATAAAATACCTCCCTCCAACGGTTCGTTTGAGATTTTTTTTACATTGAGGGGGTTTTCCACCCTCAAAATGGCGGAATTTTTCGTGAAAAGTAGCACTTTTCACTTTACATGACCACCAAAAATTTAGAAATGAAAAAAAATTATCAAAGACCGTTGGGAGGAGGATTTGATGATACTTTGACTACATTTTAATGGTACTTGATTTCAGATAATTTCCAGCTGAGATACAGTGAACACCGCAAATCGTGTTTTTCCAAAGGCGTTCTTGGAAAAGCTTTGTCACCGGCTTGTTTGTGGATTATTTCGCGTACAAATTTCACGGAATATTATTGAAATGACACTTAACAATGTACAAAAGGTTTCAATAAATTTACTCTATCCATATAAATGAAAAAAATTCGCAAAAACGTGTTTTTTTTCACGCTAAAACCTCTATCCTTCCCTTAACATTGCTACTTGTAAATTAGAATCTGAAGATTCCAACGTGATTATAAAAAATCTAGGTTCACCGAATTAATCGAAAAGAACTTTTAAGATAATCTCGACAAAAACTGTATTAAATAGCAGGAGAACGTAGTACGTTTGTGAAAAACATTTTGAAGAAAAATTCGTCCTCAAAGAGTCGATAAGCGCGACATCACTTTTATCATAATCACTTGAATTCTGCACACGGTTAAGAGAAGGTTTGGTCATATTTTTGAGCATGAGTGTATTTATTTGTTCATTTTTGCATGCAAATACATGCTTTTGTAATTTACTTTTCGTGTACTGGATGTTTCTTACGAAAAAGAATCACAAGCATGTGAACCGAGAAAATGCAGTCTGAAGCGCATGCGCTGTGTGCAAACAGAAAGATATAGCTGTCTCTTTCGCACACGATATTGCTGTCGCTTTTCGCACAGAACACCCCCTTTCCTATACGCACCATGCGGCCGGAAATTGAAGCAAGAAATAGACGCTAAGCGAACCTCCCCCACTGCCGTCGTTTCAAGACCTGTATATAAGACCGTGGACTATATAAATAATACTTCGATTAACATTTTTTTTAACTGAGAAGACCGTGATAATAGTGTTGAGAATGTCGTGTCAAAAACTTAAGCGGTTTCTCCACTTCGTCCATTAATAGTAGTAAAAAAAAGACATCAATTTCGAGCTCGAACTGTTTAATTTCGGACATTAACGAAATTTGTAGGTTAAACGTGACAACACCGTGTTAAGTGGGCGTACGCAAATTAAGTAACGCAATTGGGAGGGGGGCGGGTCCAGCCAGGCATTACGGTCCACATCGTGGGAGGGCCAGGTTTGCGTTACGTCACGATTTTAGAACTGCCAGAATAGTAAAATGTCTACGTATGTTCAAGTTTTGAATTTAAAATTCGGCCGCAATTTCACCGCGGTAAGTTGACCGCTTTCCATTCGAAATGTTAGTTAAGGGGGTTACTGTACAAGAACTTGCACAGCAGTTTTTCCCACTTCCTCCAAGCAAAATCTGGATTTTTTTTAAATACTTGAAAGTACATATATTCGAAAATATGTTAGCAACATTTTTAGTCACAAGTCCGAAAATTAACGGAGTTACATTCACTTTAGTGAGAACAGGTAGCGCGACCGGCTTGTGCCGTCAGTCCCTACAGGTGTGGCATCGTTCACAATAGATTAAGGAGTGAGATGCAGTCAGAATTTTCAAAAAATCGATTGTTTTTTTTACATTTCCTTGAAGTATGATGTTTCGAAAATATTCCCTGAAAATTTCAAGTCAATCCGATGAATAGTTTCCGGGATATCCCACAATTAGTGAAGGGGCGTCGGGTCCCCACGGCAGATAGCGGCTGACAAACGCGCAAACGATAATACCCGGGAAGGCAGAATGCTTCAAAGACAACACCAAATTGATATTTTGGAAGTTTCTACATCGGCAGAAGCCCTATTGTATGGGCCAGGAAATGATGATTCGATGTTAGTAATTTTTTAATTAGTATTTCTATACATAAATCAAGTGTAAAATTGGAGAACTCTTTCGGAAATTTTCAAAAATTTAATACTCAAAAACTATGCACTTTAGAAAAATTTTATAAAGAATACTTTCGCTTTAAAATTGCCCAAAATATTTTTTTTTTAAATAATTCATCCCGAAAAACTTTAATTTTTTGATAAATCGTTTTAACAATTAGCTATACACAATTGAATGCTCGACTTTTCGGCAAAAAATGTGATATTCGGATTCAGCGGATCAAAATACATAAAAAAAAGTTTAACTTCATCAATCGAGCTCAACATTTTACGAACATACATATAATAATACCGTATCCACATTGACAAACTTTAAACGCGTTTTTCTCGAAACTATGTTTTTCAAGTCGGTGACCACTATAGTTAAAAAACCGCTTTATAGATTTGATGAAATTTGTTATGCTTATTGATAGCATTAAAAACTAGTCCTTAATCGAAGGATTTTCATTTTTGTTGAAAATTTCTATTTTTTAAAACAATAAACGAGCGATTTTTTGGTCGCAAATCGAAAGTTATCTATCGGAAGCCGCCATTTTGTTTATTAAAAAAAACTTCGATTAAGGACTAGGTTTATTATTAAACTAATGATTTTTTTGTTTTTTTTTAATTTCAGATGATCCAGTAAAATTTTATGATGGTCACCGCAAAGCACTACATGCCGAAAGGGGTCCGACAAAGACGGCGATATTTTTATAAATAATCAATATTTTTCTTTGAAAATTTGTACAAGTCAAGTTGAAATGTAACATAAAAAGTCTGTGCAACCACTTTTGTAAAACAAACTTAATTACTATAAAAAAAATATTGAAAATGCTCGTTTTTTCACCCCTCTGACTGCATCTCACCCCTTAAGCAGCGTTGTGCATGATCGATACTTGGACCGGTGACCGCTTAGCCGTGCACCGGTGAACAGAAGGCCAATACTTCTGAGACCTTAGTGTAGATACTTTAGTTAATTAAAAGTCTGGGCACCAGAGAATCAAAAGAATATGGGGCCATCTATAATAGTATAGGATTTTCCACCATTTTTCCGTACCCTCGGAAAATGCGGTATGGCGTAGCTTAAAAGACCATCTACCTAGAGGCTCGAAAAAATGGCCAAATGTTGATTTTTCTGGGACATGGTTGGTGAAAAAAAGAAACGCATTTTTTAAACACAAAGGTACCTATATTGAGAGCCTTTGAAAAGCACCACCGAAAAATACACAAAAACCACAAAAATATGGCCGCTACCAGAAGGTAGAACAATTTCGCGACGTTTGGCGCCTCTCCAGCTTAAGGTCCTATCGTCAGGCTTCAATCCATAGGATTTTCACAATCTTTTTTGAGCTTCACTAAATACATTAATAATCGTCTCTGTAAAATTTCAGTGTCATTTATCGACCTAATTACAGCGAAAACAAATATTAAAATTGCGTATTTTTGTGAAGGAGTTCCTAGACGACATACAAAAACCCAATTTCCGCTCGCTACAAAAGTGTATAGAATAGTGGGAATCCGTCAGATGCTTAAAAATAATCAGATGTACATACTTAACACTTGTAGTAATCCAGTGCTCTTAGAAAAAAATATGCTTATTGACCTAATTTTTATGTAATATCAAGTTTATTTTGAACTTCCGGTATTGGATTTATTACCCCTTGTTACGATAAAGAGACGTGACAGCAAGGCAACAGCTGACTGTAGTCCTAACCTCATCTCACTCATTCGAATTTCCACGCTTATTTCATTTTTAACCGACGTACAGGAAGACTAGAGGTAAGGAGTACGAACGCCTGTGGCGAGCCCGATCCAAAAGCGTCCGTGAAACTCTGGATTTTAGTAGTTAGTGTTTTCATGGCGTGCGTCGCTAGTGCATGGCCGCACCGAAGTGAACTAAGCGACAAGAACACAACCGACGTCATGTGTCTTCGATGATTCCCGCTCGTCGTCCGTGTTGACATTAAGCGTGTTCGGGCTAACCAATTTTTCGAATTGTGTGAGATGTAAAAAAAATAATTGTCTCGGTATTAAATATATTTAGTGATCTGCGGCAAAAACAATCAATCGTAGGTAAGAAAAATAGTACTTACATTCATAAAAAGAATGATTTCGTTTTATCGTACCATTATCTTACCGAGTGAAATAAAAATTATCACAAACGCGAGATATGGAGCAAGTGTCCCGTCGATGAGACAAAACGTGCAATATGTGGATTTTTTTCGTATATTGCACGTTTTGTCTCATGTCTCGAAAATAAACAAAATGTTTATTTTCGAGGCGTGAAAATGGGAAGTGAGTGAGTGAGTGGGTGAAATATCAATTTTCCATTCTCATAGAAAGTCAATTTAAATAAATGGTTGTAATATTGTTTGAATTGTTGCTTTCAGTGCCCGAACGCGAGACAAACTTTGAGTGCAGCGATCGATCGAGAACGGCCGTTAAAATCAACACTCTCCATCAAGTTCTCGGAAAAGTTTCGGATATGAAAAATTTAGAGTACGTGGGATGCCAAGCACACAATGAAGAGCTCACGAAGAGAGTCATAAACAATAGTTTATGAGAGGATATTTTCTAGCGCGATTGGTCAACGAAAATAATCACGCAAGGAAAATTAACACGAAAGACAATAGCAAAAAATCAAAACTGTACGATCGATATATCTGTACAGCGTGTCATGATGTGCAAATATGATGTGTGATAATTTGTAAATCTTTTGTTTGAATTTAAAATTCTTATAAATTTTCTTGTGTCTATGTTTTTACTGCTTCCGCAACGCAAAAAAAACATTGACTTAATATCTGTATTTCGTTATTATTCTTTATTTGTACAGCGTATCATATTGTGTAAATATGAGATGTGATAATTTGAAAAACTTTTGTCTGGATTAAAATTTCTTATGAATTTTCTTGTGTCTATAAATAAATTTTGTTTGTTACGGTTTCCGCGAGGAAAAAAAACTGACTTTATTTCCGTTTTTTCGTTATCATTTTTTATCTGTACAGCGTGTCACAATGTGCAAATATGGTGATAATCTGTAAATTTTTTGTCTGGATGCAAACTTCTTATGAATTTCCTTGTGTCTATAAATAAATTTTGTTTGTTACTGCTTCTGCAACAAAAAAACTGACTTAATTTCTGTATTTCGGTATTCTCCAAAACAATCTATATATAAGAATTCTGTTTATATAAAAATTGCCTTCACCAACTGGTTAAACAACTAATTTGATGAAATGATCGCTCCATATGAAGTGGCTAAGGGTGCTTTTGCATATCCCACGGCATTGCCTTTACAATTCATTTGATCAAATTATCGCTCCATATGAGGGAGCGTATCTTACGGCACTGGTTTGTTGCTGACTTTACTTCGGTGCGGTAGGAGCACAGCGCCGCCCTTCTCGTCCTCACGTTTGCGGACGTTTCGACAACACGGCGTTCGTACTCCTTACCTCTAGTCTTCCTGCCGACGTACTTCGCCGACACATATTTTCCACGCTTTTTACCAGTCGTGGCCCGAATACAATGGTCGTGTTCGTTGGGTCTTATCATTTTGACTGCGCATGCGCATAATGATGCGCATTTTATGATGCGCACGTTTCATTGCGCAGTTGCGCGTTGCGCATCATTATGCACATGCGCACTTGTTCGTATCATAATGATGAGACCCAACGAACACGACCAATGTGTTGAGAAGTAAAGTTATCGCACGTCGATAGGCTCAATGCGCATGCGTGAGCAAAACTTAGTGTTAAGGCGCCGGAGCGCACTACTTGCGTTACCGGTAACTTTTCGTTAGTTGGTCCGTGACCGTTGCCCACTAAACGTGTGCAATAAGAAGTTCCTTTGTTAACACAAAACTAATAAAGCGTACTTATATATATTGAAAGTTATCTTTCTCTTTAACCCTATCGTCTCTCTTTCCCTTCGATAATCTCAACACAATGCTTTAAGTTTCCCGCACCTGACATTTTTTGACAGATCGACGTTGAAAAGCATGGAGGTTAAACTCGCCTAGTCGGGTAAAAAGAGACGGGGATAGAACCAATATTGCCAAATATCAAACCTAGAAATACTGTGCGAATCGTTGGAATAACTCTTTTTTCATTTTTCTAATTAAATGTGAACATTCATTAAACAGTTTACACATGGAAATTTAAGTTATTTCAATTTTTTTCGCATATGTTACAAATATGAATTGTACAAGTCTCAAGCATGATCAGTGGTATGAATACTGGGAAGCGATATGACTACCTTAAACGGCCCATCCTACATCTGAAAACCAAACGGGTTAGTCAAGTTAACAATAAATACGAGTCCTTGATGATCGTTGATTTTCAAATCCTTTTTTTCAACATCGTGACGACCAATTTAAACTCGATCATACAAAATCTATGAAAAAAGTCGTCATTTTTAGGTAACTATTAAAAAATGAAGATCGATTTTAAAAAAGTGAGATCGTCAACGACCTTTGAATGTTTCTGATCGTATCTCTTGTAAATTTGGAAACAATCTATCAAGTGGTTCTCCAAATATCAAAGCCACCAACTTTGCAAGCAGTGTTTCGAGAAAAAAAAACGCGGTTAAAGTTTAAAGTATATGGTGCTGCCACCTCTCGTCCGGCCGACTGTTAGAAGCTGTAGCTTATTTAATTTTAGGAACATTTCAATGAATTTTTCAGAGAATATAGCTAAAAGGTGATAAAGGGTGTCTCAAAATTACCTGATATTTCAATTTATTAATGAAATGCATTATTTATTTGAAAAGTACGACTATCTTTATTTTAATCTAAGGTACAAACATGGAGGTTATGTGTGGAACACAATATGCAATAAATGGCCGCCTCGTCCCTGTTGGCAAACGTTCTCATTTGACGAAATTTTCAATAACATTTTGGCCTAATTGCGGACTAATTTCATTAATGGTGCGTCCAATTGCTTCCTTGAGCTCCGGAATGGCCTGTGCATACACTTGCAATATCATTGGCATACACTTTTCCTTTCAGAAAACTCCGAAGAAAGAATTGAACTTCTTCGGGCATCAAATCCCACGATCTTAGTGGTCATTCACATTGCTGCGACGCGAGATAACACGACCATGAAACTTTGTCTGCAATAACTATGCAGTAACAATGCAGCAAACAACAATTTCTATGCTTTGCTCGATCGTGTGATTCTCCGTGACTAAACCTCAATACTTCCTGATGTCAGTTGTGAAAGATTGGTACTCTATGTTCGCCACAAAAAAATGGCGCCAAATTTAAATGTCAGGTTATTTTGAGACACTCTTTACTATCAAATAAAAATATTTTCGGAAAACGTAATTTTACGACCCATTTAGGTATGCGTAGCCCGTTAAGCGGTTAGGCCACTCTAGAGGCCGAAAAAATAGGCTTTTTGGGTATTTCTTTTCAGAAAAACTACAAAATAAATCGAGATTACAAAAAAGGGGGCTTATCATACATATCAGTGACTGTATACAATAATTTTTTTGAAGAAATTAATTTCAAAATGGCGGCTGTGCAGCGTTTATCTCAAAACTGTATTTTTTTAGTTGGCCGGAAACATAACTCAGACAATTTTCAACCGATTCACTTGAAATGTTGAATATATCTGGAAAAATACATTGTCGATGGAAGTACGTAGGATTTTTTTTATATTGCATAGTTCTTTTGTTATTAACAATTATCTGACGACTTTCAGGCAAATTTTTCACTTTCCAAAAATGTGCCTAAAAAATCGTTACCTAACAAATGAACTATGCAATATTAAAAAAAAAACTACGTGCTGTCATGGACAATGTATTTTTCAAGATATATTCAACATTTCCAGTGAATCGGTTGAAAATTGTCTGAGTTATGTTTCCGGCCAACTTAAAGAAATGCAGTTTTGAGATAAACGCTACTCAGCCGCCAGTTTGAAATTAATTGCTTCAAAAAAAAATTATTGTACACAGTCACTGATATGATAAACACCCTTTTTTCTAATCTCGATTTATGTTGTAGTTTTTCTGGAAAAAAAATCCCCAAAAAGCTTATTTTTCGGCCTCTAGAGTGGCCTAAGGCCTTAATGCGGCTGTGGACGCAACGGAAGTTAGGTTAGGTTAGCGAATTGCGAGTAGGGAGTGATAGAAAAGGGTTCAATTGAGAACGGGTAATACGTAAAAACCTACAAGGGTATACGTTGAAACTCGGGAAATTAAAATTCTTTGAGAGGATCTCGAAGAAACACTGCTGGTTGGTGATATTTCAAAATTTCGTATACTGGGATTTTAGACTGATTTTTACTTTGCTTGAATTATATATTGAATGAATATCAAATGTAGTTGGAAACAAGCAAATTTATACTTGCTTGCGTATCTTCTATTTATAAGCATGAACTTCTTATCAGGTGATCAATATAAAAATCGATATCAAGAATAAACATCAAATGCATTTGGAAACGAGAAAAAGTGCATGTGCCTACGTATCTTCTTTTTACAAGCACGGGCTTTTTATCAATCGTTTTTTAATAAAATTGAACGCAAAAAGGCGACTATCAGGCGCGCTCCAAAGAGCATTTAAAGATATATAGCTATAGCTACGTATTATTCGCTTCCGTACGGTGATATGTGATAAAGACGCGTAAAGGCTGTCAAATCAACAAAGGCTTGTAATAATACTCGAGATGAAACGAGAAAACGCTAGTTGCCGTGAGTAAGCCGTCGAGACTAGACTTGCAGAGTTCGCGTCTCTCATGTGACGGTTACTTTTACATTGCGTAAATTAAAAAAAAAACGAAATTTTTGAAGGAATTTGGCTGTTCGTTTCGAACAGCCTGGTATTCGAAGGCAAAAATTATAAAACCACAATGGAAATAATTTTTGTTCTCACGGGAGTAATTTCCATATTGCTCGTATATTTCGTCAAAAAATATTTCATAGACGCGAACGATTATTGGCGAAAGCGAGGAATACCAACGGTCGGCGGTGCATTACCGTTTATCGGACACATATTCACAATTTTCTGGACCAACGGAACATTGACTGGTTTCTGCGACAAGACATACGAGGCATACAAGAATCGTAGCATGGTCGGATTCTTTCAATTTCGGGAGCCCAACCTCATGCTCCTAGACCCGGAACTTGTCAAAACAGTGATGGTCAGCAATTTTTCGAAATTTCACGAAAACGGATTCAGCATCGATGCCAATCACGATCCACTTCTCGCGGAGAATCCTTTCTTCAATAGCGGTGAAAAATGGAAGCTCCAGCGAAATCGTCTGTCTTACGCCCTAATGTCGGGCAAAAGATTACGCATTTTGTGTCACGCGGTGGCGCAAATTTGCGAAAAATTTACGAAACATCTTCGGGATAACGTCGAGAAATCGACGAATCGAGTTTACGAGTTCGAAGGAAAGAAGCTCGGCAATTGTTTCACGGGTGAAGTCGTAGCGAGAGCGGGTTTTGGCATGGAGGGCGACTTTTTCATTCACGGAAGTGGGCCGGATTCTTTTCGGGAGGCTGTGGACGGTTTTTTCCAGCCTTCGTATTTCAATGCACTGGGACAGCTCGCTATATTTTTCTTCCCACCGTTGAACGCAATTTTGGGATTAAGTGTTCTCCCCAAGAAGGGCGACCGTTTTTTCCGTCGCGTTATCCACGAAATGATAATACATCGCCAGGAAGATAAAACCCCGCGGAACGATTTTTTGCAACTTATGCTGGACAATTGTAAGGCCGAAGGGGGCGAATTCAACGAGGAAGCCATCACGGCGAGTGCGACATCTTTCTTCGTCGATGGATACGAGACTTCTGCGATAACGCTGTCGTTTTTTGCTTATGAAATAGCCACGCATCCCGAGGTGCAAGAAAAGTTACGAAGCGAAGTGAAAACGGCACTGGAAAATCACAACGGCGAGATCAATTACGAATCACTGAAAGAAATGACGTACATGGATCAAGCGCTCAACGAATCGATGCGAATTTATCCGGCTGTCGGATTTCTGACGAAAAAGTGCACCGCGCGATGCGAGCTCGTCGGTAAAGACGGGATTTCTTGCATTGTCGAGCCTGGGACGGTGATTACTATACCGATGGCGGCAATGCAGAAAGATCCGGACCATTGGGATAAACCGGATATTTACGACCCCGAAAGATTCAACGACGAGTGTAAGGAACGTCGCAAACTTGTTTTTTTGCCGTTTGGCGAAGGTCCCAGAGCTTGCGTCGGTATGAAATTCGCCGTAATGCAAATAAAGGCAGCGGTGGCCACGATCCTGAAGGACTTCGCCATCGAGTTATCGTCGAAAACTAAACAACCATTGCAATTGAAAACGTCTGCAATATTGGCGACTGCAGAGGGTGGACTGTGGTTCAACTTAAAGTCACTTTAGATTATCGGGACTTTCATGTATTTGTTTTCACGGCTTTGTTTATACCGTCGAAAAGTAACGGAATGACAGTTCTTTGTTTTCGACGCTTCGATACGTAGATAAGCTTGTTTCAATGTGCTCGACTTACGGACTGGCGTTAAAAATAAATGGATCACGAATATTTACCTAATTTTGAAAATAATTTTCAAATGTTTCTATCCCTGGCAAAGAAAATAGTTGTAAAAAAGAGTTTATCTCGAGGGAATATAGAATTCTCATGGCCTTAAAGCGAAGTACACTAGTAATTCCCTGGTAGCAAAATGTTATCTATATTGTAACGGGTAACCCCTTATTACATTAAATTTATTTGGGTTCGGGACTCGACTAGGGAGTATATTAATTGAGACCTTTTATCTGGCAAGAAGAATCGAGTTTTATTTGTACTTCTTTTTCTCGATCAGGCACATCAGGTGTGAATCACCCTGTACATTTCATTTCACCGTAGTTGCGTAGCTTTGTACTGTCGCTTTGACGTCTGTCACCGAGACGTGTTGTTGGTGCCGCTCGCTTTGAATCGTTTTATGTACAGTTTGATTGTGTGTGTGTCTCGGTATCCGTTCGCTCCAAATTCGTTTATCGGTGTCTCGTATGTGCTCTTCGTGTGAGTGTATATGAAAATTTGGAATCTGCGCGTTCGGCCTCGCTCGGCCGCTAACCCTTTTGTTTTCCTTCCTTCTCTCTTTCTCTCGTGGGGAATGCTCCTTGTTTTTCTTGCCTTTAACGTTCGGCTTTAAAGACCGATAATTTGTTTCGCGGCGCTTGGTCAGCTGGGAATTCTTGGCTTTAATTTTCCACTTTAGAATTTTCTCTAATCTTTCTTGTAAATCTTCCTTCTTCCACCGATCCTCGCTCCTTATTTTTTTTTATTGCCTTTTTATCTTTTCAGTTCCGATCCCATCCTTTCACGAATATTGTCCTTACTTTCTTCAGCTTGGATATATAATCGCTACTCCAGACACTCGGGTCCCTAATCAGAGTGCCAAAGACTTGATTCGTTTTTGTCCACCCTCAGCTTATCCTGCTGCCAAACATTATCCTTGCTTCTTTCAGCTTGGACCTATGTTGGTCTCCGGACTTGCGTCTGAGGTGGACTTCCATCAAGAAGTGCCTTCCTATCCTCAGAAAGGCCCTTTTATACCCCTTGTTTCCCGCGAATTCTCCCCTTCCCAAGCGCCTTTTTACCATAAATATTGCTCTACTGTTTTCTTCTTTCTTTTTCTTTGTCTGTTGAATTTTATTCTCTACTTTGGGGTTTTCCCGAGGGATGGCACCACTTGTGTCATTTCACTAATTTCTCCGCGAGAGATAGAGACGGCCGTGGCCGCGCTTGACCTATTCCTGCCCTTCGCCCAGTACACGCGCGCGAGACGGATCTCTCCGTCTCAATATGGCATCCGAAAGATATCGCGAAACGGATACGGATAACTTTTTGGTTGTCCAAAAAGACGCCGTTTTGTGTTACAAAACGTATCACTTATGCCCGCTTGGCAGATAACTTGTTTGTGTCCGATAATCCGTAATCCGTAAACCGATGGTTATCAAAGTGTCGACAAAAGGTTAACTCATCGGTTGGCGGTACGTTGGCGCAAAGTCATCAAATCGATATATCTTAAAGATATCTTCTTAAAGGCATAAAAATGCCAAGATACCACTGCGATCTAAAAGTCGTCTAATAGGCATCCGAATAAGGTTAACAAAACGACATCTAAACGGTATCGAAGAGTATTATCGAAAAGATATCTATTTATCGGCAATATATATGTATAACAATATCCTATCCATTTTTTAATAAAAATTAACCTAGTAATAGTCTAGAATATTTAATACGGCTCAATAATCTAGACTTTTAATAAGTTAATTTTTATCACGAAGAAATTGATACGATATTGTTATGTTGGTTTCGAAGTGGGCTAGGTCATTATAAATAAAACATCGATTAATTCATTCCAAGTGAAATGTAATTTAATATTATAAAAACGGTACAGTCGTTATGAGACGTCTCTCCCGTTGCAGTCACGTCTTTTGATGCGGTTCCCAGGTAGCAATTTGAAAATAGTTGTCTATTAGTTGTCCAAATGGGTAGCAAATGTCCGCTTGAAAGTTATCTATAAGTTATCATGTGTCCAAAAGTTATCTTTTTGGATGGTTGTTGACTTTAAGATAACTTCCGGGCGGACATTTGGCACCCTTTTAGTCGACTTTTGGACAACTTTTTGAAAATTGCTACCTGGTTTGCTATGCTCCAAGCGATCCCGTGGATAACCTCAAAGCAGACATACGCTTTTAGAATAAAAAGATAGTACATTAAACACATATATGTACTCACAGAGGCGAAAAGAATTGTAGGATAAAAGGCACTCACGTATATGTCTTTCAACACCTTTATTTTTTCAACTACTTATTGTTGCACAGATTTTTTTGCCGGCGAAATGAAATATGACACGCTACATTCGCATTATGATAAAAGTGATCCGTTGGATGTGACCTTTAGGACAACATTTGGATGACTTTTTACTATTTCCCGCCAATACCAAATATCTTAAAAGACAGCATACTACCGATATCTGAAAGATATCATGAAAAAGACGTCTTATGTAATTCGTCTTTATGATATGCTTTGGATAACGTTGAACTAGATACAATAGATAACAGTAAATAGATACATTTTTGATAACTTAAAAAAGTCATCAATTGGATAATATTTTGGGATACCTTTTTTGACATCCGTTTTCGTCGCCGAAAGATATCATAAAAAAGATAACTTTACGGCAGCATTATACGAGATGTCATTTGAAAGATGTCGAATAGTTATCTTACGGTCATGTCTTAAAGGTAACCTGACAACGGTAACTTATCGACGTCAATTGGACATTTATCCTGTCTGGGTTTATGCTACAAATGCGGCAAACAACGAATTCCATCGCGCGTGAAGTTGCCGCATGAGCCGAAGGGCTATGGTGCCTTTCACACAAGTATGAGTGAGAAATGCACCATATGTCGAGGCGAATTCGGCAACTTACGCGCGATGTAATTCGTTTTTTTTCGCACATGTCCCAACATTATTTTTTGCAATGACTGTCTCGAAAGTGTGATTTGAGATTTAATAAAACCAATAACAACTATATTCAAATACCACTGCGATAAGTTGACATTTCAAATCACATGAATGTCGCTACATTCAACACGACTAGAAAAGTTGCTACGGGGCAGACTAGAGCTGCATCCAGTATACCGTATTCCATACCACGGCACGGTACAGGCCGCCGGATCAGAGCTTTACCGGGCGTGAAACGCTTTTTTGAAGCCGGCCATGACGCGGATGCTGGTAACGTAACGTATCCGTATACCTTTTCAGGCTCTGATCTGGTTGCCGTATCTATGCCTGAAATAAAAAAAAAACATCCAAAAATGATGAATACAAAAATTCTGCTAGTATTTTTTGTTTCCATATATGTTTTTTATGATCCTGCCTACATGATAATTGGAATAAAATGTATCCTGCCTCGTTGAAGTTTTTTACCTCCCCTCGGAATTGAACCAACGTCTTCTAATTCTAGAGCTGAGCGCGCTCTCTATTTAGCCATTCCAACACTTGTGTAAACCTTTTTTTCTTTGCACATTTTTATGATTTCAAAGAATGTCAATAATTTTTTTCATTGGGTTGAAGATTGTATCGATCCAATGCAACAATAATTCTTCTTTACCGGACTCTTTCTGCCTATTTAAGCGGTGAAAATGACTCACACTTTTTTTACACATTCTCATTAGAGTATTACGACCGGATTTTGCAAAAAAGGCTTCTGGTGATGATTTTGTGAAAAAAATTAAGTTGTGCCAATAAAATTTTATTTTATTGATTTGATTGATTATCTTTAGATGATGATAAAAATAAACGAATGAAAAGGGAATAAAAAAACGTTGCATTCCCACCAAGCAAACTTCAAATTTATTTTCATTTCTTTTTTGTGTCTTGATTTGATGATGACAGCGTCCGCATGGACACCATATTACTTTTATTGGAATCTTGCCGAAATTATGCACACAGCAACTCAGTTGTTGACTTTGATTGACCCGAATAAGGTTATCCGGTAGACAGGCGGCGCAAATCAGACATACACTTCGAAGTGCATGGCGAATCGGCACCGGATGTCTACTGGATTAGCCAACCTCGGAGCACGGATGGGATAAGGAAAATCGATCAGGCCTTGGTCAGGTAACCTTAACAGAGCCATGTGAGGGACGCCTTGCGGGTCGTCTGATGTGGGCCTGATTAATGCTGCCTTCTTACATCGGTATCTGGGTACTACTGATCTGGCCGACATATGGCGCCGATCAGGCACGGACTTGGGCGCCCTAACAAGGTCCTCGCAAGATTACCTGATTCAGGACTGATCAGTTTGTCTTTATTACACCCGTTCTCCGGATTCACTAATCCAATAAATATCCAGTATAGATCAGGCGGGCGCTTCTATGTATTCCGGACCACATCTTCAAACCTGCCTGATCAGTGATCCGGCTGCTGGAACAACATTTCTAGTGCTGCTGGTTGGTGATTTTTCAAAATTTCGTATACTGGTATTTTAGTCTGATTTTTACTTTCCTCGAATTATATATTGAATAAATATCAAATGTAGTTGGAAACAAGCAAATTTATACTTGACTGTGTATCTTCTTTTTATAAGCATGAACTTCTTATCAGGCGATCAATATAGAAATCGATATCAAGGCTAAATGCCAAATGTATTTGGAAACAAGAAAAGTACACGTGCCTACGTTTCTTCCTTTTACAAGCACGGGCTTCTTAGCAGTTGATCAATCGTTTTTTGATAAAATTGAACGCAAAAAGGCGACTATCAGTCGCGTTCCAAGCAGCAGTCAAAGATATATATATATATATATAGCTACGTATTATTCGCTTCTATACGGTGATATGTGATAAAGACGCGCAACGGCTGTCAAAACAACAGGGGCTCGTAATAATACTAGAGATGAAACGAGAAAATACTAGTTGCCGTGAGTAAGCCGTCGAGACTAGACTTGCAGAGTTCGCATCTCTCATGTGACGGTTACTTTTACATTTCGTAAATTTAAAAAAAAACGAAATTTTGAAGGAAATTGGTTGTTCGTTTCGAACAGCCTGGTATTCGAAGGCAAAAATTATAAAACCACAATGGAAATAATTTTTGTTCTCACGGGAGTAATTTCCATATTGCTCGTATATTTCGTCAAAAAATATTTCATAGACGCGAACGATTATTGGCGACAGCGAGGAATACCAACGGTCCGCGGTGCATTACCGTTTATCGGACACATATTCACCATTTTCTGGACCAACGGAACATTGACTGGTTTCTGCGACAAGACATACGAGGCATACAAGAATCGTAGCATGGTCGGATTCTTTCAATTTCGGGAGCCCAACCTCATGCTCCTAGACCCGGAACTTGTCAAAACGGTTATGATCAGCAATTTTTCGAAATTTCACGAAAACGGATTCAGCATCGATGCCAATCACGATCCACTTCTCGCGGAGAATCCTTTCGTCAATAGCGGTGAAAAATGGAAACTCCAGCGAAATCGTCTGTCTTACGCTCTAATGTCGGGCAAAAGATTGCGCCTTTTGTGTCACGCGGTGGCGCAAGTTTGCGAAAAATTTACGAAATATCTTCGGGATAACGTGGAGAAATCGACGAATGGTGTTTATGAGTTCGAAGGAAAGAAGCTCGGCAATTGCTTCACGGGTGAAGTCGTAGCGAGGGCGGGTTTTGGGGTGGAGGGCGACTTTTTCATTCACGGAATTGGGCCGAATTCTTTTCGAGAGGCTGTTGACGGTTTTTTCGAGCCTTCGTATTTCAATACACTCGGACAGCTCGCCGTATTTCTCTTCCCACCGTTGAATGCAATTTTGAGGATAAGTTTTGTCCCCAAGAAGAGCGACCGTTTTTTTCGTCGCGTCATCCACGAAATGATAATACATCGCCAGGAAGATAAAATCCCGCGGAACGATTTTTTGCAACTTATGCTGGACAGTTGTAAGACCGAAGGGGGCGAATTCAACGAGGAAGCCATCACAGCGAGTGCGGCATCTTTCTTCGTTGATGGATACGAAACTTCTGCAATAACGCTGTCGTTTTTTGCTTTCGTAATAGCCACGCATCCCGAGGTGCAAGAAAAGTTACGAAGCGAAGTGAAAACGGCACTGGAAAATCACAACGGCGAGATCAATTACGAATCACTGAAAGAAATGACGTACATGGATCAAGCACTCAACGAATCGATGCGAATTTATCCGGCTATCGGATTTCTGACGAAAAAGTGCACCGCGCGATGCGAGCTCATCGGTAAAGACGGGATTTCTTGCATTGTCGAGCCTGGGACGGTGATTATTATACCGATGGCGGCAATGCAGAAAGATCCGGACCACTGGGATAAACCGGATATTTACGACCCCGAAAGATTCAACGACGAGTGTAAGGAACGTCGCAAATTTGTTTTTTTGCCGTTTGGCGAAGGTCCCAGAATTTGCGTCGGTATGAAATTCGCCGTAATGCAAATAAAGGCAGCGGTGGCCATGATCCTGAAGGACTTCGCCATCGAGTTATCGCCGAAAACTAAACAACCATTGCAATTGAAAATGTCTGCAATGTTGGCGACTGCGGAGGGTGGACTGTGGTTCAACTTAAAGTCACTTTAGATTATCGGCACTTTCATGTATTCGTTTTCACAGCTTTGTTTCTACCGTCGAAAAGTAACGGAATGACAGTTCTTTGTTTTCGACGCTTCGATACGTAGATAAGCTTGTTTCAATGTGCTCGACTTACGGACAGGCGTTAAAGATAATGGATGACGTATATTTACCTAACATTGAAAATCATTTTCAAATGTTTCTATCCCTGGCAAAGGAAATAGTTGTAAAAAAGAGTTTATATCGAGGGAATACAGAATTCTCGTGTCCCTAAGGCGAAGTACAATAGTAATTTATGCTACCAGTGCGGGAAACGATAAATTCTATCGCGCGTGAAGTTGCCGCATGAGCCGATGTGATTCGTTCTTTTTCGCACATGTCCCATACATTATTTTTTGCAATGACTGTCTCGAAAGTGATTTGAAATTCAAGAAAACCACCAACAATTATATTCAAATACGACTGTGATAAGTTGACGTTTCATATCACATGAATTTGGCTACATTCAACGCGACTAGAAAAATTGCTACGGGGGAGACTAGAGCTGTATACCGTATTCCGTACCACGGCGCGGTACAGGCCGCCGGATCAGAGCTTTGCGGGCGTGGAACCCTTTTTTGAATCCGGCCATGACGCGGATGCCGATAACGTAACTGATCCGTATACCTTTTCAGGCTCTGATCCGGTTGCTGTATCTATGCTTGAAATGAAAAAATCACGAATAAAAAATTCTGGTAGTATTTTTTGTTTCCATTTGCGTTATTTATGATCCTGCCTATATGATAATTGGAATAAAACGTATCCTGCCTCGTTGAAGTTTTTTACCTTCTCTCGGAAGTGAACCTTCTCATTAGTGTTATGACCGGAATTTGCAAGAGGCTACTGATGATGATTTTGCAGCAAAAAAATGTTTAATTTGTGCCAATAAAATTTAATTTTATTGATTTGATTGATTACCTTTTGGTGATGATAAAAATAAACGAATGAAAAGGGAATTAAAAAAGCGTTGCATTTCCACGATGCAAACTTCAAATTTATTTTTATTCGTTCTTTGTATCTTGATTTGATGATGACGGCGTCCGCGTGGACACTACGAGGGTGGGGTGAAAAGGTTCCGGCCTGACCAAGAGATGGTGTCACTAGGCCTAGGTATTGGAGCGGCTTCCTACAATACCATTCCTACCGAGCTTGTATGTACAGTTTTAGCCCAATCGCTACGTTAGTTTGCGTTTGAGAGCACATTGCGCGAGACGCTTCCGTTGTTTTCGTAAAAATGGAAAAATTGGCAAAACGTACTGTCATCAAATACTTCCATTTGAAAGGTTTTACACCAAAACAAATAAAAGAAGAGATGGATTCAGCACTAGGAGACTCCTCCCCATCATATTCAACTATTAAGCAGTGGGTTTCTGAATTTCAAATGGGTCGTGTGAGCACCTCTGAGGAGCCTCGCTCCGGACGGCCCGTTGAAGTCACAACTTCAGAGATGATTGAAAAAATCCATAAAATAGTGTTGGAAGACCGCAGGTTGAAAGTGCATGAGATAGCTGAGACCTGAAGGAAGTCAGCTGAACGTGTGCGAAATATTTTGCACAACCATTTGAACATGGAAAAGCTGTGTGCAAGGTGGGTGCCGCGTTTGCTAACGCTCGACCAAAAACTGCTTCGAAAAACCATTTCTACCGACAATTTGGCGCTGTATAGGCGTAATCCAAACGAATTTTTGCAACGATTCATAACTGTTGACGAGACATGGGTCCACCACTACACTCCTGAAAATAAAGAACAGTCAAAACAGTAGGTTGGAAAAGGGGAACCAACCCCAAAGAAGGCAAAAACAATTTTATCGGCAAACAAGGTTATGGCTACTGTTTTTTGGGATGCGAGAGGAATTATATACATTGATTACCTTGAAAAGGGTAAGACTATCACTGGTCAATATTACGCAGAGTTATTGCAACGTTTGAAGCACGAGGTGCAAATTAAAAGACCTCATTTGGCGAAGAAAAAAGTTTTGTTTCATCACGATAACGCACCAGCGCATTCGTCGATTGTTGCCATGTCCAAAATCCACGAATTGAAGTTTGAATTGATGCCGCATCCTCCCTACTCTCCAGACTTAGCCCCCAGCGACTATCACCTGTTTCCTAACCTCAAAAAAAGGCTTGGCGGAAAAAGATTTAAGAGCAACGAAGAAGTTATCGAAGCTGTAAATCAGTATTTTGAGGAGCTTGACGAATCTACGTTTAAAACTGGTATAACTAAATTAGAACACCGTTATGAGAAATGTATCAGTGTTGATGGAGATAATGTTGAAAAATAAAGCAAACAAAAATTTTTAAACATCGTTTTTCTTGGTCAGGCCGGAAACTTTTCACCCCACCCTCGTATATTACTTATATTAGAATCTTGCCGAAATTATGCACGCAGCAAATCAGTCGTTGTCTTTGATGATCGGCACCGGATGTCTACCGGATTAGCCAACCTCGGAGCACGGAAGGGAAAAGGAAAATCGATCAGGCCTTTTGGATAAGTAATCTTAACAGAGCCATGTGAGGGACGCGTTGTTGGTCGTCTGATGTGGGCCTGATTAATGCTGCCTTCTTACATCGGTATCTGGGTACTGCTGATCTGGCAAACATACGGCGCCAATCAGGCACGGACTTCGGCACCCTAACAAGGTTCTCGTAAGATTACCTGATTCAGGACTGATCAGTTTGTCTTTATTACACCCGTTCTCTGGATTCACTGATCCTGTAAATATCCAGCACAGATCAGGCGGGCGCTTCTACGGTATTTCGGACGCCTGACCAGTGATCCGGCTGCCGGAACAACATTTGTAGTCGGGAAGTTTGTTCAATCGGTCCAAAATCGTAGAACAAAAAATCATCAATCGTGAAAAAAACCGTTTTCTCGTGAATCAATGCGGTAAAGGGAGCTATAAATAGATTTTGTTCCGCATTAGTGCAAGAAAGTCTCACATTCACATTTCCCGCACTAGTGCGGGAATGTAAGCGTCGTTGAGAAATAAGCCACTTTCCGCGCGCCAAACACCAATCAGAAATCGCACTTTCGGGGCAAGTATTGCAAAAATGATATTTTCGAAAAAACGACTATATCCAAGCTCTGCATCAGGTGCACTTCACAGAGCGTGATACTTTGTTTCCTAAAAAAACTCAACGATCTATCAGAAAACTCTGTTCGATAATGGTTAGGTTATGTTGACCTTGTATAGGGTGTCTCAAAATGACCTGACGTTTTACTTTGTTAATGAAACGTATTATTCATTACGAAAGTACGAATTTATTAATTTACAGGGCCACCATGCGTTGTTCGATCGTGTAATTCTCCATGACTAAACCTCAATTCTTTCTAATGCCAGTTGTCAAAGAGAAGTACTCTATGTTCGCAACAAAAAAAATGGCGCGCAATTTAAAATGTCAGGTCATTTTGAGATCCCATTTATATGCCCTTCAGGTTGAAATGCTTAGTTATCTTCGCAACTGTTCGGCATATGCTTTTAGGATTACCTATTTGTTCAAACGTTCCGTTAGCGGAAAAACCTAGATCAACTCCACGATCCCAGTGTAAAGCGCTGTGAGTAGGGCGTGTTGAAATAAATAAATGTTCGTGTCTATAGTTTAATAAGGATTGCAAACGAAAAATAAGTTTAGTGACAGCCGGTGATCGAATAGATAATTCACGGTAATTCGACCGTGACCGACGCGAGTGTCCGAAGACTCGTTAAATTCGCTGGCTTGCGAAAGACTACTGAATTGTGGAATAATTTGAGAGCGCCTTACAATTGATTGATAGGATACCCAGGTAGCAATTTTCAAAAACATGTCCAAAAGTCGGCTAAAAGGGTGCCAAATGTCCGCCCGGAAGTTATCTTAAAGTCAACAACCATCCAAAAAGATAACTGTTGGACAAATGATAATTTACAGGTAACTTCCAAGCGGACATTTGGTACCCATTTGGACAACTAATAGATAACTATTTTAAAATTGTTACCTGGGTATGCGCATATTTTACGAGCGCCGTGGCCTTGAAGCGAGTACCTTTAAGTGAGGAAAAAATTGCTGATTTTCATACTTTTCTAGAGTTGAAAATGCCTCTAAAACTGTATATGTTTATTGAGGTAGGCTGGGTTAAAGAATATATATTACATGGACAGGCCTTATGGGGGCGCTGACACGATTTCTTAGGGTGATGCTTAGTTATCACCTCAACCACCTAAAGCGCTGCCTGTATCGATGTGCATGGACTATCCAAAGAATGTTTTTTGATTGTGTGTGGCACACCGATACGGCGCGCGCTGCGAGCGGAAATATATACCTACAGCATTTTCCGTGCCAAATATTGGGAACCTGACGCAAGCTCAGCGCAGATGGCGCCACTTGAACATAACGTAAAGAAAAGAAGCTGTCACCCCACGTGGTACATTTTCACGGTGTCTGTCTTGTACTAAAATTATATAAATGGGCATAATGGACAATAATTACGGATATATGACTATATTGGAATAAAACAATCGGTTTCTATTCTTTTCTTTCTCTGTTCATCTTTTTAAGTTTCTTTTTTGCTCCAAACAAACAGGGAATGTATGACCCCTTTTTTTTATTATTTCCGACTCACAAGAGGACCTTACAGGCTGTCACTCACGGATTTTGATAAGTGTCAGATATGTTGTAGAGGGACCTACCCTGACCTATCCTGAGGAACTACCCTCGTAGCTACTATACCGGTACGGTTGCACCTTTGTCGAACCAGCGGGCGTGGCCCAGTGGGCAAGGTTCCCGGATCTGACGCTCGAGGTCCAGGATTCGAGTCCCGTGATGGCGTTTTTTTCTTTTCACAAAATATAAATAAATTCGATGGATGATGCAAAACCGTCTAATTATTTATTATTATTGTATTTATTCTTAACATTTTTTATTCATTTTTTAAATTTTTTACTTTCCATTTTTTTAAAATTATTTATTATTATTTTATTTGAAAAAAGAGAGGAAGAAATTATAACATCTTTCACAAGAAACTGCAGTTTATCATTTTTCATTACAATGTACAGGTTTTTCTTACTCCTAATATTTCAAATAGAATTTTTTAGGTTTCGATGATTAACTACTTTACAATATACTTTTAGAAGTAAATAGCGTAAAAAATATTATGTTTATACACTGAGCTGTAGTCAATCCTTCATTTCTATAGTCTGCAGATCTAAGCTGATCAGAACTTGAATGTTTTGTGGCTGTAAAGAGCTTGCAGAAACAGAAAGATTAAATTTTTCGAAAGTAATGGCTACATTTTGCAATACAAAAATACTTTTTTCAATATTTTTTTAAATCATTTAGGGCCATGTTTTAGACAATAAGGTTAGAAAGTTTTATACAAAATTTCATCAGAATCGGTCGAATCGTTTTTTAGATATACGTCACGCAAGTTTTGAAAATTCAGTTTAAAAGACCGTGCCATACCTTTGCTACTTTCAAAGATTGATGAAAAAAAATATATTCCATGTAACAGCCAAAAGTAGCAATAAAACATGTATTTTAGAGTACTAGGTCTCAGAATTGGTGAAGAAATGGTTCGTTAAAAAACAAATCATCAAAATCAGTAAATTGTTTCAGCTAGCTGTTTATTTCAGTCACTTACGCTCAATCGGCTATTCCTACGCAACATCGAGGTTATTTTTCCTCCAAGTAAAAATCGAGGCCGGGTTGAAATTGCGAACTTTGAATGATCAGAACGCGCAAAACTCCGAAAGAATACTACCCCAAAAGAATTTTACACAAAAGACCAAAAGTCCGAAAATGTGAACACCGTCAAAATAATTCGGCTATGGAAATTTTTGAAGTATTGAAATTTTCAAAAAATCGACAAATGATTTCAAGAATTTTTTTTATAAAGAAGTGATTTTACGTCAATTTTGAAATTTGTCTAGACAATATTATACGTTTTACATCATTCACAGTCAACTGTGTAGACTTTCGCTGGCATGATCTTGACGAACCTTGTAAATTCCGGAACATTAAAATTAGAAATTTGAAACCGTCTGCGAATACAAAGTTCGAAATTTCAACCCGGCCCCATATCAAGATCATGCCAGCGAAAGTCTACACAGTTGACTGTAAATGATGTAGAATGTATAACATTCTCTAGACAACTTTCAAAATTGACGCAAAATCACTTAAAGCCTTATATGCGCGAAAAATTTCAAAATTTTTCATTTTTTAAAATTATTTTCGATTTCATTAGCCTGGATGGTTAGGAATATTTTAAATTACAGAATTGAAAAATTCCAAAGATGCTATTAACGGCGGGGTAAAGTTAATTCGGCGAAAAAAAGGCATGTTTTTAAGATTTTTTTTTGGCGTAACGAATAGTGTTCGTTTATTGAAAAATTTACATATCATAAAGTAACATTTGAACAACATTCTCCTAAATTTGCATTGCAAAATATTCAAAATTGAGCGAGTGAAAATTAAACCCCGGAGGCGCCTCGAAAAAAAGTTGGTTTGCGGTGTGCACCATAACTCGCAACAGAATCATCTGAAACAAAAAAATCAAAATGCATTTGTTAAAGGAGATGTTTCTCGAGGTAATGACAGGAGGATTTTTTTTCTTCGATTTTTCGATTTTCCGTAGCACTTGGGAGCCAAAAACCCGATTTTCGCTAAAAAAATCGGCTAATTTGCTGTTGAAAAATTAGGAATTATTAAAAAAAGTCGGTATACGGGCGAAGTTTGAACGTGACAACGTCTTTTTCCTGGTATAATATTTGTTGATTTGAATATGATCTATTCGCACAGTGGGAACAAGGATTTAAATAAAATATTTGTTGATTTGAATATGATCTATTCGCACAGTGGGAACAAGGATTTAAATAAAAATAACAATTGCACATTTTAATTACAGAAATATATTTGATTTACTTGAACATTTTTTACATATAACCTTAACTTAACTATTTCTTATCTGAGTGATTCTGTTGAGGATTGGACGATGATAAGAGAAATATGAAATGAAAGGAAGTGTTTCTGCTGTAATGTGTCTTGCGAAAGTCAAGTCGATGGTTGTTCCTTTCAACGTAGTTGACTTAGAAACGTCTGAAACGTTTCGTCTGAAACAGTTAAATTCAAGTTTTCTAATGTTCTGTCACTTTTTCTTAATATTTGTAGATAAAGAACCAATTTGGAAATCAAAACATTGATCCAAGTTGGAGGTTTTAATTCTTGCTGAATCAATTTGAAATTGATTAAAATTTGGAATTTTAAATGATGCAATGGAAAATTAAAACATTCACTAAAATTGGAGGTTGAAATTCTTGCTAAACACAATTAAATTCAAGTTAATTCCGCGCGTGGTGATTGGTCGGTTTGGTTCGTTTGTTTGGACGCATTGTTTTGACAGGTTGGAGGTTATGATTTGTTATTTTAAATGTTTGACTAGCAGTACGCGCTGTTTTTTTTTCTACATCGACTGAATTACGATTGATTGCGGAATGATTTAAACTAATTGTTTACTTAACACTAACATTTATCAATAGTAAGACATAACCTATAAACTCAGTTTCTTAGATTATTCTAACAATTAATCAATCAATCATAGTTTATGATAATGGAATATCAGTGTACAATTATTTACCTTTATATTTGTAGTTGTTGTAAATGACGAATCTAATCACTCCACAATCACTACAGACACAGCTGACGATACTTTAACCACACGTGTGAACTTGTATTATGACGCTTTCTTTCTTTTGCTCCAACACCAAGAACGCACGAGAAGGACAGAGACGCAAGCACGCACCGATTCAACGCGCCTAATTCTCGAATGCTGCGCGCGCAGCGCACCGATTATGCTTGAGTGGGAGAGAGACGGCATTCAGCGGTCCGGCGTGCCTCTCTCTCGGTCATGACTCACTGTAACAGACGTGAGCGGGCGTTATATTTTTCCGTGCATGCCACGGAGCCGCAACCTAATTTAAGACGTTGTCACGTCAAAAAAAAACAAAAAAGCTCTCGACAATATCTGGTGAATTATGTGAAGAAGTACTGTGCAAAATTTCAAAGCGATTGGTCCAGTAGATTTTGAGTTATCGTGCACACGGACTTCAAATATGACAAGTCTCAGAAAAACGGTTTGAAAAACGCAGAAGAGAACGGCATGGAGCAATAGACGCTCAAATACTCATAACTTCGTCAATTTTACTCCGATCGACTTGAAATTTTAACACAATATTCTTGATATATTATGCATTCATTTAAAAAATTAAACAAAAATTAAAAAAAAATTTATACTTTACCCCGCCCTTAAATAAGGTAAGATCGCGCTTAAAATAGATACTGTGCGGCGCACCCGACCGCCAGCTTCAAAGCCGTTTTCCACCATTCACTTTTTTGAATCTTGTGAAAATTCTAACCCTTGAACGAAGGTTCAGATCGCTTCGAAATTTTTACATCATATTCATATAGTATCATCACCTATCGTGTGAACCACAGAAACCAAAAATTACAATGACACAAAAAATATAAAAATAAAATATCGACAGAAAATTGAGTAAAAAAATTGTAAGTTTCGAATTTTTGTTCAAGTGTCGTTGGTTCACATTGAAGATACATTCATTGTGCAATTATAAATATGTTAATTTTTTTGTCAGACACCCACACCGATGCCGAGAACTTTCACCATCAACGCGCGCGCAAAAAAAATCATTGCTTTATTATGTTATATCTCCGCCATTTGTTAATATTTCTGATTTTTTTTACATATACTTAACCATGTGTATAAATGATCTGTAAAAAAAAATGTTGTCAACATATGTCATTTTTTTAAACCGCGTCAAGAACAGTACCTTCGAAAATCGGCGAAATCGCGTATATAAGGCCTCAAGGGGCCAGTCCACTTTGGAGCCGCAAAAAAGGCTATTTACGCGATTTTTTTTGAGGATTTATAAAATATATGGATATAAAAGTTCTTGGGCTTGATAAATGAAATCTTGAAATACATTTTTTTTTAAATGTTGATTCATTTTAATTCATTTTTAAGTACAAAAACTATAGTTTAACGTAACGCCTCAAAAATAGGTGGGCTCCATCGCAACTCGGCAACGGGTTGTCTCGAGGGGCCATTCACTCTTTATTTATGTGCACCAATGATTTCAATGAGTAGTTGATTTCATGTGATTTCGTGTATGATTTCTATAATTTAATCTGTACATGATTTCAAAGAATCGTTTCCGATTTTTAGTGATTTCGTTAAAAACCATATGATTCGAATCATGATTTCAAAATATCAAACATAACATGTTACATTATCAAACATAATGAGAGTGGAGATCTCAATTGCGCTTGAGAACGTGTGCCTATTATGAATATTATTGGTAAAATAAAGAATTCATGAATGCATATGATTTCATGTGATTTCATGTGATTTCATATAATTTCAAGAAGATTTCAAACATTCTTCAGGATATTTTGAAATCGACGATGACGGATGATTTCGAGTGATTTCTTATGATTTCGCTCGTGATTTCATTTGAGGTGATTAGATGATTTCAGTAGTGAATGGCCCCTCGGGTTGTCTGAAACACAAAATCAATGTCCATTAGACTCAGTATGACACCAGCTACAAAATGACCCTCGGATATGGTTTTATCAAAAAATTAAAAAAATGGCAGACGGAAAACCAAATAAGTAAAAAAACGCGTTTTTTCGCTGATTTTCGCAAAAAGAGTAAAAATCAAAATTTTAAAACCATCGATGGCAATCTTGTTGCGAATCATGTTTACAATATGTGATTCAAATTTCAAGAGAATCGGTTTATTAGTTTTAGAGATACGATGGAGCTACATTTTGAAAACGTTGTTTCGAGAAAAACGCGTTTGAAGTTTATACTATGAAAAATTCTTGCCTAAACTCAATCGGCAATTCCTGCACCGTACAAAATCCCTTCCGATAGCTCATCATCGTCGATTTCTCAAAAGTCTTGCTTGCTTTCGATTTTTTGAAATTTTTAAAGTTGCTTGGCCCCTTAATGAAAAAAATTCTTGAAATAATTCGACGATTTATTGAAAATTTTGAAACTTTAAAAACTTCCATAGCCGAATTATTTTGACGGTGTTCAGATTTTCGGAGTTCTGGTCTTTCGGAGTAGAATTCTTTCCGAGTTTTATGCGTTCTGATGATTCAAAGTTCGGAATTTCAACCCGGCCCCATCTTGAGTTTCGGAATACTAAAATTCGGAATTTTAAAACATCGGAGCATCTAAAGTTCGGAACATCAACCCGAGCACCCAAAAATCGTACTGAGCAATACTAGCCTCTTTCTCAGCATTCCGTGGGGCTTGGACCCCAAATAATGACCTTTCACCACGCTTGACGCGCGGTGCACCCGTCCATTCAAACCCCTACTCATCCGCCAATATCGCGAATTTTTCGAAAACATTTCGAAAATGCAAAACCGAAATTCGGTTTTTCGATTAAAAAAAAAATGCATCTCCCCCCGTAACGTTATTCACATTTGTTCATTTTTATTATTTATTATCAATACAATAATGGTGCTTATGTATTTATTTATTTATAATAGCCAAGTTTAGGCAGCCAAGGAGCGACAGACGTACGGAAGGACGAAACGAAGGAAGGAAAAAAGAGAATAAATGCGTCGAGAGAATAATCATGAATAATAATAATATCTATCCGTATGTCTGTGTGTATATATATATATATAAAAGATTGTCGATGTTGCGTGTACGCGTTCTCGAGTCCTCGAGCCTCTTTTTCGTCCTTTTCGTCGTGTCCCTCCTTCTGCTCCTTTTATCTGTTCTTTCACTTCGTTCGCTTTTCCTCCTTCGTACGCTTCATTGCGCTATCGTATAATGTAATTGCAGACCCGCGCGCGTTTGTGTATATATAATGCAGCTTCCTCGCAACCGGCAGGAAGATGTCTCGCAATAACATGTATAATTATAATAATAATATATATATATAGAACAGCGGGTATAAGTAGTAGCAACGGCAACGCAGTTACATCTCGTAATACTTTTCGATATGTATGCACAATAAAAGAAATTATACAATCGCCAAAAAAATCCGAATTATTCGTTTTAGCATCTGTTCGCGTGGGCGTGATCTGCGTTCGTCTCTTTCCCGATAATTTTCCTACCAACATCTAACACCGGACTACAATACGACAATACCTGTGTATACTTGTATTTATGGGTCGTACGGGTAATACAATTTCAATTATCGCGTTTAGGTTGTCGGAAATACTCAATTTACTATGCATATAGTAACTTTTACATTCTTCCATTCTGCGACAAATAACTCACTGATAAGCCCAACCACAAACGCGTCCGTAAACGTGAATACATATGTGGGAAATCTCACGTCACCTTAAACTTGGCAATTTTTCTTTTTATAATTGCGAAATATCTCCGCGAATAAATTCCAATGTTATTCAGTCCCACTTTACTCGAGAATAAAAGTTTTTCATTATTCGGATAAAATGTGTTCGGTTTTGCGGTACAGCGTACCGCGGGGTGGTTTCGTAAAAAAAATTAAGGAAACACTTGTTTTTCGGGTGTCTTGTCAGTAAATTTTCCTTCCAATCCTCCAAAAATGTCTTTTCTCAGACAGCCGAAGTGTCATTTTACTTTGCCGAAGAACTGGGCACGTACGAACGTACGAAGCTCTTTGTACAAAACGATAGAGAACTTGAGCGTCTCGGTTGACGCAAAATACTCCGTGATGGTAATAATTTGCTCGCTTCGTCTGGATTATCCACGCGACGGAGTTGGGCGTAATATTATTTATAAATATGAATACGAATTTATTCGCAACGTGATTTTCATGTGAATATAAATACAAATCTATTCATACTTCGATTATTGTATTTACATGCATGCATACAAATACAATTGTATTCACGAATATTCTGAACATACAAATAAATTCACAGAAAAAAATGTGAATATTCACAAAAAATGTGAATATTTACAAAAAATCCTGGAATTAAAAAGAAATCACATCCAAGTCTGTGAATGCAAATGTATTCACAAAAAATTGTAAATACAAAAAAATTCACAAAATAAGTTGTGGTTTTTTTTGTATTTAAGACCAATTAAAATCAAATTCACAATGATTAGATTACAATTTACACCAAAAGTGATTTCTTACGTACTTTGAGAGAACACATTGCGTCGAGCAAAAATATTGTGTTGAGTTCAACACAATGTTTTCTCTCGAAATACGTAAGAACTCACTTGTGGTGTAAATTTTAATATAATTGTCGTGAATTCGTTTGGGTTAATTTTCTTCAGCTTGAGGAAATGCACAACTCATTTTGTGATTTTTTTCATATTTATAATGTAATATTTGAAAAACAACTTTTTTTCCAAAAATTTCTTTGCCTCGACGCAAAGTTTTCTCTCAAATTACGTAAGAACTCACTTTCGGTGTAAATTTTAATCCAATCATTGTGAATTTGATTTTAATTTGTCTTAAATACGAAAAAATTCACAACATATTTTCTGATTTTCTTTGTATTTACAATTGTTTGTGAATACATTTGCATTCACAGATTTTGATGTGAAATTTTTATTAATTCATCGGATTTTTTGTAAATATTCACAATTTTTTCTGTGAATTTATTTGTATGTTCAGAATATTTGTCGATACAATTGTATTTGTATGCATGCACGTGAACACAAATAAGTGAAGTATGAATAAATTTGAATAAAGTATGAATAAAAAGAATTACGCCCAACTCTGCCACGCGATAGTTCAATATTTGTCAAACCTCGCTAGGGCCATCGACACAGAGCTCGTTCGTCTGTCAGTAAGACCGATGAAACTTCAATTGCCAAATTCCCGAAGGACTTTCGTATCTTTGGCTACTACGTCTTTAGACACATTCGGAGTTTTTATTTTCATCGTAATATCCTCGTGGCTTGATCCGTTTATCGTAGATGCAAGCAAACTTTCTCACATCGAGTGCGGCAATTCTAAGATATCGCGTGAATGAATACAAATCTCCGTAAAAAAAATGCAAACCGCGTATTGACGAGTCTGGAAATAAATACAAAAAGCTATACGACAAGCTTATTGTACAAAACGGCTGCGGGAAGAGCTTTTCCTCAAATTCGTCGATTTATTATAAAATAATCCGTGGCTCTCCGTTCTTCTCGTCTTTTCGCGCTATTTATTCGTAACATCGAATACCGACAAAACGTTGTAAAAAAGCACACGACTCTCAAAAGACAATATACTGTATATATCGATTTGGAATTGACAATATCCGGTTTTTCATCGTATAACAATGGCGTTATACGTCACGGTGAACACTCAGAGCGGGTACATTTTTTTTTCTTCGATAATCCGCGCGTGTGATTTCGAATGAGAATCGAGCCCACGGTATTTTATATCGCGTCTTCGTGGTCTTCTCGTGCAGTTTGGACGGACCCGTTGTGCTAATGCCTTCTCGTAAACGTCAACCTCTCGCTGCTCAATGTGATCCAAATATTATTTCTTTTACAATCCCTAAACACTGGTTGACCGTGTGTACTTGAAATAACGACGGCACGCAAGTTTCACGCGAATGGGAGATAACTAATGGATTTCACTATGAAACACACACGTAACGATGGAACGAGTACGTAGCCAATTTACATATAGTAGAACTTGTTTCTATCGGATCGCGAGAAGGGCGCTCGCGTTTTTTCTCCCTCATTATACATACTCTATGTGTATGGCAGCCAGAATGTGTTAACGGAAAACGAAGAACATACAATCATGACGTTAGAAAAATAAACGATACTATCATCTATGTGTATGTATATGTATGTATAAGTGTGTGTATGTGTATATATATATATATATATATATATATATATATATATATATATATATGCATGTATGTATGTATATATATGCAGGGTGTCCTGTCATGAATGGATAATCCTGCGACTGTCGGTAGGTCAGATCATGTCCTACTACATGCTGGAATTTCAATTTCGTAAAAGTCCCGCGGTTTTCGAGTTAAAAATCATCCGCTTTTGGTTTTTCGCACGATATTTCTACAAATAACTTTTTTTACCCGGTTAAAAAAAATACACTCGGTTATCTAAAAAAGTATTTTATTAAAAGTATTTAAAAAAAGTATTTAAAAAAAGTTTATATACTCGGTTATCTAAAAAAGTATTTTTTAACCTTAACGGAGACTTTGTCCTTGAAGATGTCCTGGAAGATGTTAGCGGCTCAACGTGAGCAGCTAGAAAAAGCGGAGGGATACCTCTATGGACCAGGCATTGCCGATTAGCGGTAATTACAAACACATTTGCGTAAACACATTACAAAACTTTAAACGCGTTTTTCTCGAAAACACGTTTTTAAAAATGGCTGACATTCTCCTGACCGCTGTAATTGACATATCGACCTAAAATTTGGAGAGCATACTCAGAAAATATGTCTTCACGGAATGACGGATCGTTTCTTTCGATAGATACATTTTTGCATTTATTATTTATCTTTTTATGCGAAAAAAAAAACGTGAAAATTCGATTTTTTTTTAATTGCCGCCATTTTCCGAAATTTGTACTAAACGAAAAACCCATCCGTCATTCCATGACCAAAGGGTCACAGATTGATAATACGCTTTGAATTTGTGTTTCAGATCAACAAAGAGGGGGCAGTGATGTCAGCCGTTTACCTCCCGCGATTTGAGGACCTGTTTTCGCGGAGATGCAACGGCCGCCATTTTGGTTTTTTATTATTTTCTTAACGTTCTGTATATCACGAATAAAAGCAAAAAAAAACCGCACTCAAAAAGCTTTACTCGTTTACCTTTAAAAAAAATAACGTTTAAGGGAGACAAAGTCTCCCTTAAATGTTAAGGAAACTTTATGAAAAAAAAGATATGCACAATTTTCATACAAACCAATTCGAAAATCTGACTCTGGTAGCCTGCGGTGTGAAAAAAGTGAACTACGCATATCGTGCCAATTACTTTAAAAAGTTGCTTAGTTGTCGATTCATATAATTTGTAGGCAATGGCACGCGAAAAACCAAAAGCAGACGATTTTGATCAACAAAATAACACAAAGCCGAAAATCTCGAAAACCGTGGAACTTTGAATAAACTGAAATTCCAGCATATAGTAGGACACGGTCTGACCTATCGACAGTCGCAAGATTATCCATTCATACCAGGACACCCTGTATATCTCTTATCTTTGCCACTCGAAATAACTCGGTAATTATCGACGTCACAAAAAAATGTTCCAGACAAAGGTTGTACAGTGTGAAGAGGGCCATCAACTGCGACCAATTTTTTTTTTTCGGTGGACGCGCTCACGCACATTCACCTCATCAAAAACATCAGGGGGTCAAAGTCGTTCAAGGTCATTCAAGGTCAGTGTCGATTATACAAATCTAAATAGATGACCTTGAATGACCTTGAACGACTCTGAGCCCCCGTTTTTATGCGGCTTGAGGTGCTCCACAAGATGGTTGAAAAAAAATGTACCATTCCATTTGGAAAAGTGGAGGTGACTGTGCGTCAGCGCGTCCACCGAAAAAAAAAAGAATTGGTCGCATTGGCCCCCTTCACACCGGACAACTTTTGTCTGGAACATTTTTTTTGTAGCGTAGATAATTATAAGTTATTTTGGGTGGCAGAGATAAGAGGGACACCCTGTATATACCTTCCGGTAAGGATCGCTACTAAGGTCTATTTCGAAGTTGGGCTCCCGTAACTCCATCGGCGTGAAGAATATCTCATTCGTGTGTACGAGCGTACTGCATTATGTTTGTGTTCATTGTATCGTGTATTATATATATATATATATATATATATATATATATATATATATATATATATATATATATATATATATATATTCTAATCAACGAATATCGCGGTCTCATTTAACGAGAAAACAGCCTAAAGAATACGATTTTAACTCAGGATGGGGTTTTTCATCAATTCCTCTGCCCACCCCTCGCTCCGAATAGAAGATTACATCCGAAGATCTCGTTACTTAGTCCTGGAACACACGTGTTATCAAGCCGATCGGCCCGTGTCGTCGTATCGTTCTGACTCGAGTGGTTAAAAAAGTATCGGCCGGTTCGATAAACGGTCTTACATGCAGGTCTTGATATCGTAAATAACGGTCGTATTTGATAGGCGGCGAGTGGGGCGCTTAGTGTCCAAGCTTTTTGCTCTAATCGTCGCCACCGTGTGGCGTTGTGATCGGGGAGGTCACGAGACTAACCTAAGCCGATCATAAAATATTTCGTCGTTTAGGCGTATGTCTGTATAACAGTTGGAAAATCGTTACGCTTATAAAAAAAAGTTGGATATGCCTAAATAACTCTTATTGACGATTTAATTCAGTGACAATCCAGAACTTTCGGGTTCCGAGAGCGCAGCGTAACAATTCAAACATTTTTACCATAGTCGCTTGAGTTTCGCACGCGGTCAATATAGGTTTGGTTATATTTAAGCATGTATTTATTAATGTGTTCACTTTAGCATGAAAATACATACTTTTTTCGTTTTCTTTTCGTGTAATGGATATTTTTTACGAAAAAGCAACAAGAACCCGTATACCGAGACATTACAGTGTAGAGTGCATGCGCTGTATGCAAGACAGAGATATATCGTATTGCTGTCTTTTTCGCACACGGCGCCCCCTTTCCTATGCGCACCGTGCGGCCGAAAATTGAAGCAAAAACTGGACGCTAAGGTCGTGTTCGTTGGGTCTCGTGATTTTGATACGAACAAGTGCGCATGCGCGTAATGATGCGCAACGCGCAACTGCGCAATGAAACGGGTCACTTGTTTTGCGCATGACTCGTTTCACTGCGCAGTTGCGCGTTGCGCATCAATATGCGCATGCGCACTTGTTCGAATCGATATGCGCATGCGCACGTCTTCGTATCAAAATCATGACACCCAAAGAACACGACCTAAGTGAGCCTTCTCCCACTACCGTCGCTTGAAGACATGTATGTAAGACCGTGGTACGATATATATAGAGTACACGCGGATGTAGTTTGAACAATCTTGTGCCTCATCGACGCGTTTTTCGTCGGGCAACTTCACAACGATGCTTTCGAACGTTGCTTTTCTTGTTCAATATTGCAGGTGATTCACGTGACGACGTCAGCGAGGAGTCGATGCTCAGTAAGCCGAAGCCTCCTTGTACTCGGATCCTTCCATTATGAAGAAATCTTCGAGCTTCCACTGCAGCGTCTCGAAAGTTGGCCTCTTCATCGGATCCTTGTTCCAACACTCCAGCATTATTTCGTACAATGCCGTCGGGCAATTTGGTGGGCATGGCATGCGATAGCCGTGCTCCACTTGATGCAATACTTCAGCGTTGGTCATACCTATCGCGTTTTTCACGGGAAACACGGGGGAGAAAAAAAGCACGATGTAGTTGGCTCGACACAAAATGGCCGGGGTATGCGCACGCAATACATCGAAGCGAAAAAATGGTCGTGTTCGTTGGGTCTCGTCATTTTGATACGAACAAGTGCGCATGCGCATAATGATGCGCTCGTTTCATTGCGCAGTTGCGCGTTGCGCATCGTTATGCGCATGCGCACTTGTTCGTATCGAAATGATGAGTCCCAATGAATACGACCAATGGTAGAGCTTCAAGTGAGTCATACTTTTGTTGCAAATATCTACTCAAACTTTTCAGTCACGTCAACGTCCTAAAACACTTTTATTGAGGCGGTAGGCTACTGTGAATATTCGAAAAATCTCGATCGTCGCTTGAGGCAACTCGAATTGAAAAGGGAGGTCCAATATGGGGTGCAAGAATCGTGAATTGTAGGGAAACTTATGGTTAGAACGATAGAACTGCTGGTAAGAGTTTAAGGGGCTATACCAGTGTGACACATTCAAAAAATCGATTCTTTTTGCCTTTTTCGACAAATTATACTTTCAAGAATATCATTATCATTTATATCATTTATAGCAATATAATTTTATCTTGCAAAAATCGATAGTTAAATCTTTAAACGCGTTTTTTTTTCGGAATGAGGTTTTTCAAATTTGCTGACATTGTAACTCAAAGAGCAATTATTCGTTTGAGTTGAAATTTGAACTGAGTACTCTTGAATATATTTACTCTACAATGACGTAGGATATTTTTGATTGGATGAAAATTGACGATTTGGCATTGAAAAAAACGACCATTTTATAGGCAAGAAAACAGACTTTTTTTTCATAACTTCGCCATTTTGTTAGATTTCTATATTTTTCGAAAATCCTACGTCATTGTACAGGAAATACTTCCCAGTTTAACGATATTTTGTCCTTTTTCGGTTTCAGCTACTCAGTCGGCCGGAATCGTGTCAGGAGGGGAGGAACTTTTTTTTGCGCCTCCGAAGGCAGCACATAAGTCGCTTGGATCTAAATATTTGTATATGACAAAATTATGTAATATAGGTCAAATATAGCCAAATATATTCTTAATTTTCCGAAACGTTTAATTCAGTAGTTCTCTTCAAAAAAATTCCCGAAAATCACCCAAATGTTCAGCGTTCATACTGATCTAGCCCCTCAAACGCATTATTCTCGAAATTAAATGTTTTTCAAAATGGTGTACACGATTTCTCGACATCTAATGAGCGGATCGACTCGAAATTCCGTACACTCATTCAATGCAGTAGTAGTTTAGTCTTGACCGACGTTTTACTTCTTAACATTTTTTTTCATTGGTTATTAACAATCACGATGTCATTCTTCCTCGAAAAATCGAGAATAATTCAAAAAAATGTGTTGTTCGAAACACGAGAACCAAAAAATATCGGTCAAGTCTTAGCCAATATTATCTATTTAAAGAAAAAAACTCGTTTTTTTTTTCATATCAACCGGGTGGCTAAAATCAAGTACACCGTTGAGGCCCTCATGTTCAAAGATCCTTCACGAGATTGTTCATAACTTCTTTACTTATTAATATTCTTTTATGAAATTTGGCACACAACTTTGTTAATGTACATTAGAGTGGTTAAAATAAAATCGATTTTTTTTTCTCAACGGAAAATTTAAGTATGTTAAAAAGAAGAAAGTTTTGCAAAATTTGAGGCTACTAAACAATTTTTTAGTTAGTGTTCAAACGCCTTTTTCATGTTTTTTTTTTCATGATTATCGGAGAATTAATTTTTTAATTCTCGATGCAGAAAATGTTAGTGCGTGATCCAATGTAAGTCTTGATTTAATTTTTTCTGTAACAATACACAATTTTTATTTAAATATTTTTTTTTTACCATAAACAAATTGTATTTGCAGATTAAGAATCAATATATGTGATTTTTGGAGTAAGAAAACGAAGTCTTTAAAAAAAATCTTTAGACCTCTGAAATTTTGTATGAATTACTTTTTCATAACGTAGTAACATTCTCTGTTGAGTACCGCGAAAAAAAAATTAATTTTGTTTTTAACCACAGGTACGTGGAAATAAATCTCAAAATGATTTTTCAATCATCTTACTTATTCCTTCAAAATCCATTTCTTTCAAATAACTCTGATTTTCGGGTCGTCACAGTAGCCTAACCGCTTGGTGGAAATCTTTTTGCGACATTATATGCAAATGGCTAAGTATAAGTTGCAAAGACTTTGTCGTTTGTCTTTGCCGAATAAATTCAAAAAGAGGTAGCATTTTGTACAATTTGAGTTCAGGCAGTCATTGCAGTTTTCTTTCGATTTGACGTATTGTCGTTTTTGGTTCAATTGAGTATCGAGTAGCCTCCACCTCTGCTCTGCGGAGAGAACATTTAAAACTATCGAATAATGAGAATAAGTGCAAAAAGGTTCTGACCTGGATACGGTATTCTTCCGTACGTAACGAGTTCGGTCAGTAATATACCAAAGGACCATACGTCCGATTTAATACTGAATTTACTGTAATTGGCAGCCTCGGGTGCAGTCCATTTAATGGGGAATCGAGCCCCTATTCGTGCCTCATACTCGTCCTCCTTGATGAGCCTTGCCAGTCCGAAATCGGCAATTTTCACGACATTACCATCGGCAACGAGAACGTTACGAGCCGCCAAATCCCTATGAATGTAATTTTGTGCCTCGAGATAAGCCATTCCCGCGGCTATCTGAGCGGACATGTCGATCAATTGTTGAAGCTTCAAGCCACGTCCTTTTCCTAAAATAACGAACGTCATTATTGTCTACGAATCGAAAATCAAGGGGAGAAATACCTTTAGGCGAGGAAAAAAATATGCTGATTTTCATATTTTTTTTTCTTGAAAAAACCAAGATTTCTTCACCATTTTTGGGACTTAGGGTATGATTAATTTTATTTATAATGACTTAATTAATTTGATTACTACTTTTGGCTGCTACATGGTATTTTGTTTGTATTAATTTTTAAAAATGACGGACGTGTGGCACCTTCTTCAGAACTGCATTCTCGAAACTGGCGTGGCATATAGCGTATACATTTTTCTAACCTCATTGTTTAAAATATAACCCTAAATGTTTATTGAAAATAAAAAAAAACGCATTTTCTATTGCAAAATGTAGCCATGTTTTTCGGAAAATTCAATCTTTTTGTTTCAAATCGTACCGTTTAATCGATTTTCAACATTTCTCACTTTTTCTTCGTTCATATTCTTCGTACGAGTGTTAATGAAAGAAAAATCTTCATTTTTTTTCCCGTTTAGAAGACCGCGTGCCATAATTCCGGCATTTTTAAAGATTAATAAAAAAAAGGGTATTTCTTTAGGTAAGCGACTTTTCCGAAAACTATTATCCGATTTCTCTGATAAAATATCATTTATTGGGTTATAAATGATGATATTCACTCGGGGGAAGCTGATATGTTTCATTAGAAAATTTTTACTAGCAAAAAATCGTTAAAAATAATGTCGCATTTTTCAAAAAACCCAAACAAAACCTAATATAGGCGTCGAAATGTTCAAAAATGCCCTGTTTTATCACGTGTTTCCGCGAACTTAAAAACTCCATACCTTTTTATGGGCAAGTGAATTTCGGCTTCCCCCGACTGAATATCGTAATTCATAACTTAATAAATGAGAAAAAAGGAAAATAATAATTTTATGCTCATTTTCCGGAAAAGTCGCTTACCTACGGAATTATAAAAAGAAATACGATGTAACAACCAAAAGTGGTTACGCAACATACTACTTTTGACCGTTTCATGGTATTTTTTAACCCTCCGCGGTCACCCGGGGTCAAAATGACCCCAAGCGCAACTTCAAGCCAAAATTACTATCACAAGTTATTGGCGGCGAAGGCGACTGTCCTGCCTTCTTACGGTGCTTAGGTGTACCCTTTCTAACAAGGGGACAGTACGGCAGTCGGATTTTTGTAATTTTTCGTACTCATGGTACGCGAAGTTCAGAGCTCGAATATTAATATCCCAAAGGAGTTCGACGCCATATTCAGAAATTTTCGAGAAAATTGACTTTGAAGTTTTCGAGCGCACTCTTATCCCACAAAGATGCAACGATATTCACACCGGGCTCGTGGCGTACCCGGTAGCGCTCGAGTCTAGTAATCGCGGGGTCGCTGGTTCGAGTCTCACTTCGAATTTTTTTTTTTTTTTTTTTTTTTTTTTTTTTCATTTTTTTTCAGTTCGCATACCTCCGTCATTTAAATATCCCGATAAATTTTTGTTGTATATAATCACATATTATTATATATAATTAATATAATATATCTATATATGTTTATATATGGACAAAATCCATATATAGTTATTTATGTACAAAATTCATTATAGTTATACATAATTATATATTTTCTCATATATGATCATATATTATTTATATATAACAATAGGTGATTATTTATAAAAAAATAAATAAATAATCCCGGGATGAAAATCATAAAATCTATGCTAATTCACATATATGTAATTATAATTGTCAATGATAAATGCAAGTTTTATTTTTGATTATCTCTTGCTTGAAATTGCGAATAGGCGACGTAAAAATATCCAGTAATAATATTTACATAAACTCCCTTGTAGATTAATAGGAATATAAATAGAAGAATAAATGTTGAAATATGTGAATATAACGCTTGCTCTGGCAACCGTCGATATTGAGAAATCTTCATGAACGTGAATGAAGTTTGTTTTCCGATCGATGTATTGAAAAAAAATTGCGAATGTAACAATGCAGCGTTTGTACGGTGTGCGAGATGCCGTGAAAATTACTGTTTTCCTTGTTTTTACGATGGTTATCACTCTGGCTCGTGTAACATTACACCCGATGTATAAAACAAACGAATACAGACCGAATAATAAAGTATTCAATTCCTTACCCGACGTTTTTCATTTTCATCCTAAAAATGTTGATAGTTATAAATGTTGATACTTGAAAATGTATGTTTATAATCAAGAGATAATTAAAAATATGACTTGCGTTTTTTCATTTAAAAAAATGAAAAAAAAAAAAAAAAAAAAAAAAAAAAAATTCGAAGTGAGACTCGAACCAACGACCCCGCGATTACTAGACTCGAGCGCTACCGGGTACGCCACGAGCCCGGTTCGAATATCGTTGCATCTTTGTGGGATAAGAGTGCGCTCGAAAACTTCAAAGTCAATTTTCTCGAAAATATCTGAATATGGCGTCGAACTGCTTTGGGATATTAATATTCGAGCTCTGAACTTCGCGTACCATGAGTACGAAAAATTACAAAAATCCGACTGCCGTACTGTCCCCTTGTAAGTACAGACTAAGGTCTGGCGTGGAGCTATTTTTTTTCTTAAACTATTTCCCACTATGAAGCTATTTTTCCCTCAAACTATCATATCTCAAGACTGTAACCCGAAAAATTTGGGAAAAAAATTGAAAATTACTAGAGTTGTGATTTTTTTTTTTTTTTTTTAGTAAAAAAGGCCTTTTTTACTCATTGACCGTTTGCTTATTTTTCTCCGCCATTTAAAAATTCGATAAAAATATAATACCGAGAATGCCACATTCGAGGGTGTTAAAACTAATATCCTGAATTTTTATGAGTCATTCGGAACGATACGGTCAACGTGACAATCGTTTGAAACATAGCTGGGGTCAATGTGACCCCCTGTGACCAGCGCGATAAAGTAGCTTTATTTTTTTCTTCATTTAATTAAAAACAAAAATTCAACGAAAAAGTATTTTTAATTTAAAATAAATGTATTATTCGGCACACTTCAGTGGAGTGACGTACTCGGTACACTGGAGGTGTTTGCACCCCAGCGACAAAAACCGTTATTATAAATAAACTATTTAATATTTTAACTCGAATTTTTTTCGGACTTCTTGAAAGCTTCTTTTTCAAAGTAGTGTAGGTTATATAACCGAAAATGTGATTTCAGTATGTTGAAAAAATTAAAATTGCGAATGTCGTGAGGTGCAAACCACCCTCAGGTGACGAATGAGGGTTAACAAATGTAAGCAGTAACAAAACATACCCTAAGTCTAAAAAATGGTAAAGAAATCTGTCCTTAAGGCGAGATATACATTTAGCCAGGAAGAAAATAAGCAATATTGAGGGATTTTTCAAACTAAAAAAGAATTATTCTACAATTATCAAACTTGAGGTATACTTTAATAATATGTTAAAGTATAAGAAACAATTTTTAAAAATTACTTCATCATCAAAATGGCGGAGCTGTGGCAGAGTGTTACAGCAAAGTCGCCACGGGAATTGCCAATCGGCGTGCAGTCTAGCTTTCCGTAGACTTTGATTTGCAAAAAAGTTCAAACATTTTTTCAGTTAGAACATGTATATTTTCTATGTGACGGTAATTAAAATGAAGAAAGTGCAAATTTGAGAAAATGGCATGAATTTACAAAAAAAAATCAACATTTCACGCTACATTTCTGTAAAATGTGGATTTAAAAAGTAGTTTTTTTCCAATTTTTCAACACAATTTCCCGTCCAGTAGAAGGTACCAATATTATCATAATGCGGTTTTGAGAAAAACGCATTTGAAGTTCACGCCCGCTCCGAATCCGAGCGGGGAGGCACAGCGTTGACGAGCTGTAACGTTTGAAGTTTTTCGAATTTCGCTTTGAAACTTTGGGAAAATATTCTACATATATAGTTCTATCGTTAAAAGAAGAAAAAAACGAAATCGATTTTTCGATCTTTGTAAATGTATATCCCGCCTTAAAAAAATATCATATAAATCAGCCAGAGTTGGGCCTAATTCTATTTATAAATACGAATACGAATTTATTCACATCGTGATTTTCATGTGAATATAAATACAAGTTTATTCATCCTTTACTTATGTGTATTCACACGTACGCATACGATAACAATTGTATTCACAAATATTCTGAACATACAAATAAATTCACAGAAAATCACAATTTTTTCTATGAATTTAGTCACAAATAATGTGAATATTTACAAAAAAATCCTGTGAATTAAAAAAATTCATTTAATTGTGAAAAAGTAAAAAATTGTGAATTTTTCTTCTATTCACAAAAAATTGTAAATACAAAAAAAAATCACACAATAAGTTGTGAATTTTTTCGTACTTAAGACAAATTAAAAACAAATTCACAATGATTAGATTAAACTTTACACCATTAGTGAGTTCGTATGTATTTTGAGAGAAAACATTGCCCCAACACAATGTTTTCTCTCAAAATAGGTAAGAACTGACATTTGGTGTAAATTTTAGTATAATTTGAGGAAAACTTGAGGAAATTCACAACTCGTTTTGTGAATTTTTTCATATCTTTAATGTAATATTTGAAACTCACAACTTTTTTTGCAAAAATTCATTTGCCTAAAGGCAATGTTTTTAATTTGTCTCAAATACTAAAAAAAAATCACAACTTATTTTGTGAATTTTTTTGTATTTACATTTTTTTTTTAATCCATTTGCATTCACAGATTTTGATGCGAATTTTTTTTAATTCACAGGATTTCTTGTAAATATTCACATTTTTTTCTGAATATTCACAACTTTTTCGGTGAATTTATTTGTATGTTCGGAATATTTGTGAATACTGCGAACATTGTATTTGCATTCGTATTTACAATAAGTGAATTATGAATAAATTTGTATTTACATTCACATGAAAATCACGATGTGAATAAATTCGTATTCGTATTTATAAACAGAATTACGCCCAACTCTGAAATCAGCAATCTTTTCCTCGCCTAGACCTATCTCCCCCCTTAAATAACGGCGACGCTAACCTTGAAGGAATTCCAGAAGGCTGCCGTTTCTCATCAATTCCGTGATGATGTATATCGGCTCTTCCATCGTACAAACCGCGTACAGCTGTATGAGCTTGATGTGCCGAAGTTTCTTCATGATCTGTGCCTCAGCGAGGAAGTCTTTAGGGTCCATTGTGCCAGGTTTCAGTGTCTTTATCGCGACCGGTGTCGTGTTGTTCCAAAGGCCTTCCCACACCTCGCCGAACTGACCCTGTCCAAGTTTGCGAACAAACTTGAGCGACGAACGATCGATTTCCCATTGATCGCGCGTTCGATGACTGAGCCCCTCGGTCACGGGTTTCTCAACCTGTCGACAGAATCACGTACGGTGGCAAGTCAATGTATGATCGTCGAATAATCCCCCGACTATGTCCCTCCGCCTACTCTCACAAACACTCTTTCCCCAACAGAGAGGGAGAGAGCGCGAGAGCGCGAGAGAAAGCACGCGTATGAAAATTATTTGGCATGGAAGCGCCCTCTTTCCCGCCTCTTTGTGAGTCTCTGGTGCGTTATGAGAGAATGGCGACAATTGCAGCTTGGTGTCGACATGCCTAAAGCTCAATTCATTTTTTATGTCGGGAAATATCTCGGAGACGATGATAAACAGCCATTTTAGAGTTTCGAGCAAAGATTTATTTCCATTCATTGTCTTACCGTCTCTCATGAATAATACGTATTTCATACATGTATATATATATATATATATTAGGTGTAGTAAAAAGAAATCCATCATGTTTGCAATAGATGGCTTTAGTAATCTGTATCTCGCGATGTATAAGTGCGATCGGATTACGCTAGATGGCGTTAGCAAGATTTCGTACTAAAATAAACATCTCAGACAGTTTTGTGATTGCTTGACTCAATATTGTTTGAGCGCGCGTCAAAGATGGCCACCAGCAAAGTGAAAATACGCCATATTTTACAGTGTTTTCTTCGATAAAGACGAAAACGCAAGCCAGGCGGCTGAAAATGTGAATATTGTTTATGGTCCTGATACTGTAACAGCCAATCACGCGCAATTTTGATTTCGTCGATACCGTTCCGGTAATTTTGATGTCAAAGATGCACCACGCTCCGCAAGGCTAATTGTCGAAAATGTCGATAAACAATGGAAATCGTCGAGTCCGACCGTTATGTAAGCACTGTTTCGATCGCCCGGGAGCTAAACATTGCACAAAAAACCGTTTGGAATCACTTGAATAAGGCTTGATAGAAAATGAAGCTCGACGTATGGATGCCACACGAGTTAACGCAAAAAAACCTCATGGAGCGAATTTCCATCTGCGAATCGCTGCTGAATCGCAACAAAATCGACCCATTTCTGAAGCGGATGGTGACTGGTGATGAAAAGTGGGTCACTCATGACAACGTCAAGCGAAAATTGTCGTGGTCGAATCGCGGTGAGCCGGCTCAAACGGTGGCCAAGCCAGGATTGACGGTCAGGAAGATTTTGCTGTGTGTTTGGTGGGATTGGCAGGGAATCATCTACTATGAGCTGCTCCCCTACAGCCAAACTCTCAATTCGGACCTGTACTGTCAACAATTGGACCGTCTGAAGGAAGCAATCACCCAGATGCGGCCAGCTTTGGCCAATAGGAGAGGAATTGTGTTCCGTCAGGACAACGCCAGGCCACACTCATCGATAGTGACTCGCCAGAAGCTCCGGGAGCTTGGTTGGGAGGTTCTTATGCATTCGCCTCATAGTCCGGATCTGGCACCAAGTGATTACCACCTGTTCCTGTCTATGGCGAATGATTTTGCTGGTGAACAATTCGCCTCAAGAGAAGCTTGTGAAAATCGACTGTCACAGTTTATTGCTAATAGAGACGAGGGTTTCTACGAGGCGTAATGAAATTACCTTCAAAATGGCAACAAGTTATCGATCAAAACGGTGCACATTTGACCTAAATCGGTTCGTTCTAACTGTGCCAAATAAAGCCTTCAAATTCATGCAAAAATAATGGATTTCTTTTGACTACACCTTATATGTAGTTAATTATTCACGTGTATATATACTCAGTTTATTATTTTTGTTTTCTTTTTCCCTCTAGGAACTCGGACCTCTTTATCTATACGTCAAGAATGTCTGTTCGTGTTTGTGTGTATGTGTTTGTGCGTGAGCAAAATAGTAGACACAGAAGGACATACGTATAAATTCGTATCTCTGAGATTTCTCTATACATGTATAGCTCACACGAGTCTTAATTCAGTCTCGTTCGCAAGTTTGCAGTCTTATCGTACGCGTTAAAAGACTCGTTAAAATTTATCAGAAAATATATCTGGCTTGGATATACAGAGACGGAGATACTCTTCTTCTTCTTCTTCTTCTTCTTCTTTTTCTTCTTCTTCTTCGGTTTGTTTGGGTTCGGTACAAAAGAATAATTACGGTTAGTCGCGATGTTCGCAATCGCGATACCTCGGCGCCGAGGCGTCGAGAGCAAATAAATAATTTCGTCTCGATTAATGATCAATTTGAAGCACCGTGTAGCACCGTGTCGTTAGTCGCAGATTTGATTGAAAATCTGAACGATTAGCGACAGGAAGATCCCTTACGAACTAAAACCGCCGGTCCGTACGAAGAAAGTCTAATTTCTCTGAAACATTATGCCGTATACGACTGGCTTGTGCTTTATATCCGTCCAATAATCAACAATAGTATGTAAGTGCGTGCATGATTGCGTGCGGTGCGTGCGTGCATGCGTACGACGTGCGTTACGAATCCAAGAAGGGAATGAACGATTACGAGAGGATTGTTGTTTTTTTTTGTTTCACGGATAAGAGGGTCCAATAGACAAATGAAAAATTTCGAGTAGTATTCCATTATTTCGGACATAAAATTTACCAATAAAATCCAGCGGGAGGTAGGGCAAGCAATAACAGAGAAACGAACACAGTCTAATCAGAGATGGCAAAATTCATATTCATATCGATCTATCGAAACGAAAGCTCATATCCTTTTTACTTTTAACGGGCTACATCTATCTGGGTGGATCGACAAAATGCATTTTCCAAAGTTAGTTTTATATTATTCACCTTTTATTCACCAAAGTTATTTTTGTATTATTTTATTTTATCACTTTACTAGTTATTTTTATATTATTCAAACTCCATTGAAATATTTCCGAAATTGAATGAGGTACAGATTGTAACAGTCGACCGGGCGAGTGGTCGAAGCACCATACTTCAACCTTTCAGGCGGGAGTGTGAATTATAAGGTCCGAAAAATCATTTTTTTTTTTCAATTGCTTAAATCGATAGATAAACTATCCAAAGTTACAGAGGCTAATTGTAAATATTTTCGAAGATACAAGGCCAAAAGCAGAGAAGAATTTGATATTGATATCACCTCCTATTGAACACTTTGAAGCGCGTTTTCTTTAGTTTTCATTTTCACGATTTTTCCAAATTGGCGGGCGTGATAGCAAAAAAAAACCAAACAACCTATTGAATCAAACCAACGTTTATTTTCTTCAGTATGAAAATCTCTTCAAGGTGAATTAAAAGAGTCGTCGAAAAAGTGCTTTTAAATCATTTTTATAGCACGTTGAAGTGTTTAACACATTTTTTTTTTTCAAATCTGCAAAAAGTTATAATTTCACGATTTTTTCAACGTTCCTTAAGGGGCCAGTCCAATTTGAAAATTTCAAAAAATCGTTTTTTTTTACTGTTTTCGAAAGTAAATACATTCAGAAATATTGTGTCAAAATAGGTGCAGGAATTGCCGATTGAGTTTAGGTAAGAGTTTTTCATAGTATAAAATTCAAACGCGTTTTTCTCGAATCAACGTTTTCAAAATCTAGCTCCATCGTGTCTCTAAAACTAATAAACCGATTCTCTTGAAATTTCAACCACATATTGTAAACATGATTCGCAACAAGATGACCCTTGATGGTTTTAAAATTTTGATTTTTACCCTCTTTTTGCGAAAAACTGCGAAAAAACGCGTAATTTTTAATACTTTTTTCGTTTTTCATCTGCCATTTTTTTATTTTTTGATGAAACTTCATATCCGAGTCATTTTGTAGCTGGTATCATACTGCATCTAATGGACTTTGATTTTTTTGTTTTGTTTCGGACAAGCCGTTGCCGAGTTGTGATGGAGCTACCTAGCACACCTATTTTTGAAGCGTTACGTTAAACTATCGTTTTTGTACTTAAAAATGAATTGAAATGAATTACATTTTTTTCAAATGTATCTCAAGACTTTATTTATCAAGCTCTTTATAAAGTATTTCAAGACTTATTTCAAGACTTATATTTATCAACTTTTATATTCATATCTTTTATAAAATCCTCAAAAAAAATCGTGAAAATAACCTTTTTTTCGTGGCCCCAAAGTGGACTGGCCCCTTAATTCGCCCAGAAGAAAAATATATGACAATTGAAAAATTTATTGGTTTATTTCGTTCAGTCAAGAATTACGAGCTGCAGTTTTCCCGCCGATTGGGGACTGCAGTGGAAAGCCGCACATGGAATAGGCTGATAAACCTGCAGTCATTTATTGTTTCGTGTTGAACATTTCTTTTTTATACATTTCAAATATAGGCTCAAAGTGGGAACAGTGGCAACAGTGGGTACACTGAACCTTTTCTGGTACTCAGAAGTGAACATGTATATATGTGCGTCTTTTTCACATTAGAACCACCCTCGGATGCCAATAGGTTTGAACCTGTGTGTGTCCCTCCCGCGCAATTCGTTTGTGAAAGGTGATTTTATATTATTTTTGGTGTCAAAAGTTGAAAAACCAGCTGAATTTGTATGTTTTTTGCTTCTTTACCTATCGCAGTTATGTACGAAGTTATTGTTCTCCCGCAATGTACAGCTATATTGCGGTATTTGAGCATTGTCTTTGTTAACCTAACAAAAATAGAAACTTGTCAGTACCCGCTTTAGAAAAAAAAAGAGCGGGTCGGTACACAGTGGCTCAATTTCTCGAGGTACACAGAGGTAAGTCATAATATGAATATTTTCGCATTGTGATTTAGATAGGTACTGGTACTACCTCATTAGGTAGGTACTCATTGTTGATTAATATTCAATAAATAATTGTGATTGATCTCATAATATGCTGTCTTTTTTTTATTAATTTTTCAATATTTTACTGTACAATAGTCCCCATTGCATAGAGAAAAGCACTCCATTACCTACAAGTGTACAGTGGATCAGGGTAATTTTCTTCAAATTTTTCTTGATTTTGAAATTTTGTTTGACTGTGAAATTAGGCATGTTTCACTGTGTGCACCCCCAAGTACACAGTGAATCAAATCCCATTTTTTTAAAATGGTTATTATCTCAATATCTATTGGGTTAGGTCGTTTAGTGTCTTTTAACAAAATGAAGCCATTGAACACACCTCACGTTTAGTCAGGGTTTCATTGAGATTGTGTGAACGGTTAAGCAGCTATAGACCTCTGAAAAAAATTAACCACCGATCCCACTCTGATCCTACGTGAAAAGAAACCTGAATGTTTACTGCGCTCACTTGTTTTTTTTTCTCTTCTAAAAAAATTCCGAAAAAAGTCTTGTTTGGACCATCTAATTCAGTCTCCCGCCTTAAACGAGTTTTCATCGAAACATGTTTTCAAAATCGGTGGACATGATATCTCGAGAACCACCCAATGGATTACTTCCAAATTTACCGAAAATACGACGAGAAACATTTCAAAGTCGTTGACGATCTCACTTTTTGAAAATCGATCTTCATTTTTTAATAGTTACGTAAACCTGTCGACTTCTTTTCAGATTTTCTAAGCTCGAGTTTCAATTCGTCGCCACGTTGTTAAAAAACATTATTTCAACATTCGTCGATCGTCAACGACTCGCGTTTATTGTCAACTTGAATAACCCGTTTGGTTTTTAGATTTCGGATGGACCGTTTGAGCTGGAGAGCGTCCACGGCCAAACATCGCGAAAAATTTCATCTCCCGGCGGCCATGTTTTTGTTGTTTTTCTGTACTTTTGGTGATATTTTTCAGTCTCTCAATATATGTGCCTTTGTGAACAAAAATTCGGTTCTTTTTTCATCGACCGTTTCCGAGAAATAAAATTCGGATTTTGTCCATTTTTTTCGGGCCTCTAGGTAGATGTGGCCCCTTACTTCTATGTTTTTCAAAATTGATTTCTTCCTTTTCTCGACATATTCATTCTCACAAAGCACAGTCTAGGCGGAGTTTGGACAGCGCTTTCGCGATTTATTTCTCCGTGCAGAGGATCGATATAATTCGCAGGGCACGTCTCTACACGAAGCAGCTATCGGGCGGAAAAAACAGAGAGGAAAACACTCGTCTTTCGCATGCACAGCAGGTTCTGTCTAAACTCCGTTTAGACGCGAGAAATCTGTATTGTTTTTTTCTTCGTCTCACGAGTCTCCATCGTCGGAGACATTGACTTGTTTTGAATTTTCAAATTTACGACCACGCTTAGCGAGGAATAATGGATATTTATTGTTTACCTGGACACAGGGTTTGCACAGATTGACGCAGAGGCCGTCGGCTTCTTTGCTGTAGTGCTCGACGAGATCTTGAAGATTTCTGAAGGTCGTTCGTCTCGCGATGAAGAAACCACCCTCGTCCAGCTGACGAATACGATAGTGCTTGACCGTGTCGCCGTCTCGGACTGAAAAGAGCATCTTTCGTTACATTATCTTTCATTCTTTGCGGTATCGAAGTTTGCATCGTTGTAATGCAACGAATCATTTTTTTTCCTATTTCCTAATTTTATGAGGCAAATTTGAGGTGCGACAATGAGACAAAGATTTTTGAGGATTCTTATTTAGCGATCTACGAGCTGAATCTGCAAAATATGATTTTAGATAACAATGAAAATAAGAATATTAACCCTTCGCGATCACACGTTCTGGCTATAACACGTCACAGGGGGTCGCAACGATCCCAGCCCCATTTCGAAAGATTGCCGCGTTGACCGTAGCGGTCCGAATGACTCATAAAAATCAGTATATTAGTTTGAACATTCTAGAATGTGGCATTCTCGGTTTTATATTTTAATCTCATTTTTTCAAATGGCGGGAAAAAATTACCAAGTGGTAAATGCCTGAAAAAGCCCTTTTTTACTGAAACAAAATCTTCAATGCTCTCTTGCAATGTTCAATTTCTTTCATAAAAATTTAGGGTAATGTTCTTGAGATATGATAGTTTAAGAAAACAAATATTTCTATAGCGGGAATTAGTTGAAGGAAAAAAATAGCTCCACGTTGGACGGAGTCTGTACTTAGAAAGGGTACACCAAAGCACCGTTAGAAGGCAGGCTAGTCGCCTTGGCCGCCGATAACTTGTGATTGTAATTTTGGCTTAAAGTTGCGCTTGGGGTCATTTTGACCCCGGGTGACAGCGGAGGGTTAAAAAAATATTTCGTTGCATCCCAACGATGAAAACGACAATATCTTTCATTCTTTTCTATACTTACATTCCATAGGGCGTCTCAAAATGACCTGCCATTTTACTTTATTAATAAAAGCTATTATTTATTTGGAAAATACGAATATTTTTATTTCAAGAAAAGAAAACACACATGGATGTTGTGTGTGGAAGACAATATCCGATAAATGGCCGCTCCCTGTTTGCAAACGTTGACGCTTTTGACGAAATTTTCAATAACATTTTGGCATATTTGCCGACTAACTTATTGGCCCCTTGAGCGGCATTGACGCCATGTGGCGCACATTTTTGTGGTGCCGGAAGTGGCATTGACGCCATATGGCGCACATCGATTATTTTGTGATTGGGTCGAACGATTTTCGCGAAATTTGGTACTCGGGGGTTTTCGAGATCGGGGATTACGAAACCGCCCTCAAAATTCAGAAATTCAAAATGGCGGATCCAATATGGCGGACCATCATAGAATAATTCACTCGATTCCCATGATGGTTCGTATTACGAGGTTTTCAAGGTCGTTGATTACAAATACGCCCTCAACATTCACAAATTCATAAATGGCGGGTCCAATATGGCGGAGCAAAATACTCGGTGTTGCGGGGTTTCGGAGGTCGCTCATTGCGAATCGGCTTCCAAAATTCAGAAGTTCGAAATGGCGGATCCAATATGGCTGACCAAAATGCAAAAATTTATATGGATCGAATGAAACTCGGTACTCGGCGTTTTTAAGGCCGCTGATTACGAATCCGAACTCACAATATATAAATTCAAAATGGCGTATCCAATATGGCGGACGCAAATTCAAAACTTGAAATGATTGGGATGAACGGTGATAGGAATCGGCCAAGGTGACTAACAACAAAAGTTAGGTAATGTTTCAGAGGATTCGCGTGATGTTTCTTCAGTTGTCCTCATTCGAAAAGTCGAATGTTTTATCGTTACTTATCGCCCTTATCACTCATCCAAATTGAATCAGTTTTGCATTTTGGTCCACCATATTTTATTCAATAATATGAATTTTCAAATCTTTAGTAAAGGTTCGTAACCAGCAGCCTCGAAAGCCTTCAAATACCAATTTCCATGCGAATCAAGTACATTTTTGCATTTAGGTCAGCCATTTTGAATTTATGAATTTCGGGGACAGATTCGTGATTGAAGACCTCGAAAAGCCCCGGATGCCGATCTTTATTTGAATTAAATTAATTTTGAATTTTTATCCGCAATTTTGAATTTCTGAATTTTGTCCTCAAATTCGTAATCAGCAACCAAAAAAAACCTTGGGAGCAATGTTTTGTCAAAATTGAAGTACATTATTTTTCCGCGTTTGGGGCACAAACAGTGAAATTTTTCTTGCCGCTCAAGGGGTTAATGGTGCGTCCAATTGCTTCCTTGAGCTACGGAATGGTCTGTGGATCATTGGCAATCCAGACGGTCAAAATGATTTCTTTCGATTTTTTTATTTGTACTGACTCTCTAATTGACTTGAAGCTATAGGAAGTGTTTTGCGATGCCTATGTGTCATAAAATATTGGGTAAAAGAATACAAATATATTAAAAATTTTAATTTTAATTTTTCTCTAACACTAAACTTAATATAATTTATATAACTAATATGATGACGAGTGCCATGGCTTTTCGTCCCGCTCAATCCCTGTGTCTTCAGGAACCTCCTCTGAGTCTGAATTTGAGTCATCTTCAGAGTCAGATTCAGCGGGAGTCATCAATTCAATTGCATCCTTCGCGAACGGCATAGTTTTTTTTTGGGGTTGGTCTCATGCTGGTGGTCAGTGGGTGAGTTTAATAATAGTCTGTTTATCACGTTAGGTTAATCTAAATTTTCAATATCAAAACTCTATTTTTTTCACTATCATGGTTGTTCACCCCTGACTCGGAGAAGTGCGGATAAGTGCGGCTGATTCAATGACGATTATATTGTACAAATTGTCATCTCGCAATAACAATTGAAATAATGACCGGGACGAACCCGGGAATACAATACATTTACGTATTCACAATTGGCACAGCGTCGATGTTTACTATGCAAGTGACGTCATTGAAATGTAAAATTTAAATGCAATTTTATGGCACTAGTCGATATCATAAAATAGAAATAAAAATTCTAGCAGTTTGTTACCATCAAATGATCACATTGTGACACCTTTCGAAAAAGGCTGTGATACCCTGTTCTCCGTGACTAAACCTCAATACTTCCTGATGCCAGTTGTCGAAGATCAGTACTCTATGTTCGCCACAAAGAAAAATGGCGCGCAATTAAAAATGTCAGGTCATGTTGAGACACATGGGAATAATGTTTGAAAACACTGGAACTGGAGTGAATGTGTGAGAATAAATTACCCGAAAGGGAATAATCGTTGTGTCGGCTCTCCGAGTCTCGAATCAAGAAGGCCCCGTGATCGTTCTCCGGGAGGAGAAGCTTCTTCTCGGCTTCGATTCTCTTGATCTTCCTGAAGTACCATCTGCGAAAGACACGAAGAAAAAAAGGCGTTTGACTTCATGCTCGCTCGAGCTCGCAGCTGGATGGAGAGTGAGAGCTCTCGAGCAGCAAAGTATTAACGAGTCTCTCTCGGGGGGAAAGCTCGCCGATCGTTCGCTGACCGTTACGCTAAAATCCTAATTAACACGGTGAAAATGCAATCGAGAAAAGTGTGCTGATAAATCATTTTTTTTTTAACGAATGCATCTGTGCTGGACGTGCTGTGCGGAGCATGCGTTACTATCGTCCTGTATCGTACTCATGACAAATTTATCGTATTCTACGATGTACGTGTTGCTTGTAGGAAATTCATTATTCGGTTGAAAATATAAATAATTGTACTTTCTGCAGTAAATAAAAATAAACTGTAATAAGTTTTAAAAAATACATTCCAGGAGAAAAGTTTTTTTTTATTATTTTAGCCGGCAAACTCATAGGAGTTTTATTCCGCGATATATTCGGCAATTTGTCCAAACGGGCGATGTTGTGAAACGAAATTTCTCTCCTCAAAAGATAGAGAAAGAAACTGGCGCGACAGAGCAAGTTAATGGCTAGAATAATTTCATATCGAGGCAAATTTTACTGCATCTTGTACTTGAGATAAAAAATACTTTGTTAATAGTACTAAAAAAATGGAAACTTGCACACTGCTGATCATTTTAATGTTCGCATGGTTGAAATGCAATGAAAATTAATTTCTTTAGAATTACTCAATTTTTCATGACGTTGAAGTTTGCATCGTTAAGGGAAACTTTGTCCCGGATTGAGCAGCGGGAGATGTTAGCGGCTCAACATGAGCAGCTAGAAGAAGAGGAGGGATGCCTCTATGGACCAGGCATTGCCGATTAGCGGTAATTACAAACACATTTGTGTAAACACATTACAAAACTTTAAACGCGTTTTTCTCGAAAACACGTTTTTAAAAATGGCTGACATTCTCCTGACCGCTGTAATTGACATATCGACCTGAAATTTGGAGAGTATACTCAGAAAATATGTCTTCACGGAATGACGGATCGTTTTTTCGATAGATACATTTTTGCATTTATTGTTTATCTTTTTATGCGAAAAAAAAACGCGAAAATTCGATTTTTTTTTAATTGCCGCCATTTTCCGAAATTTGTACTAAACGAAAAACCCATCCGTCATTCCATGACCAAAGGGTCACAGATTGATAATATGCTTTGAATTTGTGTTTCAGATCAACAAAGAGGGGGCAGTGATGTCAGCCGTTTACCTCCCGCGATTTGAGGACCTGTTTTCGCGGAGCTGCAACGGCCGCCACTTTGGTTTTTTTTCAAAAAAAATGTTTTTGAACGTTCTGTATATCATGAATAAAAGCAAGAAAAAAACCGCACTCAAAAAGCTTTACTCGTTTCCTTTAAAAAAAATAAAATGTAAACACCTGAAATATGGCACTCCAAGGACAAAGTCTCCATTAAAATGATACCTTTTTTCATTTCTTTATTTTTGCCATTACGCAAAGCCTTTTTCCAAATTGAGGTCGTAAATTTGTAATAGTGTTGAAGTTCGAATCGTTGGAATGCGACGAAATTTTTTCTGGATTTTCAAATTTCTTTATTTGTATCACTATGTGAACTTATTTTGCAGGTTTAGGTTAAGCATCTTAACCTAAACCTAAATAAGGATCTTCAAAAATGTTTCAGTGATTTTCGTAGCCTAAATGAGCAAAAAAATTAGGTAAGAAGGAAAAAAAAAATTCGTTGCATCCCAACGATGCAAACTTCGATACCATCAATTCTGATGAGAATACGTAGAAACGTTTAGGCGATTTTCACAACCTTAATCGGCCAACAAAAAATTGAGTAATTAGAAAAATAAATTTTCATTCCATTCCGAAGAAGCAAACTTCATCTTCATAATTTATTGACAGATCTAGGCTGTGAAAAACACTCGAACGATTTTTAGGGTCCGTATTAAAGATCACGATAGCAAAGTCTGCATCGTTGGAATACAATGAAAATGATTCTGCTTTAACTACAACTTCTTCAATTATCCAATTATTCTTCTCCAAGGAATTTGTGCTACGGAAATTTGAGAAAAGTGTCATTAGGATCTTTAGCAGAGATGTGCACGAAAGTCAGCAACAAAAGATTTCGGGTGATAAAAATAAATGAATGAAACAATTCTAAGGGAATTTCCGTTGCATTCCAATGGCGCAAACTTCCGTACCATCATTGCTCCCTCAAATGAAATTCGGAACTTTGAACGCTGCGACGGTTTAAAATTCCGAATTTGAATGTTCCGAAATTCAAGATGGGACCGTGTTGAAATTCCGAACTTTGAATGGTCAGAACGCTCGAAACTCCGAATGAATTTTACACGAAAGACCAAAATTCCGAAAATCTTAACACCGTCAAAATAATTCGGCTATGGAAGTTTTAGAAGTTTCAAAATTTTCAATAAATCGACGAATTATTTCACGAATTTTTTTTTATTAAGAAGTGATTTTGCGTCAATTTTTGAATTTGTCTAGACAATGTTATACGTTCTACATCATTTACAGCCAACTATGTAGACTTTCGCTGGCATGATCTTGACATGAGGGCCGGGTTGAAATTCCGAACTTTGAATGCGCCGATGGTTTAAAATTCCTGGTTTTAATGTTTCGAAATTACAAGGTTGGTCAAGATTATGCCTTCTTAATAAAAAAAATTCTTGAATTAATTCGTCGATTTATTGAAAATGTTGGATCTTTTAAAACTTCCAGAGCCGAATTATTTTGACGGTGTTCAGATTTTCGGAGTTTTGGTCTTTCGTGTAAAATTCTTTCGGAGTTTTGATCTTTCGGGGTAGGATATTTTCGGAGTTTTGAGCGTTCTGGTCATTCAACGTTCGGAATTTCAACTCGGCATTTTGTTTCATTTCGCTCACAAAGCTTGCTCCATGAGCAAGCTAATTTTGTTAAATGAGCTTCCTTATAGAAAATAAAATTTGCAAGGGAAATAAAATTATGTATTTTAATAATATGACGACGAAATTGCTAAGCATCGCTACGCTGAATTAATTTTTCGTATCACAACTTTGTGCGCACAAAAATGAATCTAAAAGTTTTTATTTTAAAGAAACTTGTTGCCCAACGGAGAGATTCCTGAACATTTGCACTCCCTTAAAATCGAATCCTCCAAAGGATTCAATAAATGTTTAATCCTGATGCTTTTTGTATCATACACTAGTTGGACAAATGTTCCAGCGATCTATAATTAGTTAAAAGTAATGAGAGCAGAATGTACGATTTATTTGCAATGTTGAACGAAAATGTTCCATCAATTTTCGAAAATACAATACGGACTCAGGTATGACGTTGAAGTTTGCATCGTTGGAATGCAACGAACATGATTTTTCTTTGTTTCTCAAATTTCCTTTGGCAGATTTGAGCTACGAAAATCACGCGAATATTTTTTAACTTCCTGTTCAGCGATTTACAAACAAATCTGGGAAATATTGTTTTGGATAATAATGAAAATGAGAAATTGAAGAGAATTTTTGTTGCGTTCCAACGATGCAAACTGCACCCCCGTACGGATGTACCCTATGTAATACATGAAACATTTGCATCGTTGGATTCCAATGAAAATAAATATATCTGAACTGTTGCGATTTCTTTCAGCAAAATTTGCCAAAATCCTCCAACCATTTTACGAGATACTTATTCCGAGATTTACAGTATGAAACTGTCAAAAAATGATTATCCATCATAATAAAAATAAGGAGATGGAAACATAAAATAAAACTTTCATTGCACTCCAACAATGCAAACTTCAACATCTTTGCAATACTTTATTCTCAAACGAAAATGTATCCCAACAGCTTAAATTTTAACATAATTGCAGCACATGAACGTTATTTCTGAAAACTTTAATTCGTTAAAAATCTAAGCCCTATTAGCGATTTTGACATTTAAGGAATCTTCTCACGTAAAATGCTAAAAAGGCTATTTTCGTGATTTTTTTTGACAGGTTTATATTATAGATATTGATATAAAGCTTGTTACACTTAATAAATACACTTTCGAAATACATTAAATTTTTTTTTATTTGTGCCACTATATGTCGACGAAAATGGTAGTTAAAAAAATGTCCTAAAAAATGGTAGGTCTGCGCTGTTGATGAAATCTTGTAGATGAATCATCCGAAACAAAAAATCAAACGATTTTAAATTCAGAATGTTAATGGCCATAGCGGATATTGTACGATTTTTTATTTATGCAAAAATATCAAAATGGCATACATTTTTCAAAAAAAAAAAAGGTTTTCCCACCGTTTTTGGCCACAAAAATAGTAAATATCACAATTAAAAAAAATCCTTTATATGCGCTATAGCTATAGTTGTAAGGAATATGTGGGTAAAATTTTATAAGGTTCGGTTCAGTAGTTTCGAAGATTTCATCAACAAGCCGTCGAAAAACGTTGTTTTGAGAAAAACGCGTTTAAAGTTTGTTTAAGTTACATAAATACATTTTAAAAAAAATTTAATGTTAGAAATACATTTAAAAAAAAATTTAAATGTATTTCGAAAGTGTCTTTATTAAGTGTAACAGCTTTTATATAAATATCTATAATATAAACCTATCAAAGAAAATCATGAAAATAGCCTTTCTAGCGTCTAAAGTGAGAAGACCCCTTAATTCGTAGATACCTTGTACGATACTCTGTTTCCGGCCAAAAGTACAGAAAGTGCGGGACTAAAAGACATTTTTTTTACTACCTCAAAATCTACCAAATGTCGCTAAACTCATTTAGAACATAGTTCCTACGATATCGTATTGGTGTGCGAAAATTCAACGAGGTACCTTAAGCTAGTAGTCTCGCCACAGTCACGTTGAAAAGTTTATTCTCCGCTCAATCAATGAAAGTTTCGAAATATTGCAAAATACTTTTATAATGTAGGTTCTACATCTTATCAGTATGTAAAAATTCATAAAGTATAACAACGTTCCCTCCGCCACCTAACCCTCACTTTTGTATCAGACTATCCATTCCGGCTACTACAGCGTAGACACTCTCCGTATACGGATATGCAGACACTACTGTAGTCTAGCGAGCGCAAAGATCGGGGCAATGTCGCAAGCCCAGCGAATTTTTGTCGTGATATTTAGAATAAACGGAAATGCAAAATTTGAGGGGTGGGTGGAATAATGGAACAAGTGCGACATAAAAGCAAATTTGCCACACGAAAAACGATCGTCAAAAATAGAAAAGCGGTCGAACATATGACCCGTGCAAAAAGGATAAACGAAAAGAAGAACCATGTAGAGGTTATGAACAACGAAAATGTGGGACATCGTATCGTGAAACGTTGAATTGATAAATTTCACTTCGATTAACTCATAGCACAAGTTTTTATTGTTTCAACGAATTTTCCATTTTTATATATTTACTAATTTTGATCTAGCAATATATATAGTAATATAAAAAGTATAAAAAATCTGCCGCGTCTCTAGATACATTTTCTACCGACGAACGCGCCGAAGGCTTGCAGCGCTGCCAGATCACTGGCTCTAGTCTGCTGCAGTCGCTTCGTGGCGCTAGCGTCGCTAGACATTGCTTAATTTAAATCGCTATATCTCTGAAACCAGACGGTCAAAATTTATAATTTTTTTTTATCCACTTCGTCATATGTTCCTCTGTAATAGACATTTTTTAAGGAAAATTCTGTAGAAAAGTTTCGACGTTATTGCATGATATGTGAAATTTTCCATCGGCCCCATAAGAACACGTGTAAAACCGTGCAATCTTTGATTGCCAATATCTCGAATACAGAACGGTGAATCTTTTTGGAAGTTTCCAGGTGATCACTTAATAGTATCTTGAATGTGTCCTCAAGATAAAATAAAAATCTATATAAAACCGTCTTGGCGAAACTACTACCATAGAAACTGTCGCAGTTTTTTCATGTACAAAAAAAGCCACTACCCACGGATGCGTAAATATTTTCAAATGTTATTTTTGTATTTATGATATTATGGATTCGGAATTCGGAACACGTGTCCACTAAAATAAAAAATAAAATGAAGCAACGAAAGCAAAGCTCCGTAAGAGAGTAAAATCTCTGAATAAAAAAATCGAGCAATAATATGTTCGTCAGTCAAATATTACGAAGTTTGAATTTCACTTGTAATTCATTTTTACCAACCCGCATTGCCATGTGTTCGCTATCATTTTGTTATCCGATAAATTGGTCCACCGATTCTTAAGGCGGGATATACATTTAGACATGAAAAAAATATTATTTTTAGGGTGTATTAAAAAATATTATTAGGGTGGCGAATTAAAAAAAATATAAATTTTATTTTATTATTATAACTATACATTTTATTGTTATGATTATTTATTTTATTATTATTATTAAAAATATAAATTTTATTATTAGGGTGTCTAATATTGACCTGAACTGAAATTGCATGACATTTAAGGATTTTTAAGGCAAGGAATGGGGATTTTTTCATGACTCTTAGTATGACTTTCTGGCATAGAAGTATACTTAATGATTCTACAGGGCGACCGATTTTCTAAATTTTTATATTTTTATTTTGCTCTTTCAAACAGATGTGTGCTGTATGCCAATAAAAAGTATACGGAATAAACGAAAAGTCACCAAACTGTACAATTCCATATGTAGTAAAAAAAATGTGAGACAAACATAATTTCAAGATTGCTGTAAAGAAATATATTTTGGGAACATCTCGAAAAATATTACGTACATTTAGAAACTTTGAGTAATATCATCTAGTCGCTTTACACGAACAACAAAGAAAAACTAATATATGTTGAGACAACGCATCATTTTCTTTTACTTTCTTCTATTTTATTTTCTATCGATTCGATATTCGCTTCTCTATCGACAAGTACCACAAAGTTAGTTCATATTGAGTATAGACTCAACGATAATTTGGTAGGGTATAATAATTCAGGTAGACTGGTAATTTTTCATGACATTTCATGACTCTTTCAGGGTCGAGTGTAATTTCATGACATTTGAGATTTTTCATGACTTTTCAGGTCAGTAGACACCCTGAATAAGCAATATTGAGGTATTTTGTAAACTAAGAAATAATTATTCTACAATTATCAAACTTTAGGTATATGCAAATTGAAGAAAATGGCACGCATTTACAAAGAAAAATCAACATTTCACGCAACATTTCTGCAAAATGTGGATGAAAAAAGTAGTTTTTTTCTCAATTTTTCAAAAACAATTCTCGTCAAGTAGACGGTACCGATATTATCAATATTTCTACCAAGTTTCAACTCAATCGACTTAATAGTTTTCGTGTAATCCTGCACGCCAATTTGGACAATGCAGTTTTGAGAAAAACGCGTTTGAAGTTCACGCCCGCTCCGAATCCGAGCGGTGAGACACAGCGTTGACGGGCTGTAACGTTTGAAGTTTTTCGAATTTCGCTCTGAAACTTTGGGAAAATATTCTACGTATATGGTTCTATCGTTTAAAGAGAAAAAAAGAAATCTATTTTTTTATCGTTGTAAATGTATATCGCGCCTTAAGGCAGGATTCTACTTTGAAACTTTGAAAAAAAAAATTTTTTTTACATTTTTCGAAAGCAAATATGTTCAAGAATGTTCGGTCAAAATTTTATAAAGTTCCAAGCAGTCTAACTATCCTTTTTCGCCTTTCGAACGCACCTACCTGAGCGCGCTATTGTGACCCGCCCGGCGCGCGGCCCGGACTCACCAAAACTTTAAACGCGTTTTTCCTCGAAACGACATTTTCAAGTACCGTGGTCGTGATAACTCAAAAAGTACTGAACCGATCCTTATGAAATTTGGAACACATATTCTATATGTGTGTACCAACCGACCTAACTACAATCAATTTAAAATTTTGATTAGAACTATTTTTTTATTGCAAAAAAAGACCCAAAAAAAACGCATTTTTTTTTCGTATTTTAGCCGCCATTTTGTTAATTTTGCACGTATATAAAATATTCTAGTTAGGTCGGTTCCTGAAGACATACTGAACATGAAACTATTTGATTTTTTTGTTTCAGACCATCCGTCGGGAAGATTTCACGACCACGGCAACGGTACCTGCTTTTCGAGGCGTTGGCTTTAAACATATTTTACGTGTACAAAAAATGAATAAAATACATTAAAATTTTTTTTTTATGTACTTAAAGAGTGTATTTATTGAACAGTTTAAACCCCATATCGATATCTTTAATAGTATTCTCAGAAAAAATTCACGAAAATAGCGTTTTTTTCATGGTTTCAAAGTAGAATCCTGCCTTAAAAGCGGCAATCGTTTGTGAGACGATGTTCGCCCAGTATCATTTAAATATAGCAAGTGGTCCGGAAATCGCTAATACAGTCGACATTATATCGGAGCATTGTGGCACAGATACATTGAAATTTTCGATAGAGGGTATATGGAAGATAATAATTCAATGCAAATTGAGAGAAAGTCTTCACTTAGAGAGTCACCGTATTACACAGGCCAAGTTTCAAGGTCGCCGACTATTCCAGTTTCATAAGTACAATCTCCTAAGGAATTTTGAAACCAGACACTCGAAAAACGAAAAATTCTCAAAGAACGGTGTATCGTGAAAAATGCGTGGAAAAATGACATATTTTCCATAATTAGTTTTTACAACTGGTCCGTTAATAGAATTACCGAATTATTAGTATTTTTAATTCTGTTTATTCGACGAGCGTAGAAAATTGGTAATGAATTTTCCAACAATCTGGAATCTCGTTCGAAAACTAAAAAATGCTCAGATCACACGAAGTAGAGTATATTACGATGTTAAAGGGCTATACCAGTGTGACACTTTAAAAAAATCGATTTTTTTTTACCTTTTTCGACAGTTTATACTTTCGAGAATATTATTATCATTTATATAATTTATATCAATATTATTTTATCTTGCAAAAATCGATAGTTAAATCTTTAAACGCGTTTTTTTTCGAAATGGGATTTTTCAAATTTGCTGACATTGTAACTCAAAGAGCAATTATCCGATTGACTTGAAATTTGAACTGAGTACTCTTGAATATATTTGCTCTACAATGACGTAGGATATATTTGATTGGATGAAAATTGACGATTTGGCATTGAAAAAAACGACCATTTTATGGGCAAAAAAACAGACTTTTTTCATAACTACGCCATTTTGTTAGATTTTGATATTTATCGAAAATCCTACGTCATTGTACAGGAAATACCTTCCAGTTTAACGACATTTTTTCCTTTCTCGGTTTCAGCTAATCAATCGGCCGGAATCATGTCAGCAGTGGAGAAACTTTTTTTTGGCGCCTCCAAAGGCAGCGCATAAGTCGCTTGGATCTCAATATTTTCATATGAAAAAATTATGTAATTTAGGTCAAATGTAGCCAAATATATTCTTCATTTTCCGAAACATTTAATGGAGTACTTTTCTTCCAAAAAATTCCCGAAAATCATCCAAATTTTTCAGCGTTCACACTGGTATGGCCCCTTAAAGTTTGCATCGTTGGAATGCAACGAGAATTCTTTTTTTTTTTCATTATTTTTTTCAATTCTTTCATCATACCAATTCTTATCCTGCAAACTCAGGCTGTAGATTTTTTACGAGGCTCCTGAAAAACGGTTGAGTGATTGTTGTAGCCTAAATAGGCGAAAAAAAAATTCGGTCTACTAAACTTTGGTTGTGTTCCAACGATGCGAACTTCAATATCACGATATATTCTATAGAGTTGAAGTTTGCATCGTTGGAATGCGATGAAAATGAATATTTCTCAATTACTTTAATTTATTTTGCCAGATTTTGCGCACAAAAGTCCCTCGACCATTGCAACAAATATTTATTTAGCGATCCACAAAATAAATGTATGAACTAAAAACATTTATAATAACGAAGCAAGGAAAATAAAATGTAAAAAATGATACTTCCGTTGCGTTCCAACGATGCAAACTTCAACACCATAATTACTTGTTAGTTCTCGATTTTATGGTATCGAAGCTTGCCTAGTTAGAATACAATGAACAATTTTTTTTCTTCGCATTTCCGAATGTTTTTTTTTTTTACCACTTTTGGCCTACAAAAATGACGGAAACAATTTCAAAGATGGGTAAAACAAAGTATTAGGTGTACAAATAAGTTTTAGGACACTTCGATTTTGTATCATATGAGCTATTCTAAATTAATTCAAAGGTCCCGCTCACTTATCATAGATGGCGCTTGATATGTAGTATCGAAACGTAAAGGTGTCATAAACATAACCTATAAATTCTGTAAATTAAATATGTAGACCGATAAGCTATTTATTAGACACTGCATTCGCTATGAATTCCATCAAGGAAAAAGTGTTAGGAAAGCGTGTGAATCGATATGTTCTGTTCTTGGAGACAACATTGTATCTAAAAGTACATGTGAGTATTGGTATAAGCGATTCAAAGAAGGTGATTTCGACGTTAGTGAGCGTGAACGCACGGGGCCTCCTGTAAAGGTGGACGATCAGGAACTGCAAGCGTTGCTGGATGAAAACTCTTGTCAGACGGAGAAACAACTTTCGGAACAGCTTGGAGTAACTCAACAAACTGTTTCTTATCGTTTAAAAGCAATGGGTAAGATTCGAAAAGGAACAAAGTGGGTACCACACTTTCTGACTCAAGAAAATAAAAACAGCCGTCTTAACATTTGTGTGAGTCTTTACAACAAGCAACATAGAAAGTCTTTCTTGTGGAAAATTGTGACCGGCGATGAAAAGTGGATTTATTTTGATAATCCGAAACGCAAATATCATTGGGTTGACCCCGGCGAGCCGACAACATCCACGCCAAAGCGCAATGTTCATTGTAACAAAGTCATGCTGTGCATATGGTGAGATATGAAAAGCGTACTGTATTATGAACTTCTCAAACCTGGTCAAACAGTTACTACCGATCGCTATTGTCATCAATTGATGCAAGTGAATCAAGAAATTGAGAAGAAACGTCCATTTTCTGGTAAGGAAAACGTCCAGTAAAACTGCTCCACGACAACGCGCGGCCTCATGTGGGTAAACCGGTCAAGGATACGTTACTAGCGCTTGGATGGGAAGCTGTACCACACCCGGCGTATTCACCAGACTTAGCCCCATCCGATTATCATTTATTCCGGAAAATGCAGAACGATTTGTCTGACGTGCGATTCAAAACATTTGAAGAAGTGGAAAAATGGGTCGCTAAATTTCTCACCTCGCAAGACGAAAGTTTCTTTGCGAAAGGCATCTGCGAGTTACCTGAGAGATGGCTGAAGGTCATTCAGTGCGATGGAGATTACTTCGATGAATAACTGTGTTTTACTTCTTTTTTAATAAATCTTGAATTTTTTGAAAACTGTCCTAAAAAAACTTATTTGTACACCTAATATTTGTATATCTCACAAGAAACTGTTGTCGATTTGACTCAATTTTTTTGTTCGCTATATCCCAAGATTTTTGTAAACAGACGCCATGTATATTTAGGCTAAGCGATGGAAAACAGAATCCTCATAAAGCATTTTATTGTTTTCGACGGATAATTTGAAAAAGACGATGTACGTGGACAAATACTTTTTTTACCCGCTGTAGTACCAACAATGAAGGAATGAAAAAATAAAGAAAGAATTTTCGTTGCATTCCAACGATGCAAACTTCAACATCGTTCGATTTTGATGCAGTGAAGTTGCAAACTCCGCCGATTGTTGGGATTTTGCAACATAAATATTTGGTCCTACTGTTACTTCCAGTGTACGTGCGTATAAAGCAGTGACGCGCCTGTGTCAGCCACCTATCATCATGAATATGTAACCGAGTAACAGTTTTGTGCCTGTACATGACACGAATTTTAATCGAGGCATTGACAAGGCTCCGATATATCAATTACGTCTAACAACGAGAATTTACTTCATAATTCAACTACAATTCTGTTTTACTTTCTCGAAAAATGTTCGCAGTTGCCGAAAAAATTATGTGAATTTATTAAGGCCTTAGGTCACAGTAACGGGTATAAAATCATGTGCGAATTTAACAAATTTTTTTTCGTACGAAAAAGTGATTCACTCATAAAATTAATTACACATCTATTTACTATAAATACCAAGCTGTTGGAAAATATATATTTTCTTTTTCGATGTTCAAAATGGCCGACTACTCGAAACTTCTCGAAACAGCTTTTTTTCCAACTGGCGTGACAAATAACTTCAACAATTTTCACTCGATTTACTTCAAAATTTAAAAGTTATATTCCTAATTGCGTTTCGCAGAGAAGTACGCACGGAAATTCTGATTAATCGAAAACTTTTCATTTTATGAGCAGTTTATGAGCAGTTATAACGAAATTTTTCACTGAAAATTCATTTCTTAAGTTCAAATACCTACAACTTTTGAATAAAACGATATTTTTTAAATTCCGTACGTACTTCTCTAGGTATTCTAATGTAGGTTGACGAGAATTTTTGTTTTTTGTTCTAGGTAAAAAATTGTCGATGCTAAATGTCTCTCCGCGGAGCGCCTAAAAAAAGATAACAAAATAAAATATTAGTAGTCGGCCATTTTGTGCTTCGAAAAAAAAAAAAAAAATATATATTTTCTAACAGCTTGATATTCGTACTAAATCGGTACGGGCGATGCAATGTCGCCATGTTAAAAACATACAAAATTCAAAGAGTTCAGAATTTTATAAAATTTGTTGAACATATTCTTCAGTGCCAAATTTGACAATACAAATTTTTTCAGACTTTTCTTCTGCACAGTTGTCGAGTAAGTTGACACTAAAGTTCACGTGTACAAGCATAGCGTTTTCATATATGTAGGTATGTATTGCGAGTATAAGAAATATGCTTTAATTCTTAATTACTCGATAACTACGTAGAAGATTTTGAAAAAATGTGTGTTCTCGCACTTAATGTTGAAGAACATTATCACCAAATTTGATTAATTTCTTAACATTATGACTTTTGTACCGAAACTCCTTAACATAAATTCTATGAATATCATACTGGTATGAAAAACGTGTTCGCTATTCTTCAGCACAGAAATCAAATTTTCTTTCCTTTATGATTATCTCACTATTGAAGTTTGCATAGTCAAAATGCATCAAAAGTACTTCATATTTCCTTATTGTTATTATTACATAAATTATTGTTTTCTTATCAGATTTATATCGCAGTCTAAACGATCTCAGAGAATAGTCGATGAATTAAAGCAGACAAAACCAGCCAAGAAATTGAAGCATCACAGAACCATCGATTTTCATTGCATTTTAACAATGCAAACTTCACTCTCCTTAATTACCCCTCTTTCGTTTTTGGCCTCATTCTTTCTACTGTACCGTGCATTAAAAAGTAAAAGTCGCACGATAAACGAGTGAAACATAGTACAGTCGAACCTCGATACAACGAATCTCTAGGGAAGTTCGTTGTATCGAGTTTTCGTTATATCGAAGTTTCGTTATATCGCGATCACGTTCCTTAAAATGTTCTTCAAAAAATATATATTAGTACTATAAATACATGGGGTTGAAGTTTGCATCGTTGGAACGCAATGAAACAAAAAATGTTATCTCCTAATTTTTTCATCATACAAAATCTCATCCGAAAAATCTGGGCATCAGATTTCTCATTAGGATAATAAAAAAAAACATTAGAATGTTTGTCGTAGCCAAATTGGCCAAAAGAAGCTCAAGTTACTGCACTTTCATTGAGTTCCAACGATGCAAACTCCAATATCATGTAAATATAGGGATATTTTTTAAAGAAACAAAGATTCTAATTAGAGCACTTTTTGCAAGCAATTAGCCATTAGAGCATAATGTATATTATTATGTCATTGTATCAAGGTTTCCGGTCTCTAACAGAAGAGAATGGACAAATCTTCGTTATATCGAGGTTTCGACTGTACTAGAATATATTTCGAACTGCGGCGAGTGCATTTCTACGAAGAGAATTAAACATAGTCTTTATTTAAAAGTATCCCCAGCTTCGTAAAATTGTTTTTCCACGAAAAAAAGCTCCACGAAAGTGAGCGAGAACAGTTAAGATACTCACGGTTCGGCTTCGATGGATTTCAGCTTAGCGACATAGTTACTAGGAATGTAGCCCTCCTGTCTGGTTCTCTTGCTTCTGGCTAGCCACCAATCGCCCTGCGTATCGTTGAGTATTTCCAGATGTTCGCCCTTGCGAAAGCTGAGATCCTCGTCGGTGCGTGCGTCGTAATCGTAAAGAGCGACGAATATTTTGGCCGTGGGTACTTCGGTCTCGGGTATCTGAGGCATCGGCCTAATAGGATCGGGCGGCGGCGTCGGAACGGGACTAGCTTGAGAAGCCACGGCTTCTATACTGGCGTTTCCTATCCTATCCGGTTTCTCCTTCTCCGCGTCGCTCGGACTGCTGAAACAATTACCCATCTTCGCCTACTACTTTTCCACTTTCTTCCAACCTCGACTTATCCTCGCCAAATCTTCTCCCGTACTCTACGGATCTTCCCAACGGCTCCGTCAAACGTCTTTTTCGCACATATTTCCTGCCCACGTTTTTCAATCGCCGCGCAGGCGTCTTTTGCCTCCCAACTTCCTACAGCGGGCTGCGTTGCGTCGACGGAAGGATACAAGGATGAGGTGAGGTTCGAGGACAAAATTCCTTTTGTTCATACGTCAGATTAAAATGCGATCTTATCGTTGTTGATTTTATCTTCAAATCAGCAGCGTCAGCGGAGACGCGTCAAAGGCGCCTATCGCATTCGGGCGCATCCTGCTCCTTTGCCTCTCGTTCGTCTTTTGCCACCGAGTGTAATACTCTCGTCCCTTACGATGCACGGAATCTCGACGAACCGTCGCGTGGACGTTTGCTCATGATCGGCACCATTACACCAACAACACGACAAAAAAAAACACAAAGACGACGTCGGGACTTTGGAATTACGCTTTTCACGAGTTTACGAAAGCGCAAAACGTATTTTTTTCTTCAGCCTCACGTTTTTGGACCGCGAAAGAATAGGAACACATACGGGGGGGAACGCACACCGAAAAATCTCGCCGATCGCGGAGCTGGTAGTGCACGCACACACGCGCAGAGACGATGAACACGAGAAATCGAGTTTCGTGGACGATTTCACACGGGAAGACACGAAGTCACCGAAAGAGGGAGAGAGACGGAGAAAGAAAAGAATAGAGATAGCAGAGGGGTTCAGACACGCAGAATCGAATGGGAGAGCGGCGAAAGCCAGCGTATTAGAGAGAGAGAGAGAGAGAGAGAGAGAGCGAAATACACGCCCAACTTGCCACCAACTGTCAATTACCAAGTCCAATTAATTTTTTTAACTATAGAATCTAACGATATTTCGCACGCTAATTCAAAGGGCGTCGCACATTTTGGTCGATCGACACGTTTTTTTTTTTTTTTTTTCAAAATCCTTCGCCAAGTGTTATGACGTACGTCGTTTTCCCCGTCAGCAGAGACCCGTATTGCAGCGTGTGTGCGCGCCTAGGACGACTCTCTCGTCGAGTGATATCGGGTCCGAACGAGCAGAGAAGACGGGAGGGGGGAGGCCCTCCGTTCTCTTACGCTCCGTTTCTGCCTCCCTTTCGTTTCTCTATCGGGAAAAAGCGCAAGGTGAAAACGCTCATGGTGGAGGAATGCTCGTCGGGCTAACTGGTCACTCGTTTACTCTCCGGGGCTCGGCGTAGGTCTCGTGAAATGAAGCCAGGCGAGGAAAGAAAACGAGAGAGAGGGCGATTGTAAGACTCGCTCGGAATACTTCGTTCGCTCCGAACTTGTCCGATTCATCACGCTTCCCGACCACTCTTTTCTTCGTTATTCTCACTCGTTCTTTCTTACGCGCATGCTTCATTCTTGTGCTGCACAGCTGTAGACAAAAAACTCGCAGCGAAAGGTGAATAGCTCGAAAAATGCGTTTTCGTGCCGGGTCTCTGCGTCCTGCTCACTTCGGCTCCCCGTCGATCGCCTTTAGCTCGCCTTTATTGTTCTCGATGTAACCTCACCTGCCTGATGTCAGAATATCGCAAAGTTACGTTAAAAGGCTACATCTATCTAGACACCCGAAAAATGTGGCGAAATTCCGAGAAAAAAATTCTGGAAAACTGTCGGTAAAAAAGAAACGCATTTTTTAAAGTGCCGAAAAGCCCATAACGCCGATTAATTTGGAATTTCGTTTACCCGTGTACTTTGACTCGCTGATCACGAATATGATAGTGAAAATACTCGCAAATTTAATTTTCAATGTCAAAACTCACCAAAACTGATTTTTTAAAGTAGTTTTTCTATTTTATTTGGATTAATTTTGACCTCAGAGAAAAATGTTCCCTGCAAAAGTTGTAGCCTATAAAAAGATTGATCTTTTATGTTTTATACGGGTTTCGTTTAAAAACATTCTGTTTCGAGAAAAATGGCATAATCCTCCAATAAGTACATTTTGCTCAACTCCGTGAGTTTCGACATCTACTTACGCACTTTACCGCGGGAACTTTAAAGTGTAGTCTTTGAAGTGCAGTGTAGTCTTTGAACACAATTAAAAATAGCAAAAATAACATTAAATTAAAAACAAACAAAATAAAATACAAAAAAGCAAAAAATAAAATAAAAACAACAAAAGATAGAATAAAATTAAAAAAAACGAAGAAAACATGCACTTCAATGACTAAACTTCAACCTTCCCACGGTAAAGTGCGTAAGTAGATTATATCGAAACTAACGGAGTTTAATTTCGATTGCTAGTGTTTAGTTAGAGTTTAGTTAGTTTAAAGTAAGAGTTTAGTTTAGTTAGAATTTAGTTTAGTAAAAGTTTATTTTAGTTTAGTAAGAGTTTCGCTTAGTACGAGTTTAGTTTAGTTAGAATTTAGTTTAGTAAGAGTTTATTTCAGTTAGAGTTTAGTTGAGTTAGAGTTTATGGCGTTTATGGAGTTTATGGTAAACTGCGTAAGTAGATAAAATCGAAACTAACGGAGTTTCGTTTCGATGGCTAGTGTTTAGTTAGTTTAGTTTAGTATCAGTTTAGTTTAGTTAGAATTTAGTTTAGTTAGAGTTTAGTTTAGTAAGGGTTTAGTTTAGTTTAGTTAGAGGTTATGGCGTTTATGGAGTTGATGGTAAAGTGCGTAAGTAGATAATATTGAAACTAACGGAGTTTAGTTTCGATTGCTAGTGTTTAGTTAGTTTAAAGTAAGAGTTTAGTTTAGTTAGAATTTAGTTTAGTAAAAGTTTATTTTAGTTTAGTAAGAGTTTAGTTTAGTACGAGTTTAGTTTAGTTAGAATTTAGTTTAGTAAGAGTTTATTTCAGTTAGAGTTTAGTTGAGTTAGAGTTTATGACGTTTATGGAGTTTATGGTAAACTGCGTAAATAGATAAAATCGAAACTAACGGAGTTTCGTTTCGATGGCTAGTGTTTAGTTAGTTTAGTTTAGTATCAGTTTAGTTTAGTTAGAGTTTAGTTTAGTAAGGCTTTAGTTTAGTTAGAGTTTATGGCGTTTATGGAGTTGATGGTAAAGTGCGTAAGTAGACAATATTGAAACTAACGGAGTTTAGTTTCGATTGCTAGTGTTTAGTTAGTTTAGTTTAGTATGAGTTTAGTTTAGTTAGAGTCTAGTTTAGTAAGAGTTTAGTTTAGTTAGGGTTTAGTTTCGATTGTGCAAATTGATTGTTAACTTGAATAACCCGTTGGTTTTGAGATTTCAGATGAACCGTTTGAACTGGACTGTCCACCGCCAATCGTGGCGCGAAGAATTTCATCTTCCGGCGGCCATGTTTTTGTTGTTTTTCTGTATTTTTGGTGATTTTTTTAATGCCTTAATATATGTGTTAAGCTTTTTAACAACTTTGTGTTAAAAAAGCGTTCCTTTTTCACCAACGGTTTGCCAAAAAAAAAAAAAAAAAAAAACAAAAAGGAATTTTGGTAATTTTTTTGGGCCTCTAGGTAGATGTAGTCCCTTAAAAAATCTCTTCCATTACGCATCAGTGGAGATTATCATTCTAAATCTGCAAGAAGCTGCAACGAGTGACGAAAGCTCGCAATTGTTCCGTCTCTGCGCAATGTGGGGTAAAAATATACCGTATATATTATTATTCTGAGTATGAGAGCATTAGAATGTGCAGCAGCCAATGCCACGCTGGAAAATTTGCAAAGAGCGCTCCTAATTCCGTCAATATACTTCACTAGAATTCCCCAGGGTGCCTGCGCTTGCTCCATTTTATTGCGGATTACAGGGTTGTTGCGCATATGGAAAAGAGGGGAAACCGAGAAAACCCAGGGAATTTCTTTCCTCCTGGAATAATCAGGGCAGTCAGGGAATTTCGCAAATTCTCTGGAATTATCTCAGAATTTACTTTTCGCAAGAATTACGAATAATGAAACCGACTTAACAAAAAGAACAGTATAAAAATAAATATTTTTGTATATTTTTAATTTTTATATTATTCTTCATTGTACACAAAAAAAAGTTATGTCAGTGCGAAACGTTGAAAAAAAAACTGAAAACTTATTTACTGTAGAGCTCTATACTTTTGCATTCGATCTGTCGACATACAATCACATCATTATTGTTATAAATAAGTGTTTCTATTTATCTTTTATTTATTGTCACTGGCATAAGAATTTCTGTTTATAATAAAAAAACAGGTTCTGTATTTGCTTTTAGTGTATTTTTTACTTTGCAATGCTTAAATTATTTTTCGAATTTCCGATTTTTCAAATTTTATTTTTATTTTCACACTTTTATATTCTTGATATTAAACAAAATGATGTTATCCAGTTCAACATAATTTTCAATAGAGGGATCGAATTGAGAATTTCCTCTGTTTTTTCAAAACGGTCAAAAATGTTTTTTTTTTTTTTAAAGAAATGATTGATTCCTATTTTTACGTATATAATTTTTCCCGTATAGTTTGTAACGTTTACAAATATTAGTATGGTTGAAACGAGACTGAACTTATGGTCTTTAACTTAAAAAAAAAATATAAATGAGATGAAAACAAAGTGTTCTTTATTTGACCCTAATCTGGGTCATTTGCAAAAGCTGAAATTTTTGCAAAACATATATAGAAAATCTGGAAAAATCAGGGAATTTCTGAGTCAATAAGGCGTAGCAACCCTGGATTACCATTATCGAGACTATAATTAGCGCGCAATGCATTTGGAGTTGGTTGCCCGACGATATAACCCGCTTCCGGTCTGACGTCATATTCGAAAAGTGGCAGTATTGAGGTTACACCCGGCTTTATGCCACACTCAATTGCCTGAAACTGTTAGGTCATTAAGGGGTTAGGCTACTGTGGAAAATTTCGAAACTCTCGATCGTTGCTTGAGGCAACTCAGCTTGGAGACAAATGTCCAACATATGGTGCAGGAATCGCAGATTGAAGGTAAACTTGTGATTACAACGATACAACTCTAAACACATAGAACGAAAACTTTAAGGGGCTATACCAGTGTGACACTTTCAAAAAATCGATTTTTGTTTTTTGTCTTTTTCGACGGTTTATACTTTCAAGAATATCATTATCATTTATATAATTTATATCAATATAATTTTATCTTGCAAAAATCGATAGTTAAATCTTTAAACGCGTTTTTTTTCGGAATTCGATTTTTCAAATTTGCTGACATTGTAACTCAAAGAGCAATTATCCGATTGACTTGAAATTTGAACTGAGTACTCTTGAATATATTTACTCTACAATGACGTAGGATATTTTTGATTGGATGAAAATTGACGATTTGGCACTGAAAAAACGACCATTTTATAGGCAAGAAAAGAGACTTTTTCATAACTCCGCCATTTTGTTAGATTTTGATATTTTTCGAAAATCCTACGTCATTGTACAGGAAATACCTTTCGGTTTAACGACATTTTTTCCTTTTTCGGTTTCAGCTACTCAATCGGCCGCAATCATGTCAGCAGTGGAGGAACTTTTTTTGCGCCTCCGAAGGCAGCGCATAAGTCGCTTGGATCACAATATTTTTCTATGAAAAAAATTATGTAATATACGTCAAATATAGCCAAATATATTCTTAATTTTCCGAAAAATTTAATTGAGTACTTTTCTTCCAAAAAATTCCCGAAAATCACCCAAATTTTCAGCGTTCACACTGGTACAGCCCCTTAAACACGTTTTTCTCGAAACTATGTGTTTCAAAACGGTGTACACGACTTCTCGACATCGAACGGATTGATTTCAAACTTTGTACACTTATTCAGTGCAATAGTATAGTCTTTACCGACGTTTTTCTCGTTAACTTTTTTTTCTGTTAGTTATTAACAATGTAATTTTTCTTCGAAAATTCGCAATGAAAAACCGAAATTTTACTTTTGACGATTGATACACAATAAATAAAAGAAACGAGGTCAAGTATTGGTCAATATTGTCTGTTTTGAAGAAAAAAAAACTCGTTTTTGGTTTCAGATCAACCGGGTGGCTAAAATCAAGTACACCGTTGAGCCACTCACGTTCAAAAGTCCTTCACTAGATTGTTTACAACTTTTTGAATTATTCATATTTTTATGCAATTTTGTACACAACTTTGTGAATATACATACAAATACCAGGTGTGTAAGTATGAAACCGGAATTTTTGTACAGAAAAAACACGTTTATTGTAATGATATGATACAAAGTATCGTATCATTACCGTAGGTACATCCGCCAGTTGTTGTTGTGTTTGAGCGTCGTCTTCGTCCAACAAGGCTTGCAGGTCAGCGTCTTCAAACTTTTTCGGTGGTCTTCCACGTTCTTCGTTCCTCACGTCAAAATCGCCACTTTTGAACCGTTTGAACCACTCGAAACACTGTGTTTTACCGAGAGCATGCTCACCAAACGCCTCCACAAGCATTCGATGCGATTCGGCTGCGGTTTTCTTCAGATGAAAACAGAAAAGTAGTGCTGTCGGCAAATCGTAATTTGTTGGCACAAAACTCGACATGTTTATCTCTAATAAACTAATGCTACTGAATGAAACTCGTGTTATTGTGAGTTGGAAATCTTTGTCGGATATCAATACAATAACAAGACACCGCTGACGTGATGTGTCGGTAACTGCATCGACATCTAGCGCCACCTATGGGCAAATTCCGGTTTCATACTTACACATCTGGTAAATGTCCAAACGATTTTTCAATCATTTTACTTATTCTTTTAAAATCAATATTTCAAAAATAATCCTGATTTGCGTTTTGCCACAGTAGCCTAACCCCTTAAGTATGAAATGTCCAATCAACTCAAGTACCAAGTTTGATACCCGATATCTCTGATGTTTCACTTTGATAATTCTTGGATTTTTTTCCTCGTTGTTATGAAGGTACGTCATCAGCCTTTGAGAAGCACGATTGCGTTTGTGATAATCGGTCGGATTGCCTTTTGTACAGGGTGCGCCAGAGAAACTTACTTATTTGAAAAAACTCCCGCGCGGTGAGTTGGGCGGGTAGAGGGGCGAGAGGGGGCGCATGTGGAGGGGGAAGTTCCCAAGTTTGTTTCTCCCTCCAGTCAGTTGCCATCATGCTCTGGTCTAGAGAGCAGCGGGCCTTCGCAGTCGAGAGCTTCTTTTCTAACGGTCGCTCACTTGTTGCTACGCAACGTGCCTTCCGCGCTCGCTTTGAAATTCCTCCTCACAGACTCGTTCCTGGCCGTAATTCGATTCTGTCGTGGGTTAACTCATTTCGGGAGTGTGGAAGTGTCGCTAAACCCAGAAATGGACTTCAACGGACCATCAGAACTCCGGAAAATGTCGAAAGAGTGAGGCAGTCAGTTGTGCGTTCTCCCCGGCGTTCGGCTCGCAAACACGCAGCTGCTATGGGAATTTCTGACACCACTGTTCGACGAATTCTCCATGAAGACCTTCAATTTCATCCCTATAAATTGGCTGTTGTGCAAGAATTGCCACAGCACACACAGCACGAGACTCAATGAATTTGTTGCGACAACATTTCCCCGACCGCCTCATCTCTCTCAGAGGCGATCTCCAATGGCCGGCACGCTCTCCAGATTTGACTCCATGCGATTTATTTTTATGGGGTTATTTGAAATCTCTGGTTTATGTCGATCGACCACGGACCATAGCACACCACAAGAACAAAATTCGCGACGCCATTGCCAACATACCGATTGATATGCTGCAAAGAGTGGATACGAATTTCAAAAATCGACTTCATCAGTGTATGCGCAATGGGGGTCGCCATTTATCCGGTCATTTTCAAGACTGCATGAAAAAAAAATTGGGATATTGTATTCTCAAATAAAATAAAATTTAAAACAATAATTGAAGTACTTTTGTTTTTATTGACCTTTCAAATAAGTAAGTTTCTCTGGCGCACCCTGTAGATACAATTTTGCAAAGCACGATCAAGTAAACAAAGTCTAATATATATGTTGCCGGAAATGTATTGTACATGGCATTAAGGGGCCATTGTATGGGCCTGGTATAGCTGATTAGCAGTTTTTATGGTAAATATCAGTTTATCTTGCAAAAATCGATAGTTAAATCTTTAAACGCCTTTTTCTCGAAATGAGATATTTAAAATTTGCTGACATTGTAGCTCAAAGAGTAATGATCCTATTGATTTGAAATTTGAACTAAGTACTCTTGAATATATTTACTCTACAATGACGTAGGATATTTTTCATTGGATGAAAATTGACGAATTGGCATTGAACAAAACGACCATTTTATAGGCAAGAAAACAGACGTTTTTTCATAACTACGCCATTTTGTTAGATTTCGATATTTTTCGAAAATCCTACGTCATTGTACAGGAAATACCTTGCAGTTTGACGACATTTTTTCCTTTTTCGGTTTCAGCTACTCAATCGGCGGGAATCATGTCAGCAGTGGAGGAACTTTTTTTTTTGCGCCTCCGAAGGCAGCGCATAAGTCGCTTGGATCTCAATATTTTTCTATGAAAATATTATACAATATAGGTCAAATATAGCCAAATATATTCTTAATTTTCCGAAACATTTAATTAAGTACTTTTCTTCCAAAAAATTCCCGAAAATCACTCAAATTTTCAGCCTTCACACTGGTATAGCCCCTTAAATATAATCCTCAGGAAATATATGGGAAATTCCACGCCGTTTCACCTAGCCCGTGACACCGACTATTTTTGGTTTTCCTGTTTTTCTGTTGTAAAAATCTTACCCTATGAAGTAACCACACCAAATTTTATATTTTTATCTCTTTTCTTTTAGGAGTTATAATTTTTTTTAAATGTCGATTTCGCAATTTTTGGAATCGTTGAAACTAGTTTTACTGGTATGAAAAAAGGTAAAAAATGATCAATTATCAATGTCAATGTTTTTTTGCCTCTAAAGTGAAAACTATTTTTTTTAAAGATGATTGCCTTTTTAAATTTTTTTCAAAAAATTCTCTAAAATAGAGTGACCCATTCTATGATTTTTAAGACTAGTCTTATCGTGGGATCATTTTTCCTTCAATTTCTTTTCGACCTAATCATATTTTTCTTAGAAGATTTTCATCATTTTAATGTCCAATAATGCTATTAATGATTTTGTGATTTCCAATTCGGCTTCGACAGGCCTGGAACGGTTTATTTTTTATTTGTGCTGAATTTAATGATTTTTAAAACATTTTAAATCATTTTTATTTCATTAAATTCAGCACAAATTAAAAATAAACCGTCTTCCAGTGCCAGGTCGACTTGATAGATTTTTAGACGCAGCTCGACGGTGACTTAAGGTTCATACTTGTTTATCAAGACCACTTGACAAGATTTGGGTTTCTTTGGGCTTATAATCAGCTGGAACCGGCCAAGGATGAAAATTGTGCAGTTGGAAAAAAGGTTTTGCTTCATCAAAATGTTTGTGTGTTTGGTTTGCTTTATTTGGGCTTATTTGTTTGAGCCAAACAAACCCAAACGAATCCAAACAAACTCACCGGTGTTTATCTATTTCATACACTTCCTTGAACCCGTTAGTAAGTTTATAAAATACCATGGAATTGTATACATCTAGGAATTATATGCATTAAAGAGTTAGGCCACTCTAGAGGCCGAAAAAGTAGGCTTTATGGGGATTTTTTTTCAGAAAAACTATAAACAATTATCTGACGATTTTTTAGTCAAATTTTTGGAAAGTGAGAAATTTGCCTAAAAAATCGTCAGATAATTGTTAATAACAAATGAACTATGCAATATAGAGAAAAAATCCTACGTACTTCCATAGACAATGTATTTTTCAAGAAATATTCAACATTTCAAGTGAATCGGTTGAAAATTGTCTGAGTTATGTTTATGATTATATTAGCAACTTAAGGGGAGGGTAGGGGTTTGCACTGTTGAAAAATCGATTTTTTTTTGTCTTTTCTTATAGTTAAACATTTCAAGAATATAATCCCAAATTTTCAAGTCAATCAGAGCAAAGCTCTCGAAGTTATTGACTATTTAGTCCCGCTCCTGTAACACTGTAGCTCCGACTTCTCTAAACTTCAAACGCGTTTTTCTCGAAACCACTTTTTCAAAGTCCGTGTTCACTGCCATTGGAAAACTACATGGCCGATTTATTTCAAACTTGGTACACACTTTCTACATATAAAATACCTCCCCCCAACGGTTAGTTTGAGATTTTTTTTACATTGAGGGTGTTTTCCACCCCCAAAATCCACACCAAAAATTTAGAAATGATAAAAAAAATTATCAAAGACCGATGGCGGGAGGATTTGATGATACTTTGACTAAATTTTAATGGTACTTGATTTCAGATAATCTCTAGCTGAGATACAGTAAAGACCGCAAATCGTGTTTTTCCAAAGGCGTTCTTGAAAAAGCTTTGTCACCGGCTTATTTGTTTGTTTGTTTGGGTACAAATTTCACGGAATGTTCTTGAAATGACACTTAACAATGTACAAAAGATTTCAATAAATTTACTCTATCCATATAGATGAAAAAAAATCGCAAAAAGTGTTTTTTTTTCACGCTGAAACCCCTACCTTCCCCTTAAAAAATGCAATTTTGAGATAAACACTGCACAGCCGCCATTTTGAAATCAATCGCTTTCAAAAAATTATTGTATACAGTCACTGATATGTATAATAAACCCCCTTTTTGTAATCTCGATTTATTTCGTAGTTTTTCTGATAAAAAAATTCCCCAAAAAGCTTATTTTTCGGCCTCTAGAGTGGCCTAAGGCCTTAATGGAATATTTCACACTTTTCCTAAATTAGCTTGGCATTTTATAAATTCCCTAAGCGTTATACAGGGTGTCCCATTTTAATCTTACACCTGAATTTTCTCGAAAAATATTGCTCGGACGAAATATTGTGTGGAACAAAACTTCTAGGGATTGAAGGGGGACGTTTGAAAAAAAATTATTTGAGGAGCCAAAATTCAAAATGGCGGCGTTACAAAGGCTGACATGTTTTTTTCAAACGGAAACATAACTTTTTTTTATTGCCAAAAAATTTGTCAGCTGAAAACTAAAAACTTTTGTTGAAAAAATGTTTTCATAAAGTTCATAGTTTTCAAGTGAGAACATCATTTTCAATTATTTCAGATGTATCCAGGATTTGTGTGTGTGTGTGTGTGTGTGTGTGTGTTTTTCTACCCATCGTGATCAAAGTTCGTCAAGGATTTAAAGAAACACGTTTTTGGGCCTGAAAATGGCACAAACGCTATTAAAATGGAAAAAAAAATATTTTTCATCGATTTTCCTCCAAAATTTACGCGTCTACGGTAGTTACGAACCGCAGAGACCTAATCCTTGTGAGTGTTCCACACGCACGCACATGCACACACACACACACACACACACACACGCGCACAAATCCTGGATACATCTGAAATAATTGAAAATGATGTTCTCACTTGAAAACTGTGAACTTTATCAAAAAAAATGTTCAACAAAAGTTTTTAGTTTTCAGCTGACAAATTTTTTGGCAATAAAAAAAAGTTATGTTTCCGTTTGAAAAAAAAACATGGCAGCCTTTGTAACGCCGCCATTTTGAATTTTGGCTCCTCCAATAAATTTTTTTCAAACGTCCCCCTTCAATCCCTAGAAGTTTTGTTCCACACAATAGTTCGTCCGAGCAATATTTTTCGAGAAAATTCAGGTGTAAGATTAAAATGAGACACCCTGTATATAATACCTGTATTTCACGTATTTCCGGCAACATATACACTAATGACGTAATTTCCCGTTTGACCTGAAACAGCAAAATATTTCCACGCGATTTTCACCAGAAACTGAAGAATTCAATACATTGTAGAATTAATCTGTATGGTAATAATCGTATATTATCGCGAGAAACGAGCATATCGCTTGTAAACAAACGTTGAAATTCCACCACAAGCAACCACACGTATGAATGGATCTACAGACGCGATTTGATTTGTGCTGACAAGGTCAAAAGTAAGGGAAAAGTCCCGCTCTTCGATGCATCGTGTTATTTTCAACCAGCTGATGGAACAAATTCAAGCCTGTACGTCCTCGACCTCTGAAAGCTAAGGGTTTTGAGAATAGATTCAGAGAATTGCGAATTAGAGGCCTTAGTGAATTGCGGGAACTGACAATCATTGTCATTATCGTTAAGGAATCATCACAGTGTAACATTTTCGAAAATCGATTTTTTTTGTTGCATTATGATAGTATACACGGTTATAAACGTTCTGTCCAATTTTTAGATCGAAATTCGAATTTTTTAGAAAAAGTTAAGCCTTTCTTAGAACTTTAAACGCGTTTTTCTCGGAATGGTGTTTTTCAAAACGGTGGCCATTCTCAAAGGAAGAGCTTTCAAGCTATCAGTTTGAAATTTGAACAGCCCATTCTTCACGTCATTCCTTATGTTGCTATGGAATCTTTTTTTTAATCTTCCTATTTTTTTTACGACAAACTGTCCAGAAAAGGCTAAATTTTATACTTTTTGTTCAAAACGCCGCCATTTTTTCAAATTTCAGAAAAAAAATCCCATAGGAACATAGCGGCTTTCCTACAGATTAATAATCATTTTGAAACTTTTGCTTCAGGGTTAAAGTTCTAAGAAAGGCTTAAGGCCGCAATCCTGGCCACTATGGGACGCCATTTTTTCCACGCAATTTTCCGGAAATAAAAACAATGTTAAGCAATAAATAAAAAAAAAAATTTTTAAATTATTTTGTATTGTTTATAGGTGCTTCGATTTGTAAAAAAAATTGACCGTTTAGATTGTCCTATCGAACTAAAAAGAAATTGCGAAAATCGGCTATTTTTCGCGCGGTCACACTGTGATGATTCCTTAAGGGGTTACCCCCACTTGCGATTTTGAAAAAATCGATTTTTTTTTATTGCATTTTTTTTAAGTATAAAATCCGAACAAAATTGACTGAGATATGAGCGTTGAAAGAGAAGAATCCGTTGTGCAAACGACCGGCTAATTGAAACTTTAAACGCGTTTTTCTCAAAATGGCATTTCTGAAGTCGGTGACCAAGATTACTCGAACACTAATGAACCGATCTTCTTGAAATTTTGCAGGCTTATTTAATACATAAAAATGTAGCCTTTAATCATTCGATTTTGTTTTTCGAAAAAAAATGGTCGTTTTATAGCCAAAAAACTGCCGTTTTTTTTCGTTAAAATCGAACCATTAACTTTGACCGTCCGCCATTTTGTGAAAAATGAATATTTTTTTAAATCCTTCGATTAAAGACTAGTTTATACTTATATTTGACTAAATCCATCCGCATTTTTTTTCTTCAGATGATCCACTTCGCCGCAATGTTGGTCACCGCAAACCGTGTATATAAAAACATTATTTCCTTGACGGCCATTTGCCACTAAACAATGTAATATTTTTCAATAACAAAATTACTGAAAGTTCTTCAAGATGTGTTCTTTAAGATGGTATATTGATCGATTAAAAAAGTTTTGTAGTTTTCTTTAAAAAAATTCATGAAAGAGGCCTTATTTTGCGCTACAAGTGGGGGTAACGCCTTAAGGCCTTAGGCCACACTAACGGGTATAAAATCATGTGCGAATTTAACAACTTTTTTTCGTATGAAAAAGTGATTCACTCATAAAATTAATTAAACATCTATTTAGCATGAATATCAAGCTGTTAGAAAAAATATATATTTTTGTCGATGTACAAAATGACCTACTAATATTCTATTTTGTTAACTTTTTTTAGGCGCTCCGCCCCGTGACATTTAGCATCAACAATTTTTTACCTAGAACAAAAAAAATTCTCGTCAATATGCATTAGAATACCTAGAGAAGTACGTACGGAATTTGAAAAATATTGTTTTATTCAAAAGTTGTAGGTATTTGAACTTAAGAAATGAATTTTTAGTGAAAAATTTCGTTATAACTGCTCATAAAATGAAAAGTTTTCGATTAATCGGAAATTCCGTACGAACTTCACTGCGAAGTGCAATTAGGAACATAACTTTTAAATTTGAAGTAAATCGAGTGATAATTGTTGAAGTTATTTGTCACGCCAAATGGAAAAAAGCTGTTTCGAGAAGTTTCGAGTAGTCGGCCATTTTGTACATCGAAAAAAAATATATACTGTGATAAAAATATATACTTATGAGTGTATCACTTTTTCATACGAAAAAAATGTTAAATTAGCACATGATTTTATACCCGTTACTGCGGCCTAACCCCTTAATAGGAGAAAAGCGTGACATATCTGATGGAGTGATTCCACGTTGAATGATAATTGCATGAACGATTTTTGCCGCCCCAATATGTTCAAATACACGAAGAGATCTTCTTCGTGCCAAGTATCGCAAAGTTTCAATTTTCACATATACCAATATCGAAAACTTCATATTCTTTCTCTCGTAATCTTTACATGCGCGCGCTCCTAACTCAGACAACGAGAATCGGGAGGAAATGTAACAAAAGATCCGTGGGCTGGTCTGTGATTCGAAGAATTCAGCAAACATGTATATCTCTCCATCTCTCTCCTACTCGGCTGATCCCTCTGCTATTAATGGTAGAGGCTCTCGTTGCATATACCTGACCGAGAGTGTTTTATTGATGACTGTGGGACGGCGGAAATCTGCAGTAGGAAATTAATACTCGTATCGTGGGCACATCCCGTTCTCTCTCTCTCTCTCTCTCTCTCTCTCTCTCTCTCTCTCTCTCTCTCTCTCTCTCTCTCTCTCGAGATCGACAACAGCATGCAAATCGCACGCGTTGTTACGCTATTCCGCTGCACATGGACACGATAATTGACCCCATTTTACAAGCTTTTATTTAACTTGACTTTCTGTGAGATGCAAAACGGAACATCGATACTTCACCCACTTCCCGACTACTTAGAGCTCTGAAATTTTGCAAACATGCATCTAAAATATGACGATGCATGATTCAACTCGAAAAAAAAAAAAAAAAATCCATAAAATTTTCAACATTTCATGTAAAATTAGCGATATCCAATAATCCATATAAAATCTCACTAACGCATATAAACAAATTCGCAGCCGACTGTGTTTGTATGTGAAAAGTTTATATGCAGCAATCAGTCGTAAGTTCAATCCCAATTACAGTCTTTGTTATTTTTTACAAGCATTCCATGTTCCTCACGTACAAACTCGTAAACTAGCAAACTACTAGTAACCACTAGTAACATCAGTTGAAGACTAAAAAGTATAAAATAATTTGCATGTAAAAAAAATATTTATAAAACAAGCTTTTATTTAATGTACTAAAAAGTAGAAAATAATGTTGTTTACCAAGTCTGCCAAGTCTAATCAAAACTGCGAAAAAACGCGTTTTTTTTTCTTTTTTCGTTTTTCATCTGCCATTTTTTTTATTTTTTTTTATTATCTTTATCAAGCCCAACAACTTTTATATTCATATCTTTTATAAAATCCTCAAATAAAATCGCGAAAATAGGCTTTTTTCGTGGCTCCAAAGTGGACTGGCCCCTTAACATATCAACTGTATTTAATTTACTGTCAAACAACCTTAGAATTCTCAAGGTAGTCCTATCGCTGCACACTAGTCATACCGCTGCTCATACTTGAGATTGTACAACTTATATTTTTAACATATGCAAAAAAAAATTATTTGTAATAACTAACATTTTCCATGTGTCAACTGTTAAATGAACGTCCACATTTGATTAGAAAAATGAAAAAATAGTTATTCCCACGATTCGCGCAGTATTTCTAGGTTTGATATTTGGCAACATTGGCTTTATCTTTGTCTCTATTTTACTCAACCAGGCGAGTTTAAGGAGGTTGGAGAGTTAGCCACAATCCAAGGTTAAATTTAATAAAAAAAATACATGTTATTGTTCACACTATACTGAGTCTTTACGAACTTTTTGAACTTTTTTCACCAAACACCAGAGATAAAAAATAGTCTAATGTATGTAATTTAACGTGCGGTTAGATGGGCAAGACTTTCACACTGAAGGTTATGTAATTTTTATTGTTATTTAGCACCAAAATAAACCATTTCTAACAACGGATTAACGCAAAATGAACCTTTGTGAACATTTAGAAAAAAAAATCCTCATCTTGCCCATCGTAAACCATGGGCCAATAATCTCGTGACGTAAATATGAATAGGCATAATTATGAATTGCTCAAAATGTCATTGTGATTTGTATAAAACATTCGTTGTCGTAGGTTTTTCATAATAATCATCGATAATGTTATGCTTTTTCAAGTTGGTAGTAACACAAAAGTTTTTCTACTTTACGTAATAAAAATGTTAAAATGAATAATTTTGCCCTTTAATAATATATTTAAAAAAATTAGCATATATAGAATAAATCTGTATTTGGTATCCATTTTTTTGAGGTTCATTGAAAAAAAAAATGAATAAACCGTCATTTGATTCAACTGAATCGCTCCAACCTCCTTAAGGGCGGGGTAAAGTATTTAATTTTTAAATTTTTTTTAAATGAATGCATAATATATCAAGAATATTGTGTTAAAATGTCAAGTCGATCGGAGTAAAATTGACGAAGTTATGAGTATTTGAGCGTCTATTTCTCCATGCCGACCAAACTCTTCTGCGTTTTTCAAACCGTTTTTCTGAGACTTGTCATATTTGAAGTCCGTGTGCACGATAACTCAAAATCTACTGGACCAATCGCTTTGAAAATTTGCACAGTACTTCTTCACATAATTCACCAGGTATTGTCGAGAGCTTTTTTGTTTTTTTTTAATAATTACTAATTTTTCAACAACAAATTAGCCGATTTTTTTTAGCGAAAATCGGGTTTTTGGCTCCCAAGTGCTACGAAAAATCGAAAAATCGAAAAAAAAAAATCCTCCCGTCATTACCTCGAGAAACATCTCCTTTAACAAATGCATTTTGATTTTTTTGTTTCAGATGATTCTGTTGCGAGTTATGGTGCACACCGCAAACCAACTTTTTTTCGAGGCGCCTCCGGGGTTTAATTTTCACTCGCTCAATTTTGAATATTTTGCAATGCAAATTTAGGAGAATGTTGTTCAAATGTTACTTTATTATATGTAAATTTTTCAATAAACGAACACTATTCGTTACGCCAAAAAAAAATCTTAAAAACATGCCTTTTCTTCGCCGAATTAACTTCACCCCGCCCTTAACCTCCATGCTTTTCAACGACGATCTGTCAAAACAATGTCAGGTGCGGGAAATATAAAGCATTGTATTCGGGCCACGACTGGTAATAAGCGTGGAAAATTTGTGTCGGCGAAATATGTCGGTTAAAAATGAAACATGTGTGGAAATTCGAATGACTGAGATGAGGTTAGGACTACAGTCAGCTGTTGTCTTGCTGTCACGTCTCTTTATCGTAGCAAGTGGTAATAAATCCAATACCGGAAGTTCAAATTAAACTTGTTATTACGTAAAAATTAGGCCCATAAGCGTAATTTTTTCTGAGAGCACTGGATTAATACAAGTGTTAAGTGTGTAAATCTGATTATTTTTAAGAATCTGACGGATTCCCACTGTTATATATACTTTTGTAGCGACCGGAAATTGGGTTTTTGTACGTCGTCTCGGAATTCCTTCACAAAAATACGCAATTTTAATATTTTTTTTTCTCTGTAATTAGATCGATAACCAACCCTGAAATTTTACAGAGACGATTATTAATATATTTAGTGGAGCTAGAAAAAAATTATGAAAATCCTATGGATCCTGGCGTGGCTTTAAAAAAATCCCGAAACTGAGTATAAACGTGTGATAATAATTTCCCTAATTGCTATTGTGCCAAATTAAATACGGTTAATGAAACTGAATTGATCAAATTTATGGAACATCTAAAAAGTTGAGCGCCCCAAGCGTTTATTTATAGTCACATATACGTGACTTGGTAAACAAAATTCTCTTCCACTTTTTACTACATTAAATGAAAGCTTGTTGTTAAAATTTTTTTTACATACAAATGTTCTCTGTCCACCCGTGCGCCTGTACACCTAATTCTTTCCAGTGTTTCATAAACGAATTTAAAAAACCCTTCGGGTTGTTCGGGTATCAAGCTTGAACCGTGTACACAAATGAACGACAAATTGAAAATAAGATATAACGTATATTGGCGCGCGAGATTTCTCAAATTGTAGTAATTACCTGAACAATTTGTCGACGAGATGCCGCAAGGATTTGGACGATTGCAAAAATTTCGAGTACATCGTACCCTTGGTGGGGGGGTTACACACACGCGCGCGTGTAATTGAGAAGCTACAAAATTAGACGTACGTTTGTATATAAATGACGGTCTATCGGCGACTGAGTCCGACGATCGACCGATGATTACGTTGACAACTGTACTTTATCAGACAGATTACCGGGTAGGCGCAGAGATATCGTGGCGCCCGATATCGCCTCACCTTCGTGTATCAAACGCATACAACTCCCGGATTATACATTTACGAGAAATAGGCTGCAATCACATATTCTTTTTCTTCTCAATATTCGTTACTTTAATATTACAAAAGAACACATTGACCTTCGTAATAATGAAATGTCATTCTCCCTTTCGGTCTCTTTCTCTCCGTCCCTCGTTTCTCCTGTAGCAAAAGTGTATATTTTTGTTTCTTTCTTTCGACGCATCTCTCGTTTTTTTCATCAACGCCTCTCGTATCGCACACCCACTCTCGTTACTTCGCGTGCCTTGTCCGTTTATAGCAACTATGAACGCTCGCTCTTTCTCTCTCTTCCCTCCATTTTTTGTTATCCAATAGCTTCGCGACCCGACGCATTATTCTTGCCGGGCAAGATTGATCAATGTCGTACGATGCGTATCAGGCAGTGCAAGGAAATTATTCACTCTCCTCTGGTATCGGTATTTCCAGTATTTTTGGGCCGTAAAGAAGAACGTAGGCGCAGTGCCAATCGCCGCCACCGCTGAGCTTCAGGACTTCCTCGCTCGTTACCATGCTAACTTGGTCGTCGTCGCACTTCAGCCACGTGTCGCCCTTTTGTCGCACCCAGGCGACGTAGTGGCCGCTGCTGCTCGATCGCCCCCGATGCGTCAGTACAGCCTGCAACGTGTAGTAGCCACTGTTGTTCGAACCGAGATCTGCGGATAAACGAATCGCCCGGCATTTACCGATCGTAACGTTTCTATACAGTGTATTTTGATTTGATTGATGCTTTCGTGGCAACGACGTTGGCGTAGCCGGGAGGGGCACCCAGCGCCGGAAAAAACATCGATGCAACATAATTAAGGGGGCATACGTTTAGGTGAGGAAAACATTTGTTGATTTTCGTGATGTTTTTTTTAGGAAAGATTTCTTTGTTTGGGGCCGTCCATATATTACGTCATTCTAAATTTGGGGGGGGAGGTTCGTCTGCGGATGACGGTAAATGATGGATGAGGGGGGGGGGGGGGGGGGCGTTTCGAAATTGACGTCATTCTTGTGATACCAGTTACTTCAAAATGTACAATAGTATATTGTACAACTAGAGTGGTTTCCCCGCATGAGTGATGAAAAATATTTTGCAAGTACCTAATGGTATTAATTATTGAACTCATTATTTATTTATTTATTACATAAGGTTTGTCTACATTATATTCGAGAACTTCAAATAACAGCGTACCTATGAAAATAGTTCGATCGAGCCAAAATGAATATGGGGAGGATACGGAGATATTACCCGTGATCCAGGATTTGCAAGAATGGGTGAAAACTCCGTGGGAGCTATCCAAAGAAAACTAAAGAATAGGGAAGAATAATATTATTATATTAATGAAAATTGCCAAAGTACAAAATAATAAAAGATGATTCTATAACAAAATGTGGGAGCTATCCAAAGAAAACTAAAGAACAGGGAAGAATAATATTATTATATTAATAAACACTGCCAAAGTACAAAATAATAAAAGATGATTCTATAACAAAATGTTTTAATGTTACCCAATTTTTCTCAAATCCGCAAATGTTTTAATTTTGCCAACCTGGTAATGACGTCAACTTTGCGAGGGGGGGGGGGGGGTCATTAGGAAATGACGATAGGATGATTGTAGGGGGGGGGGGGTCGAAAATCAGCAAAAATCGATGACGTAATATATGGACGGCCCCTTTTTGATACTTAGGCCTCATTCGCATCAGAGGTTTGTCAACGTACAAAGGGGGGCGTCTACTGTGTCAGATCAAAAGAAGAGAAAACGGCCGCGCGTGACTTCTTTGAAGAGGAAGGTGTACTCTATGATCCAGGCATGGCAGATTGATGGTGAGACCATTTTTTTTTATTATTAATTATATACAACAACTTTCAAACGCGTTTTTCTCGAAACACGATTTTTTCAAACTGCTGCCATGATATCTCAACAACTATTTGATTCTGCTCATATTTATACAGCAGGTTTAACTACATATATAACTACAAGTTGAACTAAAGGAATTAAGATTGTTTCGTTAGTTTTCTTTTTATCAGCTATACAGAGCTCAAAAAAATGCGAAAAATTGATTTTGTTTTCTAAAGCGTACAAAACAAATTATTTTTTGTGGAATTCTAAGTTTATTTTAGTTCTACGTAGAGCCTTAAGTCTCAAGATTAAAATTGCGTTTGGTTTTTTGATTTCGGATAAGCAGAACGGCCGGAATCATGGCAGCAGTGGAGCACCTCTTTTTATATATGTGTTCCTGTTGGGCGATGTATTTCCGACTATACTCTATGTAATGAACCGGTGCGATGGTCTAGTGGTTAGCGTGCTCGCCACTAAACCTGCGGACCGGGAGGTCCCGAGTTCGAAACCCAGCCGCGTACATTTCGTCGTGAAATGTTTTTCTTCGGCATTTCATGGCGAAATAAGACTAGTTCCACGACTGGGGAGCGAACTTTGATGACCGGCTGTATTGGTATAGGTTTTCCGCAGTTTCCCTATACCCATGACAGATATGTCATGGTGAATACGATACAGAGGGGGAAGTCGGCTGCGGCCGCAGGTGGGGGGGGGGGGTGTGGAATTGGCGGTAGAGGCGGATTGGGGGGGGCTCGTTAAAAGGGAAGGACCCTGTACGACTGGAACAAACCCAATAATACTCTATGTAATGACTTCAAAAAATTCACAAAGTTTGTTTAAATGTTAATAAAAAATGATATACAATTTATAAATTATTTTATTTTAATGATTTGTCAAAAAAAAATCCCCAAAAAAACATTAAAAAACGGCCTTCACACTAGACGACCCCGTTAAGGGGCGAGTCCACTTCGAAAATTTCGAAAAATCGAAAGCAAGCAAGACTCGAAAAAATCGACGATGATGGGCAATCAGAAGGGATTTCGTACGGTGCAGGAATTGCCGACTGAGTTTAGGTAAGAGTTTTTCATAGGAAAAACTTCAAACGCGTTTTTCTCCAAAAAACGTTTTCAAAATCTAGCCCCATCGTATCTCTAAACCTAATAAACCGATTCTCTCGAAATTTGAACCACATATTGTAAACATGATTCGCAACAAGATGGCCCTCGATGGTTTTAAAATTTTGATTTTAACTCTTTTTTTTTTGCGAAAAACTGCGAAAAAACGCGTTTTTAAAATACTTTTTTCGTTTTTCGTCTGCCATTTTTTATTTTTTGATAACACTTTATATCCGAGGATAATTGTGTAGCTGGTGTCATACTGAATCTAATGGACTTTGATTTTTTTGTTTCAGACAAGCCGTTGACGAGTTGTAATGGAGCTACCTAGCCCACCTATTTTTGAGGCGTTACGTTAAACTATAGTTTTTGTACTTAAAAAGGAACGAAAATGAATTCAATTTTTTTTTAAATGTTTTTCAAGACTTTATTTATCAAGCCCAACAACTTTTATACTCATACCTTTACAAAATCTTTTTAAAAAATCGCAAAAATAGCCTTTTTTTCGTGACGCCAAAGTGGACTGGCCCCTTGAGGTAGTCCTATCGCTTCGCACTAAGCATACTGATCATACTTGAGACTTGTACAATTTATATTTTTAACATATGCAACAACAAAATTTGTAATAACTAAATTTTCCATGTGTAAACTGTTTAATGAATGTTCACATTTAATTAGAAAAATGAAAAAATAGTTATTCCAATGATTCGCGCAGTATTTCTAGGTTTGATATTTGGCAAAATTGGTTCTATCCTAGTTTCTTTTTACTCAACCAGACGACTTTAACCTCCATGCTTTGCAACGTCGATCTGTCAAAACAATGTCAGGTGCGGGAAATATAAAGCATTGTATTCGGGCCACAACTGGTAAAAAGCGTGGAAAATTTGTGTCGGCGAAAGATGTCGGTGAAAAATGAAATATGTGTGGAAATTCGAATGAGTGGGATGAGGTTAGGACTAGTCAGCTGTTGTCTTGCTGTCACGTCTCTTTATCGTAGCAAGTGGTAATAAATCCAATACCGGAAGTTCAAATTAAACTAGATATTACATAAAAATTAGGTCAATAAGCGTATTTTTTCTGACAGGACTGGATTACTACAAGTGTTAAGTATGTAAATCTGATTATTTTTAGAAATCTGACGGATTCCCACTATCATATACACTTTTGTAGCGACCGGAAATTGGGTTTTTGTACGTCTTCTCGGAAATCCTTCACAAAAATGCGCAATTTCAATATTTATTTTCTCTGTAATTAGGTCGATAAACGACCCTGAAATTTTACAGAGACGATTATTAATATATCTAGTGAAGCTCAAAAAAAAGTTATGACAATCCTATGGATTGTCATAATTTTTTTTGCCTTGCGATAGGACTACCTTAAATAAGCGTTGAAATGAAACAATTGAGTATTTCACACGTCAGTGGTTTTAAAAAGCGACACTTTTTTATCGCGCTGTGTTGGATTTTAAGCACTGAGCGGTGGACGTTGTGTCGAATGTACCGTCAGGCACTTCTTGTTTCTGTTCAAACGAGAGCTAAAAAATCGTCGTCACTGCGTTCAGTATGCAGGTATGTACAGTTGGTATCGCCAATCGCATGTTGGTGTCTCGAAAGGATGTTCGAGGCACCACTATTTCCATCAGTGCGTCGAATGTGCTTATGGACATTCGAAAATAGTTGAAGAAGTTCATCAGGATTCTACCGCAAATATTCCTAAAGTATCACGAATTGTCCTTTTAAATATCGCTTGGCATTCAGGGCATGCACCCAGAGAACGAGAGCACCCAAACGAGACAAGAGTGATTTTAAAGCGTTCGTGTGATATGAACTATGTCCCGTTGAAATTTGAACAAAATCGATGGAAATCAAGATTACGCGCTCGTAGTACCTTAAGGCAGGATTCTACTTTGAAACTTTGGAATTTTTTTTTTTTTTTTCTACATTTTTCGAAAGTAAATATGTTCAAGAATGTTCGGTCAAAATTTTATAAAGTTCCAAACAGTCTAACTATCCTTTTTCGCCTTTCGAACGCACCTACCTGAGCGCGCTATTGTGACCCGCCCGGCGCGCGGCCCGGACTCACCAAAACTTTAAACGCGTTTTTCTCGAAACAACATTTTCAAATACCGTGGTCTTGATAACTAAAAAAGTACTGAACCGATCCTTATGAAATTTGGAACACATATTCTATATGTGTGTACCAACCGACCTAACTACAATCAACTTAAAATTTTGATTAGAACTATTTTTTTATTGCAAAAAAAGACCCAAAAAAACGCATTTTTTTTCGCATTTTAGCCGCCATTTTGTTAATTTTGCACGTATATAAAATATTCTAGTTAGGTCGGTTCCTGAAGACATACTGAACATGAAAGTATTTGATTTTTTTTGTTTGAGACCATCCGTCGGGAAGATTTCACGACCACGGCAACGGTACCTGCTTTTCGAGGCGTTGGCTTTCAACATATTTTACGTGTACAAAAAATGAATAAAAAACATTTAAAATTTTTTTTTTATGTACTTAAAGAGTGTATTTATTGAACACTTTAAACCCCATATCGATATCTTTAATAGTATTCTCAGAAAAAATTCACGAAAATAGCGTTTTTTTCATGGTTTCAAAGTAGAATCCTGCCTTAAAAGCGCCAACATCGGCTTTTAACGCAACGCTTCTTTAACTCTCGTGCGAATGAAGCCTTAGGATATGTTTCAAAGCGACTTTTGGCTATTCAATGGTTTTGTTTTTTAGTCATCTTTAAAAATGCCGGAGTTGTTTTACAAACTGGCGTGACGTATAGCTAAAAATCTAATCGACCGATTCTGATGAAATTTGGTATAAACCTTTCTAACCTAATTCTCTAACATGGCCCGAAATCTGCCGTTATATGGAAGAAGGCGGTATCCACAAAAAAAATCCATAACGCGTTTTTGGCAACGTTGGAATCGGTACAAATTTTCCCATCGTTTTGTATAGTAAAACGCATTTTCGATTTTTTAGTTGTACATGCCGCCTTCTTCAATACGGGGGCAAAAATATTCTTGAAAATAAAAATATAGTATTTTTTATTGCAAAATGTAGCCATTTTTTTTAAATTCAATTTTTTTGTTTCGAAGCGTACCATTTAATCGATTTTCAACATTTATCACTTTTTCTTGGTTCATATTCTGCGTATGAGTGTTAATGAAAGAAAAATCTTCGTTGGTTTTTTTTTTCAGATTAATCCCGTCGACGCTACGTGTCACGCCGTGTGACATCATTAAAAAATACCACGTAACAGCCAAAAGTAGTACTAAAACATACCTCAAGTCTCCAAATTGGTGAAGAATTCGTTCTTTAAAAAAAAAAATCATGAGAATCAGCAACTTTTTCCTCGCCTAAAGATATCTCGCCCCTTAAATTCAAATAATCGCTTCATTTTATTTGCTTCGCCCAAGCAAGCACAAAGAAATAATTAAGGGGTAAGGCCACTGTAAATTTTTTGAAAAATCGATTTTTTTTATTGGCTTAAAAAATAGTTTAAACCCTCTAGAATAAGAAAAAAAAGGTCCTGTTAACTTCTTTTTTAAATTTTTTCCAATAAAAAACTATTCGCAAAACTTTAAACGCGTTTTTCTCGAAACATGGTTTTTCAAAATGGCACGCAGCATAACTCGAACAATTTTCATTTTTTTTACTTGAAATTTCAACCAGATGTGAACATTTACATTATCTTGAGAATGTCGATCGGAATTTTCAAGAACTTTATTTATTGATTTTTTATTAACAAAAAACTTGCCGTTTTTTTCGTCAAAAATCAATTTTTTTTTCAAACGCACGCCAAATCCACAAAAATTGATACTTTTTAAAATCCGATCGACATTCTCTAGCTATAGCCCTCTAGATTAATGGTTTTTTTTTTTGTTCTAGATTCAAAAGTGCACCAGTGGTGCTGCGTGCCGCAGAGCCCTGGAAGCAAAACATGTCCCGGGAAGATAGCTGTGGAACCGCCATTTTTTTTTTTTTTTACTGTAAAAAAATTTTATAATAAAGTTTAATGTATGCCCGATAACACCATTAAAAGTTTTTTTTCAAATACCTTCAATTTCGGGAGCAAAAAATTAGTGAAAAAACCTTTTTTTTTGGGCCGTTACAGTGGCCTTACCCCTTAAATAAAACGAACTATTTTCTTTGGCGCATTTCGTAACTTGTATAAAAAGTAGCTGATAGAGTAAATTGAAAAAAGTATTAAAATTTCACAATTAAGTTGACTGTGGGCAAAAGCAATACATTAAATTTACCGGCCGATACACAATCAGAAAAATACTGGGAGATCAACATTTACTACCAAGTGATAAATAATATCATTGTAAATTTAAAACGCCGATTTAAGAATTAACCTTTACAGCAGTTGACGCATTTTTCAAATTGCATATGACGAATGAAGAGGATTTCATCAATAATGATTTTAAAAATCTTAATAATTGATACGTCAGCCTTAGAAACGATGGACGTGAAAAACATACCTCCATTTGAAAATGATAAAATACATTTCGGGAATTAAAGAAAGCATATTAAGGGGTTACACCTAGTTGGAATGTTGTAAAAAATCGTTTTTTCGTTTTCGACGGATTCTTATAATATAACCTTTCAAAAATACTCTCTGAAAATTTCAAGTCGGTCCGTCAAAGATTGGGGAAGTTATGAGCGTTTGCAGGTAGGTCCGCTACCGCTTTGCCGTTGCAGGTAAAACCTTTAAACGCGTTTTTCTCGGCATGACTTTTTCAGAATCGGTGACCAAAATATCTCAAAAACAACTAAACCGATTTGCTTCAAATTTCACAGACATTTTTTGCATATCAAAATGCGCCCTTAATCGAAGGATTTTTTTCTTCAAGGATTACTTTTTTCGTGTCAAGGAAAATAGAGTCTTTTTTTCACCAAAATTTCGACGATCACTTTCGATCGGCGACCATTTTTTCAAAAAAATCATTATTTTATTGAATTCTTCGATTAAAGACTAGATAATACGGTACAAAAAGTAAATTCATTTGGTTTTTTGATTTCGGATTATTTGTTCCCGAGCTGGAGTGGTCACCGCGAAGGACTTTTTTGCACAGCGGTCTGTGCAATTTACTGCATCTCCGTCGTTTATAAATATTTCTCGATAAAAAAATTGTCAAAGATACTTGAAATGATACCCTTTACTATGAAAAGAAGTTAAAAATCTGCACCCATTTAAAAAAAAATCACAAAAGCATCTCTTTTTTCCGGCCGCGAACTAGGTGTAACCCGTTAAAGGAGAATACTGTCCTAACTTATATAAACTTTTCCAAGCAGCAATTGTACTCCCAGTGAGCTCCGCGCGGCTGTGAGAGGACTTTTTCCGCCATGAGGCCGATAAAAAAGTGGCTCAGAAGGACAACGCTTCAAGAACGATTCTCTCATATGTCAGTGCTGGACATGGAGAATGACATTGTCAAAAAAAATTCCAACTCAAAGAGTGTTGGGCCGATTCGCAGAAGAAATTAGAAAACTAAAACTTGTTTTATTAAGTGCCTACTGAAGATAAAGTTGAAAAACTGGTAACTGGATTAAATGATGAAGAATTAATCGACTTTTTAAAATATTGCAAGAAGGTGCTATTATGCCTCAAGGTACGGACTATAAAAATGTAACGGTCCGTACGGACATGGGTTGGCAACTTTAATCGACTGTATATTGGGCTGTAATTCATCAAATAAAACCTTTTTTTTCTTCAACCGATCGAAAGTTCTCTCAGAAATGCGATGGTTTTATCAGATTTGTGATATTTTTATGTCAAAAACAAGTTGGAGTTGAAAATATAAACGCCACTTTCGCTACTTGGCGCTACTTCCAAAATTCGGTCGGGTTACGCTAACCCAGAGGATTAATGTTGACATGATTAATGCTTCATATTTTATGTGTGTTACGTCATCATCGACTATAAGGTATTTCACTCTATGTAAGCAAAATTCTAAGAATGTATAAATAAGGTAGTTTTCGCAATAAGCAATCGAACAATGTTGATTTTAATTAATAAAAACACAAAATAAATTTTATAATTCATTTTAAAAACAAAATTTTTCCATCTGTTCATGCGAAACGGTAGCCGCCATAATGGATTCCGACGTGACGTCATTGACATAGTAAACAAAGAAAGCGGTAGACGTATTACTCTCTAACTCTGTGAAAGAAAGCGTCAACAACGATATATTCTCGTTTGTCATAGTTAATTGCAATTTTTCAAATAGTCAAAAAAGAACAAATGAGTTTTTTTTCGGATTATGAGTTTGGATCTCTTCTCGCAAGTTTTAACCAAGTCTTCCTCATATTTATATCAATTGGCATTTTAACCCACAACTTTCCCGGTGTTTTTACCCTAGTATTTTTATATTTAGGAACAGACCAATGATAGGGATTGTAACTCACTTTCGACAAAAAAAATTTACGTATTCACAATTGGCGTAGCGTCGATGTTTACTATACAAGTGACGCCACGAACCGGAGCAGCATCCCAGGCAGCATAAATGTCCAATTGACGTCGATAAGTTACCGTTGTCAGGTTACCTTTAAGACATGACCGTAAGATAACTCGTCGACATCTTTCAAATGACATCCCGTATAATGCTGCCGTAAAGTTATCTTTTTTATGATATCTTTCGGCGATGAAAACGCATGTCTAGAAGGTATCCCAAAATATTATCCAATTGATGACTTTTTTAATTTATCAAAAAGTTATCTATTTACTGTTATCTATTGTATCTAGTTGAACGTTATACAAAGGATATCATAAAGACGACTTACATAAGACGTCTTTTTCATGACATCTTTTAGATATCGGTAATATACTGTCTTTTAAGGGCGGGATAAAGTATTAAATTTTTTTTTTCATTTTTGTTTAATTTTTTAAATGGATGCATAATATATCAAGAATATTGTGTTAAAATTTCAAGTCGATCGGAGTAAAATTGACGAAGTTATGAGTATTTGAGCGTCTATTGCTCCATGCCGCTCTTTTCTCTTCTGCGTTTTTCAAACCGTTTTTCTGAGACTTGTCATGTTTGAAGTCCGTGTGCACGATAACTCAAAATCTACTGGACCAATCGCTTTGAAATTTTGCACAGTACTTCTTCACATAATTCACCAGGTATTGTCGAGAGCTTTTTTGTTATTTTTTTAATAATTACTAATTTTTCAACAACAAATTAGCCGATTTTTTAAGCGAAAATCGGGTTTTTGGCTCCCAAGTGCTACGAAAAATCGAAAAATCGAAAAAAAAAAAAAATCCTCCCGTCATTACCTCGAGAAACATCTCTTTTAACAAATGCATTTTGATTTTTTTGTTTCAAATGATTCTGTTGCGAGTTATGGTGCACACCGCAAACCAACTTTTTTTCGAGGCGCCTCCGGGGTTTCATTTTCACTCGCTCAATTTTGAATATTTTGCAATGCAAATTTAGGAGAATGTTGTTCAAATGTTACTTTATTATATGTAATTTTTTCAATAAACGAACACTATTCGTTACGCCAAAAAAAAATCTTAAAAACATGCCTTTTTTTCGCCGAATTAACTTTACCCCGCCGTTAAGATATTTGGTATTGGCGGGAAATAGTAAAAAGTCATCCAAATGTTGTCCTAAAGATCACATCCAACGGATCACTTTTATCATATTGCGAATGTAGCATGTCATAGTTCATTTCACCGGTGAAAAATTGTGTGTAACAACAAGTAGTTGAAAAAATAAAGGTGTTGAAAGACATATACGTGAGTGCCTTTTATCCGACTATTCTTTTCGCCTCTGTGAGTACATATGTGTGTTTAATGTACTATTTTTTTATTCTTATAAGCGTATGTCTGCTTTTGAGGTTATCCACGGGTTCGCTGGTAACATGGCAACCACCAAAAGACATGACTGCAACGGGAGAGAAGTCTAATAACGACTGTACCGTTTTTGTAATATTAAATTACATTTCACTTATAATGAATTAATCGATGTTTTATTTATAATGACCTAGCCCATTTCGAAACCGACATAACAATAGCTTATCAATTTCTTCATAATGAAAATTAACTTATTAACAGTCCAGATTATTGAGCCATATTAAATATTCTAGACTATTAATAGGTTAATTTTTATAAAGCAATGGATAGGATATTGTTATACATATATATCGCCAATAGATATCTTTTCGATAGTACTCGTCGATACCATTTAGGTGTCGTTTTGTTAACCTCATTCGGATGCCTATTGGACGACTTTTAGATGGCAGTCGTATCTTGGCATTTTTGTGCCTTTGAGAAGATATCTTTAAGATGTATCGATTTGATGACTTTGCGCTAACGTACCGACAACCGAAAAGAGTTAACCCTTTGTCGACACTTTGATAACCATTAAAAGTTGCCGTATAGTTAACTATCGGACACAAATAAGTTATCTGCCAAGCGGACATAAGTGATACGTTTTGTAATACAAAACGGCGTCTTTTCGGACAACCAAAAAGTCATCCGTATCCGTTTCGCGATATCTTTCGGATGCCATATAGATAACATTTTGCTACCTGGGATGGCAGTTAGCGTTTTCGCGCGGAAATTTGAAATGTAAAATTTAAATGCATTTTTATAGCACATTTAGATTTCTCAAAATAGAAATAAAAATTCTAGTAGTTTATCACCACCAAAGGATCAAATTAAGACATCTTTTTAAAAAGGGTCTAATACCCTATTATGTAAATTTGACTTTAAAAAACGGTAATTATGCAGTACGAGGACATTTCCGAAAAATGACGGAAAATTTTTTTGTTCGCCGTCAACTTGTTTATTCCATTATATTGAGTGATATTCCGTCGGGGGAGGCTGACATTTTCCATTAATTCCATAAGTTATGGGGTTTTGATGGTCGCGAAAACACGTGGTAAAATAGGGAATTTTTAAATATTTCGACACCTATATTGGGGAGTTTGTTTGGGTTTGTTTGTTTGGGTTGGCCCTTAGGAAACGCGTAGCTGTTTAGCGACAACAAACAAGAGGCGTCAAAATGTTACATGTTTCGGGAAACTTCAAAACCCCATAACGTAAAGAATTAATGGGAAATGTCAGCCTCCCCCGACGGAATATCACTTACTATAAGGGAATAAACATCATGGCGAAACAAAATTTCCCGTCGTTTTTTCGGAAAAGTCCTCATACTGCATAATTATCAAAAAAACAGATGATTGTGAACAAAACGACTTTTTTGTCGGACCGACAGCCCCTAGCCCTGTAGAAGAAAAATGCTCGCCACGCCAATGAGCAATGGACACAACGTATTTAGAAAATCGTCTTGCGGGAGGAAAAAAATTGTCGCGTTTTTTTCTCTTCATCCCATCTCATTTCACCCCCTTAAATCTGAGACAGCCGAAAGTGACAAGAATTGGAAAGTAATTACCATCTTCGAACCAAAACGGTTCCTGCTTGACGTTTTTTTTCTTCTCTTCCGCCTTTTCCGTGTGAGCTTTGACACTCTTGTCCTTGAAGGTGTGAAGCGATTCTTCCACCTGCGTATCTTCGAGTTCCTTGAATTTTTCGCGCACCGGCATGAGTTTCTGCTGAAGCTCGCTCGTGCAGAGATCAAAAGCGTCGAATTCCATTGGGAATTTGACGTCTTTGAGAATCTTCGCGTTTATAGCGCCTTTCTCCTTGTAGAAGAAGCGAACGAACTGTATAGTCAGGTAGGCCGGCAACCTGCTGATTTTCGACTGAAATTTTCAACGCACCGCTTGAGTCGTCGCTCTGCTTTTCCGATATTTTTTTCACGACGAATGTTACGAAGATTTGACGCAGTCTCACCGGCTTACCGTTTTCGTGTAAACTGCGTCGCGCCCGAGGCTCGGTGACATTTTAGTTATTTGTTCCTGCATCTTGTTTCTCAAGCCGGAATGCATGTATCGAACCTCAGTGGATATGAAGCAGCTCAGCTGGAGAAAGTCCTCCTTTCCCTTCGTCGGCGGCTCGTCCTCGGCCTCGACGCACTTCAATTCCGTGTCGAAGCTTCCACCGAAGTATTGCTCTATGAACGAACGGGGCTTCGAAGCTTGGCTGTTCTCCTCCGAGGACGAGGATGACGACGGATTCGCCGGATTTTCCTGTTAAAAAAAATGGTTGCGCATTATTTACTGAGAAATTTCCTGACTTTCTCAGGTTTTCCCACCCAGGTTTGGCAAATATTCAAAGAAAATTGGATTCGAATGAAGAACATACTACTGTGTCCAAAAAATAAGGTGACATTGTATTTATTTCGAAAATTCTTTATTTATTTTTCCAAATCAATTTTATCCCCTTCGAAGTAATCCCCTCCCGATGCAATGCACTTGTGCCAACGGATTTTCCAATCTTCGAAACACTGATTGTAGTCACTTTCCGGGATGGCCTTCAGTTCCGTCTTCGCTGCGGCTGCGAATCTCCTCTATCGTATCAAAACGGTGTCCCCGGAGCGATCTTTTGAGCTTGCTGAACAGCCAGAAGTCGCACGGCGCCAGATCAGGTGAATACGGTGGTTGCGGAACGATATGGGTTGAGTTTTTGGCGCCGTGCGACTTCTGGCTGTTCAGCAAGCTCAAAAGATCACTCCGGGGACACCGTTTTGATACGATAGAGGAGATTCAAGCCGCAGCGAAGACGGAACTGAAGGCCATCCCGGAAAGTGACTACAAACAGTGTTTCGAAGATTGGAAAATCCGTTGGCATAAGTGCATTGCATCGGGAGGGGATTACTTTGAAGGGGATGAAATTGATTTGGAAAAATAAATAAAGAATTTTCGAAATAAATACAATGTCACCTTATTTTTTGGACACAGTAGTATTTCTTATTTAAGATCAAATATATGAAAATGTTAGGAATAAAAAGCACAAAGCGGCGTATGGTGCTTAGGGTATAATATTGTAATTCTAATTTTAATCATCAACGTAATTTTAATTGTTTAGCTTATAGGTTAGAGATAAGAATGGAAAGGAGGGTTTTGTAAAAAGCGAAAGCTGTACAGATGGAATAAACTACCACTACTATATGAAAATGTTGAATACTATTGGGATGTTGAATAAGTTCTCGCTGTTTTTTTTCGTGAATGTTAAGGGGCCGGTCCACTTTGAAAATTTCAAAAAATCAAAAGCAAGCAAGACTTGAAGAAATCGACGATGATGAGCAATCAGAAGGGATTTTGTACGGCGCAGGAATTGCCGATTGAGTTTAGGTAAGAGTTTTTCACAGTATAAACTTCAAGCGCGTTTTTCTCGAAACAACGTTTTCAAAATGTAGCTCCATCGTATCTCTAAAACTAATAAACCGATTCTCCTGAAATTTGAACCACATATTGTAAATACGATTCGCAACAAGATGACCCTCGATGGTTTTAAAATTTTGATTTTTACTCTTTTTGCGAAAAACCGCGAAAAATGCGTTTTTTTTTACTTTTTTCGTTTTTCATCTGCCATTTTTTTATTTTTTGATAATACTTTATATCCGAGGGTCATTTTGTAGCTGGTGTCATACTGAATCTAATGGACTTTGATTTTTTTGTTTCAGACAAGCCGTTGCCGAGTTGTGACGGAGCTACCTAGCCCATCTATTTTTGAGGCGTTACGTTCAACTATAGTTTTTGTACTTAAAGATGAATAAAAATGAATAAAACCTTTTTTTTAATGTATTTCGAGACTTTATTTACCCAGCCCAACAACTTTTATATTCATCTCTTTTATAAAATGCTCAAAAATAAATCTCGAAAATAGCCTTTTTTCGTGGCTCCAAAGTGGATTGGTCCCTTAAGGGGTAAGGGCACTGTAAATTTTTTGAAAAATCGATTTTTTTTTATTGGCTTAAAAAATAGTTTAAGTTTAAAATAAAAAATAGTTTAAGTTTCTCCGAAACTTCTTTTTTAAATTTTTTCCAATAAAAAACTATTCGCAAAACTTTAAACGCGTTTTTCTCGAAACATGGTTTTTCAAAATGGCACGCACCATAACTCGAACAATTTTCATTTTTTTTACTTGAAATTTTAACCAGATGTGAACATTTACATTATCTTGAGAATGTCGATCGGAATTTTCAAGAACTTTATTTATTGATTTTTTATTAACAAAAAACTTGCCGTTTTTTTCGTCAAAAATCAATTTTTTTTTTCAAACGCACGCCAAATCCACAAAAATTGATACTTTTTAAAATCGGATCGACATTCTCTAGCTATAGCCCTCTAGATTAATGGTTTTTTTTTTGTTCTAGATTCAAAAGTGCACCAGTGGTGCTGCGTGCCGCGGAGCCCTGGAAGCAAAACATGTCCCGGGAAGATAGCTGTGGAACCGCCATTTTGTTTTTTTTTTACTGTAAAAAAATTTTATAATAAAGTTTAATGTATGCCCGATAACACCATTAAAAGTTTTTTTTCAAATACCTTCAATTTCGGGAGCAAAAAATTAGTGAAAAAACCTTTTTTTTTGGGCCGTTACAGTGGCCTTACCCCTTAATGCTGTATTAAAAAAATCATTTCTAATGCTTTCAAACGTTTCTAAACTGTTGTGTTCTCATAATGAATCTGCGTGTTCTGGATAGCGTCTGACATGAATCTTCATGAAGCAACGCCTCCAATTCAACACATCAAAATCATTATTTTTTAAGCGTCTGAACCCATTGCTGCATGTTGTTTTCGACGGAGCATGGTCGCCGTGAGTCTCAAAAAGAATTCTGCGTGCTTCAGTTGCGGAATTTCTCTGAATAAACAAGTGCAGTAAAATTTCCAGCAAATACTCTTTTTTGGCACAAAATTTAACATGTTTAAGGGATCGCGTTTTTCTCGAAATGTTTTTCAAAACGGTGTACACTCTCAAAGGAAGAGTTTTCACGCTAGTCGTCTCAAATTTTGACACAACATTCTTCACGCCGTTCTGTATCTTGATATGGAAGCTTTTTTTGAAATCTTCATACTTTTTAACGAAAAACTATCGAAAAAATAGGCTAAATTCGATACTTTTTTGCAAACCGCCGCCATTTGTTAATTTTTATTTAAAAAAACTCCCATAGCAAAATGGCGGCTTTCATACTGATTAATAATCGTTTTACAAATTTTGTTTCGTATATGAAAAAAAAAAGTTGTTTACACTTCGGCGAAATGACATGCAATGAATTTCAAGCTTGCTGATACAGTCGAACCTCGATATAACGAAGATTTGTCCATTCCCTTCCGATAGACACCCGACACCTTGATACAACAACATAATAATACATCGTGCTCTAATTTCTAATTACTTGTAAAAATTGTTCCAATTTAAAGCTTTCTTCCTAAAGTTAAAAGTTGAAAAATATCCCTATATTTATAGTACTAATATACAGGGTGTCCCAAAACTCAACGATAATCTGAGACCGGATGAAAGGCCAAGTTATACCAGTTCTGGGAAAAATAAAATAAAAAATCCATATCACTCAGTTCAGCGATAGTAGACATTTTTTTAAAAAAGTTGAAATTCGACACCCTTGGTTGCATTTTCAAGTCCTGTGATTACCAATTTCACAATTTCGCTGTGATTTTTTTAATTTCGTGATCTCCATTAACGATGATATTAATCGCAACCACAAATTAATGCAAAAAACATTGTTAATTTAATAAAATAAGTTAAGTTTTAGTGAGTCATGGTTCACAAAAATATTGTTAGTTAAATTTGACACTTCATTTTGAAAAAAAAATGTACTACACTACCCTTGGCAAGTTATTTCAAAAGATGGCGCATTTAATCAAGATTTCAAAATGGTGCAACACTTGCCACTTTTCTTGCCATTAAAAATTTTATTTCTTATTTTTTTCAAATTGAGCTCATTTCAAAGAGGTAATTGAGTCAGTTAATAACCAATTTTTAGTGTTAAAAACATATGTTTTTTACAATAAAAATTGGTTATTAACTGACTCAATTACCTCTTTACTAAAAATAATAATTTTATTTCAGACCAGAAACAAAAAATAACAAATTTTAGTAACAAAAATTCCTAATGTTGAGTTGTTCAAAATGAGCTCAATTTGAAAAAAAATAAGACATAAAATTTTTAATGACAAGAAAAGTGGCAAGTGTTGCACCATTTTGAAATCTTGATTAAATGCGCCATCTTTTGAAATAACTATTATTTTTAGTAAAGAGGTAATTGGTTATTAACTGACTCAATTACCTCTTTACTAAAAATAATAATTTTATTTCAGACCAGAAACAAAAAATAACAAATATTATTAACAAAAATTCCTAATGTTGAGTTGTTCAAAATGAGCTCAATTTGAAAAAAATAAGAAATAAAATTTTTAATGGCAAGAAAAGTGGCAAGTGTTGCACCATTTTGAAATCTTGATTAAATGCGCCATCTTTTGAAATAACTTGCCAAGGGTAGTGTAGTACATTTTTTTTTCAAAATGAAGTGTCAAAGTTAACTAACAATATTTTTGTGAACCATGACTCACTAAAACTTAACTTATTTTATTAAATTAACAATGTTTTTGCATTAATTTGTGGTTGCGATTAATAGCATCGGTAATGAAGATCACGAAATTAAAAAAATCACAGCGAAATTGTGACATTGGTAATCACAGGACTTGAAAATGCGACCAAGGGTGTCGAATTTCAACTTTTTTTTAAAAATGTCTATTATCGCTGAACTGAGTGATATGGTTTTTTTTTTATTTTTCCCAGAACTGGTATAACTTCGCCTTTCATCCGGTCTCAGATTATCGTTGAGTTTTGGGACACCCTGTATATTTTTTAAAGAACATTTTAAGGAACATGATCTCGATATAACGAACTTTCCTAGAGATTCGTTATATCGAGATTCGAAGGTATATTCGAATTCTTTATATATGCGTTACCATCTTAAACTATACGCACGTAGTTCTGGTAACGCCATCTGCTGGAAAACAGCCAGAACTTACTCAACGTCCTAATAAAATAAAAATAAAAAAAAACTCGAATTCGGAAAATGCTTCAAATACTGTAATGTAAAAAAAACCTTAAAAACATAAACAAAACCAGTTCTCTATTGTAAACAGTGTGTAAACAGTGTTCTATGGCAGTGCTAATTAATAAAAAATAAATATAAACACATATCTACAATAATAATTGTGTGGCACAATAATAACTGACGTAACTTTTTTTGCATATAATGAAGAATAATATAAATATTGAAAATACACAAAAAAACATATTTTTTCATACTCCCAGTTATTTTCTGAAGGTTTTATTGTTCGTAATTCTTGCAAAAAGTAAATACTGAAAAATTTCCGAGAATTTGCAAAATTCCCTGATTATTCCAGGAGAAAAGGTACCCCATGAGTTTTTCCTGTTTTCCATATGCTTAACAGTCATGAGAAAGCATCAATTGCACTCGGGTCTCCCTTCGTGCCACCGACAAGTGTTCTCGTCTACCGGCACGTGACAACAATGCTGACCTTGGGCGGTAGTTTTTGCTGCAGCATGCGCACAAGTTCGGTCCAACACTCGTTCGCGTCCTGCTGTTGAAATCCACCGTTATCGGACTTCTCGGCGAATCTCGGAAAGGCCAGATGCATCGTCTGTATGAGATTGATGGGTGGCAAAGCGGCGCCCTTGTCCATAGATTCGTAGAGATCGCGCAACGCCGCTGTTATACTCGGAGCTGGCAAATGTACGATACTGCCGGGCGCCGCGAACGCACCGGAATATTCTTTCAGTGCTTCTCTCAATTGCGGTACGGTCTTCAGGCACTGTACAGTCGCGTTGAGGTAACAAGTGTTACCGAGATTGTTGAGGCCGGCTGGAAGATCCAGAGAGGTGGCGATTTCAGCCTCGCTCATATCCTCCATGAATACGGGCCTGTCGACGGGTTCGCTCGGCACATCTTCCTCCTTCGATCCCATCATCAAGACCGTCACTCCCTTATTCAAACAAACGCCCGTTCTTTGTCATTACCTTCCAATGGACTCGTTCGCTAATCGACTCATGACGTTGAATTTTTCATCGTTGGAATGCAACGATTCTTTTGGTCATTTTCCATTTCTGTACTTTTATCCTGATCTGAAACCTTCCCTGAAGCTATTGTAAATTGAGGTCGTAAATTTCTAATAAGAATACGTAAAAAAGTTTGAGTGATTTTCACAGACGAAAAAAAAAATCCGAACAATTCAGAAGAATTAAATTTCGTTGCGTTCCAACGATGAAAACTTCAACATCATTATCGACTCGCACATGCACTATGGCGAGACTATGATTGTTACGCTTTATTGACCTGACTTTTTCTGGTTTTTCGCACAGCTTTTGCAAATATTCCAGGGAGATTGGGGCCAAATGAAGAACATAATATTTTTTGAGACCAAATATGGGGCCGTACGCAAATTACGTCACGCAATTGGGGCGGGGGGGGGGGGGGTCACGTCACGTTTTTTAAACTGCCAGAAATAGCAAAATTTCTGCATGTTCAAGTTTTTAATTTAAACCTCGCGTGCAATTTTACCGTGGACAGCTCACAGCTTTCTGTACGCAATATCAGTTAGGGGAGAAAGTCAATGTGCAAGAACTTGCACAGTAGCTTTCCCACATCCCCAAAGCAAAATTTGAAGGAAATTTTTTTTGTTTTTTATAATTCTTGAAAGTACATGTATTGAAAAATATGTTGGCAACATTTTTATTCACAAGTCCGAAAATTGACGGAGTTATAGTCACTTTAGTGAGAACAGGTAGCGCGACCGGTTAGTGCCCTCAGTCCCTACAGGTGTGGCATCATGTAGAATAGATAAAGGACAAGCTCTTATTATTTTGTGAACTATCATGAAGATGAAGAACCGTCATATCGCCCGCGACTAGATACTTCAATGTAAGCATCAATATTCTAGAAAAAAACATAACTTTATATCAAGAAACACAGAACGAAAACTTTGAACGCGTTTTTCTCGAAACTAGCTTTTCGACCTTGTCCGAGCGAATACATCAAAACTTATCAACCGATTTTCAATTTTTTTTAAAACATTTTTGTAATCGTAGTGACTAAGGTTGTACGTATCCGCGTTTTTAACATTTGATCATTACTATTTTTAAAAACTGCTTGAATACAGAAAAAGGACCTTGAAAATAGAAAAAAATATCCAAACGGTCGGCATTTTGTTAAAAAAAAAAACCAAAATAAAAAACCGGCTACGCATAAAGATAGCTACATTTGTATAGATATCGATAAATTGTTGACTTTTAATTTACAGATAACCTTTCATAAAGGTATCGATGGGACGATGAAGAGAATTTTCTTTTTCCGTCGTCGAATCAAGGCATATATCTGGGTTAATTTTCAAAATTTTGTCACAAAAATTGGTATAAAACTAGATGAATATGTACTTCATAAAATGAGTATAAACCCGATCCTTTCATAATTAATTATGTCTATGAAAAAATAGGAATTATTGATGACAAAGCACCCGTTACGTAACGGAACGTGGGGGGGTCTGGCCAAGCGTTACGGTCCCGTTACGTGGCGGAGGGAGGGGGGCAAATTGGGAAATTTTGCGTTACGTAATTTGTGTACGCCCCCTATATGAAAATGTCGAGTAGAAAATTGGGGAAAGGGCGCTGCGGTATATCAAATTAGTGCTAAGAATGGAAAGTAACGGCTGAATATTTGTTTGAGAGGAAATCAGAGGAATCTCGAACAGGAAGCCTTCAAAGTGGGGAAAAGAGACTTTATGGAAGTATCAAGGGTATTACAAAATTGAGGAAGTAATGGATATGATGAGAGGGGAAAGAAATAAAAATAATAGAGAATTTTATAGACAAGGGATTGAAAAACTTTAAATAGAGACCATAGAGAGAGAAAAAGAATAGATTAAAAAATCGACGTATAATAATTTATACAATGCGATAATAGAAAACGTGGGAGCACCGTGGACGTATTTGGCGGCGGAAGGTATTAAAATAAAGGATAAGAAAACATGGGCGAGGATAAGGTGTGGAAATATCGGGAGGGATGGAAAAAAGGGGAAAGTGGAATGGACTTATAGCATTTGTAAACGAGAGAGAGAAACAATGGAGCACCTGATTACGTGTGAAAAAGGAAAAGGGGTAATATCTAAGGAAACAAAAACATATATAGAAAAGTGGGCAGAGGAGGAAAGGGATGAGAGAGTATAAGATAAATTAATAGGGTTGCTCAGAGGAGCGATGGATGTAAATATGTGTCATTTTTTTAGGGAAATAGAAAGAGAGTGTAAGAGAAGAGAAACAGTGGCAATGGAGAGCGAGAATGCAGTGTGACGAGAATTAAAAAATAGTCAAATAGGAAAGGTATAAGTTAGATCGTGAGAGAGCAATGTTTAACGGTGTAACAGCTTTGTAAAAAGCCGAAAAGGCGATGTAAATAAAACTTCTTACTATTACTATATGAAAATGTTAAATATTAAAATAAAAAGATATTTGAAAAACTGCAATACGAATAAAAATTTGGACACTGTAAAGTAAAAAAAGCAAATACATTAAAAACAAGTATATAATTATAAACTATAATAATTATAAACAGACATTTTTGTTGGTGCCAATAAATAAAAAATACATATGAACATTTATCTACAATAACAGGGTTGATATTAGGCATTATTGACTCCGAAATTCTCTGACTTTTCCAGGTTTTCCATAGAGGGTATGCAGAAATTCCAGGTTCTGCGAATGACCCAGATTTGGGTCAAATAAGGAACAATTTGTTTTCATCAATTATATATTTTATTGAGGTAAAGACCACGAGTTAAGTCTCGTTTCAACCATACTGGTATGCGAAACGTTCCAACCTATAAAATAGTTAGGGAAAAATTATATGCATAGAAATAGCAATGAATCATTTTTGTGCAAGAAAAAACATTTTTGACCGACTCGAAAAAACCAAAGGATATTGTTAATTCGATCCTTCTATTGAAAAATTATGTTGAACCGAGTGTCATAATTTTTTTAGACCCAATCTATGGAAATGTTAAAAACTGAAATAGAATTGGAAAAAAACTGATATTCGAACAATAATTTAAACATCGTAAAGTAAAAAAAAATACATTAACAGCAAATACAGAACCTGTTCTTTATTATAAATAGACATTTTTATGCCTGTGACAATAAATAAAAAATAAATATAAACACTTATCTATGATAATAATGATGTGGTTGTGTATCGACAGATTGAATGCAAATGTATAGAGCGCTACAGTAAATTAGTTTTCAGTTTTTTTAATTTTCAATGTTTGGCCCTGACATAACTTTTTTTTATATCGTGAAGCATAATATGAATATTAAAATAAAAATGAAACAGACGAAAAAAAAACTAAAAAGCATAAAAAAATATATTTTTGTATAGAAAAAGCACAAAAATATTTGTTTTTATACTTTTCAGTTTTTTTTTTTCTTTCGAGTAGGTTTTATTTTTCGTAATTCATGCGAAAAGTAAATTCTGAAAAAACTTCAGTTTTCAAAATTTTCAAGATTTTGCCAAAAGGAAATTCCCTGAGTTTTCCTGTTTTCCATATTTGTAACAGCCATGATGACGCAAGTACAGTGCGGTGTCAAACAAAGATGGAAAATCCGTTTTTTCAATGAAATAAACCAAATTCGGAGAAATTTTGAAAAACAAAAGTGCCGTCGACACGAAATTTCCTCCGCGAGAAGGCAATAACGGCAATGTTACAAATATTACGTGACGGGAGATGAGGATACTTCTTTACTTACATCCTTGAGCTTAATGTTGCCCCAGTCTTCGTCCTTGAGGGTCATTCCTTTGAGCATAACTTTTTGTCGCTCAGGCTGTACGCCGGTGAGTGCAAACAATTGTGCCTTGAACAGCATTGGCTCCTCGTCGGTGTTAACCTCTACGTTCGGAAACAACTCCTTACCCCATTTGACTTTTACTGAAATTTCAACGTACTCGTGTGTATTGAAATAACGGTGAATTCGGAGGTTAAAACGATCTCGGTTATTTCGATGTACGTCGAATATTTGACATCTTTCCGGGTCGCTCATCGAGACAAAAAGAGAGGTTATGTTTTTTTTTCCCGGTTGCCAATTAATAATCGAAGAGTAATCGTGACACTTTACCTGAGTACAGGGGCATTGCGAGTCCGCGAAATAACGATTGTGCCTGTAAACTCTTCTTCGTTCTCGGTTGAATAGATTACGACGGTGTTTTTCCTAATATAGGAGGGGAAAAAAATATGCCTAGTCAGATATGCCGAAAGTGCGGCATATGCAGCCATACACTAAATCCGAATGCACGTACGCACATGCGCATGAGAACACACTCGGCCGACCTTCAGCATGCGAAATCTTATGCATTTCATCAAGCGCGATGAGAAGATATTTTGAAATAGGTAACTTTTGCAAAAGAAAAAAAAAGACTTAGCATTTGAAAAAAAAAAGGTTGATGTTCCGAATGAATCATCTTTCCGGTTGCGCTGAAAACGTTTTCATAGCTTTAAGGAGGCAGATCTCTTTATAACGTAAAGCAGAGGTTATGGCCGAGAATGAACTCCACGAGGAAGCTGAGGGACTATTTTATGGCTCTGGAATCGCAGATTAATCAGTGGGTCAGTTAGTCACAAATTTTTTAGTCTTGAAACTTTAAGGCGAGAAACCTCCTTAGGAGCGTGAAAAATAGGTATTTTTCGGGAATTTTTTTAGACGGCATACAATAATCTGATCATTTTCAAATTTGGACATGAGTTTATTATAACTGTCAAGTTTAAAAACAAAACTCTTTTGTTGGGATGACCAACAAAATGGCGGCGTTATTAAGGGTCTTCGGACGCCTGTTTTCCGCGACATCGAAAAGCGCTGCGGTTGTCACTCTTTTTCTCTGTTGATCTGAAAAAGATTTAATAAGTGTCATTCGTTTACTGACATATTAAGGGGAAGGATATACCTAAAAAATGATGAAAAAGTGCAAAATTGACAATTTGGCAGCTATTTTGCTGCGAAGTTCGAATTTTAGAACATTGTTTCGACATAATTGACCCGAAACAAATTATTCATTTACACGCTACCTTTCAAACTTTCGGTATATCCTTCCGATAATATTACTGAGAGTAACCTCCCAAAATTTCATCCAAATCGGTCGATAACTTTTTGAGCTACAACACGAGCAGTTTTTGAAAAGGTTGTTTCGAGATAATCGCGGTTAAAGTTTCAACATGTGACTCGCTACCTGACCGCATGCTGTCCCCGCGCTCTAGACTATATGCGATAACTCCGCAAATATTCAATATTTCGAGTTTTCCTTTCGTCAGTATATTCTTTGGGTATCATACTTTCGAAATATGTTATAAAAAAAATCGATTTTTGGAAAATTCTAAAAGGTTTTCTCGCCTTAAACGCGTTTTCCTGAAAATCACTTTTCTCGTGAACGTCGTACGAAATTACTCAAAAACTATCTAATCGATCATTTCGAAATTTTGCACACTTTTAAATAGCATAATTACCGTCTATGCGAACCTAAAGATCCTTGAAGATTATTTTTTAAAACTATTCTTTCATTGACAAATACCCAAATAGTGAAATTTAATTAAGGGGTTAGGCCACTCTAGAGGCCGAAAAAATAGGCTTTTTGAGGATGTTTTTCAGAAAAACTGCAAACTAAATCGAGATTACAAAAAGTGGTGTTCATCATACATAACAGTGACTGCATACAATAATTTTCTTGAAGCGATTAGTTTCAAAATGGCGGCTGTGCAGTGTTTATCTCAAAACTGCATTGTTTAAGTTGGCCGGAAACATAACTCAGACAATTTTCAACCGATTCACTTGAAATGTTGAATATATCTTGCAAAATACATTGTCTATGGAAGTACGTAGGTTTTTTGTTTTATATTGCATGGTTCATTTGTTATTAACAATTATCTGACGATTTTGTAGGCAAAATTTTCCCTTTCCAAACATTTGCCTAAAAAATCGTTAATAACAAATAAACTATGCGATATGAAAAAAAAATCCTTAGTACTTCCATAGACAATCTGGATAGACAAAGTGCTGTGAAAATTCACATGTTGGTACATAATGCGGCAAGCTCCAGACTTGGAGTGATGTTATTTTCATATCGCGGTTCAGTCATAAATGCGCCACGCTGTGACGCTCCATTGCCGGTAAAAACGAGGCAAGTTATCGCGGCATTGATACGGAAAGTTTGGAATACGTTATTCCAGCAAGGCTAGGGCACATTGGCGGCACGCTGTGACGTTCCATTGCCGGCAAAAACAAGGTATATGGTTATAACCATAGGCAGATTCGCTACGACAAATGTCATGATCACAAAATAAGTTATACGAGGGTGGGGTGAAAAGTTTCCGGCCTGACCAAGAGATGGTGCCACTAGGTCTAGTTTTGGAGCGGCGTCCTACAGTACCATTCCTACCGAGCTTGTATGTACAGTTTCAGCCCAATCGCTACGTTAGTTTGCGTTTGGGAGCACATTGCGCGAGACGCTTCCGTTGTTTTCGTAAAAATGGAAAAATTGGAAAAACGTGCTGTCATCAAATACTTCCATTTGAAAGGTTTTACACCAAAACAAATAAAAGAAGAGATGGATTCAACACTAGGAGACTCCTCCCCATCATATTCAACTATTAAGATGGAATGACACCTCATCGCGGTCGGTATGGTAGAACAATTATAGATACCCAAAAATCTCTGAAACGGCTCTTCAGATCCCGTTGAAACTTTGCCAAACGACGTCAAATAGATAGACGAACAGCTGTCTGCCGCTCAAGTTTTCTGAATTTGAGAAAAAAAAATGTAGATTGGATTATGATAAGTCAATCTACGTTTTTTCCCTCAAGTTCAGAAAATTCGAGGGGCAGACAGCTGTTCGTCTATCTATTTGACGTCGTTTGGCAAAGTTTCGACGGGATCGAAGAGCCGTTTCAGAGATTTTTGGGTATCTATAATTGTTCTACTATACCGACCGCGATGAGGTGTCATTCCGTCTTAAGCAGTGGGTTTCTGAATTTAAAATGGGTCGTGTGAGCACCTCTGACGAGCGTCGCTCAGGACGGCCCGTTGAAGTCACAACTTCAAGATGATTGAAAAAATCCATAAAATAGTGTTGGAAGACCGCAGGTTGAAAGTGCATGAGATAGCTGAGACCTGTAGGATGTCAGCTGAACGTGTGCGAAATATTTTGCAGAACCATTTGAACATGGAAAAGCTGTGTGCAAGGTGGGTGCCGCGTTTGCTAACGCTCGACCAAAAACTGCTTCGAAAAACCATTTCTACCGACAATTTGGCGCTGTATAGGCGTAATCCAAACGAATTTTTGCGTCGATTCATAACTGTTGATGAGACATGGGTCCACCATTACACTCCTGAAAAAGATTTAAGATCAATGAACAAGTTATCGAAGCTGTAAATCAGTATTTTGAGAAGCTTGACGAATCTACGTTTAAAACTGGTATAACTAAATTAGAACACCGTTATGAGAAATGTATCAGTGTTGATGGAGATTATGTTGAAAAATAAAGCAAAAAAAAATGTTTAAACATCGCTCTTCTTGGTCAGGCCGGAAACTTTTCACCCCACCCTCGTACAAGTTGAACCAGTTGGACGGTCGAGTGGTTAGCGTGCTTGCCTTCTAAACCAGCCCATCGTGAAGTCGCGGGTTCGAATCCCCCTGCCTCGTACTTTCGGGAAAAAATAATTACAGGGATGATGGCGGGGGATACCTCAGTCATTCGCGGGCATGGCACACACGAACCGGTACGTGTGTGCGATTGTATTCAATCAAATTTTTTATTTTGCCCTCTTTTTATTCCCGCCTTCCCAGCTACCGGTAATGCAGAACTCCATTTAGCCGGTCGCCACACCGCAATAGCGGGTGTAGTTTATGCCGGCGCAGGAGCGTTACGGCGTGTTCTAAATATGCCGGCAACGGAACGTCACAGCATGCCACCAATGTGCTCTCTCCTTGACGCGTAGCGTATTCCAAATATTCCGCCTCAATGCCGCAATAACGTGCTTCGTTCCTACCGGCAATGGAGCGTCACAGCGTACCTCCAATGTTGCCCTCAGCTTGCCGAAATACCGCATTCCAAATTTTCAGTCGCAATGCTGCAATAACCCAGCAATGGACGTGCTCCAAATGTACCGCCAATACTCTGTACCTTTCGTAGTGCAATATTAAACCAGCATTCACGCGAGGATGCGCAATGCTGTGCTGTTAGACCACAGCTTAATGCGGCGGTAAAGGATGCCATTTTTCCGTCACAACTTGCTCTCTCTTGGCGTGGTGTAGCCAATATATTGTCGCCAAATTTCTTACTGGGAATGTATTTTTCAAGATATATTCAACATTTCAAGTGAATTGAAAATTGTGTGAGTTAAGTTTCCGGCCAACTTAAAAAATGCAATTTTGAGATAAACGCTGCAGAGCCGCCATTTTGAAATTAATCGCTTAAAAAAAATTATTGTATACAGTCACTGATATGTATGATAAACACCTTTTTTGTAATCTCGATTTATTTTGTAGTTTTTCTGAAAAAAAATCCCCAAAAAGCCAATTTTTTCGGCATCTAGAGTGGCCTAAGGCCTCAAGCTAATTTTGAAAATGGTCGAAGTTTCACGAAATATCGCAAAACATATGAACATTCAAATCGAATATATGTCTACGCGCGCCCATACAATCCTATCGAATATACACTCGAATATTTAACAATTGGCTGATTTTCGTCTATAATCAAGTGAAAATACGGCCCAGTAGACTGATAAAATTTCAAGCCACGTTACGGAACTTTTAACGAAAAATGATGAGTGAAAATCGTCCTATTTATCTCTGAAAATCGGCGCATTAGGGATCAGTGTAAAATTTTCAGCAAATCGTTTTTTGTTGTTGCATTATCCGATAGTATCGATGGTTTTAAATATGCTGTTCGCTTTTATGCCTTTCGCTCAAAAAGGAATTCGACTACCTGCATGACACCAAGCGCGGACGGACTCATTTTTCTCGAAATGTCGTTTTTCAAAACGGTTTACACTCTCAAAGGAAGAATTTTCACACTATCCGTCTCAAATTTTGACATAACATTTTTTATCTTTCTATGTAAGCTTTTTTTATCTTCATATTTTTTTACCGAAAAACTGTCGAAAAATATGCTAAATTTGATACGTTTTTTTTTCAAATGGCTGCCATTTTGACAATTTTCGTTATTAAAAAACCTCCATAGCAAGATAGCGGCTTTCACACTGATTAATAATCTTTTTACAAATTTTTTCTCAGATATTATTGATAGCCCCAACCGTGTACACCGTGAGGACTCCTTTTTGTCGAAGACATTTAGAGCCGTCAAAAATTTTTTTTTAATAAAAATAAACGTTTAAAAAATTATTTTCTGTTCTCCTTGCTTTAACATAAAATGTTAAATGTTGATCCTTCGATTTAATATGTTAAATGTTAATGCTAAATGTTAATGCTTCGATTTAACATAAAAAAACCATACTGATTAACGTATTTTAACCATCGAAAAAAAATCGTGAAAATCGTATATTTTTCGACCCGTCAAACATTGATGATCCCTTTATGGAGATGACAGGCTGGCTACATTTCTGTCTAGTAATTTATACACTAAATAACTCTAGATGCCTAATATAAACTGCTCACGCGTGTAAACAATTCTAATGATTCCGTAACAACATTAAAAACAGGGCGTCACCGAATGTTTAAAGAAAATATTAATGATAAAACTTAGAAAAATGTGACTAGCAGAAGAATTGTCACAGCCGTTACTTTTCAGAGAAATTGTAAAAATATCTAAATCTACTAAACCTGCGCGAAATTTTTACTCCTATTTATCATTGTGTATAATAATTGATTGCAACTTATTTTATTACACGCCACTGTAGTTTACCAAGGATTCAGAAGGGCCCTTCTTATGCCCCCGCAAAATATGGCCATCCGCGAAAGGAATACCTTTAACGAAACAAAAACGTGTTTGGGTTTGTCGGAAACGATTCGGAACAGTCCAAACAAAATTCCAATGGTAATGGAATTTTTATTCCTTTGGATCCATTTACCATTGGTAATGACATAATGATTTCATTTGGTCCATTACTAATGGCAATGAAATTTTATTCCATTTGATCCATTACCAACGGCAGGCGAATTTACATTCTATTTGATCCATTACCAATGGTAATGGAATTTTGATTCCATGCGATCCATTACCAATTGGAAACGATTCGGAACAGCCCAAAGAAAATTCCAATAGCAATGGAATTTTTATTCCTTTGGATCCAATTACCATTGTCAATGACATAATGATTCCATTTGTTCCATTACTAATGGTAATGGAATTTTATTCCATTTGATCCATTACCAATGGTAATTTCATTTGTATTCCATTTCATCCATTACCAATGGTAATGGAATTTGTATTCCATTTGACCCTTTACCAATGGAAATGGAGTTTTGATTCCAATTGATCCATTATCAATGGTGATGGCATTTTTATTCCATTTCATCTATCACAAATGGTAATGGAATTTTGATTCCATTTGATCCATTATCAATGGTAATGGAATTTTATTCCATTTGATCCATTACCAATGGTAATGGAATTTGTATTTCATTAAATCCATCACCAATGGTAATGGAATTTTCATTCCATTTAATCTTTTACAAATGGTAATGGAATTTCTATTCCATTTGATCCATTATAAATGGTAATTGAATTTTTAATCCATTTCATCGATTACAAATGGTAATGGAATTTTGATTCCATTTGATCCATGGTTCCATTACTATCGGTATAATCGTAAATGATCTCTAGACATCGCGACACCATCGCCTATCAAGTGTCATTTCAATTAAAAGCCCTATTTTTTTCTAGCCGAGTAAAAGTCGAAGATAGGACGTTGATCTTTACCTAATCCCTCAGTCATGAAAAACTTTTCGGTGCATTTGAGAAGTGGCCTATTCGCAAGTAAAACCGAAACTAATTGTACATTCTGTAGCGAATCTCGTTCAAAACAGCTAACCATAACGTGTTATCTTCAAAATCTTATTTCGCAAGAAAACAAAAGAAGCATTAAAAATAATATATTTTCCGTGACTTCATTCTTTGGACGTTTGTGCCTTGGTGATTATTTATTGAATTCTTTACAAATAATCTCGCAATCATCCATATAGTATACGAGAACGGAGACGATATACTACCAACAGGAATTAATAAATAGTCTAATGTTCGCAAATCTCTGGTTCGTAAAAATAAAAATAAAAACAGGACCAGCCTAATTATTGTACGAGGCACTAGATACAAGTAACACAAGTTGAGATCTATATACTTTTCCGTATGTCGTTATTTTTTTCCTTCCATTTTCGCAGTTTAATTCAGTGGCCCATAGACGCGTAGAGTTTTGACCAGCTTGGATCATGAAGAGTTGTAAGACGCACACTTGAGTCTCCATTTCGCTAGCGCGCATCTACTTCTAAGCATTTCGCGGGCAATTATGTATCCTAACGGCGTGCTTTGATTCCGAAAGTGACGCGAGTTTCTGTACGCGCCAATTTCTCGAGTGACGCTGACGTACCGCTTAAAATCTTCGCTCGCGCTTCTCGTATTGTGGCAATTGCAAATTGCTTCTTACAGCGCGGTTTTTGAGACAACCGGAAGTGGCCGGCTGACGACCGAGCAACGTGTCGCTGAACAGTCGGGGCTCGAGCGACAAATATCATACAGCCATAGGGAATTTTTAACTGCGCACAGGTAGTCCAATGCCCAAGTTGCGAGTCTACGAGAATTCGAACATTGTTCACTTCTAAAAAAGTGCAAGCGTTGAAGGTCGTACTTAATAGTCGCATTTTTCAGAGCAATGTGAAACACGTCCGTTTGATTAAAATCCCGTTTCCAAGCTTTCTCCTCGACGGATTAAAATGGCGGGGGGGGGGGGGGAACTTGCTTATTATCGTGATTTTTTATTCGGAAGGAAAGATTTCACCATTTTTGAGACTTGGGGTGTTTTATTACTACTTTTGGGTCTTACATGGTATTTTTTTCAACCCTTCAACTGCACACTGAGTCGTTTTGATCCCATGATCATTTCCCTGCCAGTACGTATTTTTCAACGCATCTCCCACTTTGAACGAACGTTTGCACACTTAATTTGTAGTTTTTGTTGAAAAATAAATGTTGGGCCCTAAAGTAAGGTACCATTTCATCGATTTTCAACATTTTTCACTTTTTCTTCGTTCGTATTCTGCGTATTAGTGTTAACACTATGGTTTACACTACGTCTGTGAACCTGGGTATTTCGTGTCCGAGCCAAAACTACTTTCCTCCCGAGTTGCTTCTTTTCTTCAACAATAAATACATGAAAACATTTATTTTCCATCAATTTTATGATTGATATATTAAAGTGAATGTTTCGAGCACTGGCATGAATTTTTTAATTTTTTTTTGAATGTATTAACGGGGTGAAAAAACGGCAGGGCTTGAAATAGCCAGGTTTACAGACGGAAGGTAACGGAAAAACGTTTACAGACGGAGTGTTAATGAACGAAAAATCTTCGTTGGTTTATTTCAGATTAATCCCGCCGTGCCATAACTCCTCCATTTTTCGTGATTAATAAAAAAAATACCATGTAACAGCCAAAAGTAGTAATGAAACATACCCTAAGTCTCAAAAGTTGTGAAAAAATCTTTCGTTTTAAAAAAAAATCATGAACATCAGCAATTTTTCCGGTAATTACGTAGAAGTGGGACTCCAGCCCAATTTCAATGCCAATTTTTATTGTTTCACCACTAGTGATATTCAGCCTGCAGAGGCTGACATTTTTAATTATTTCCATAAATTATGCAGTTTCGAAGTTTGGCGAAACACGCGATAAAAAAGGGCATTTTCGTGATTTTCGACGTCTAAACTGGAGGTTCAGAGTGGGGGGATTTATAAAATAAGCCTTTCAGAATACAATGCCGATGTAAAATTGCGAGTCATTTCCCCTTTCCCCTGTTGAAAGTTCGTAAAAATGCACGATTCCAAAGACGAGACTGGAAATCAGTGAAAATGGCGTGTGAATTTGTTTGGGTTTGTTTCAACCCAAACAAACCCCATGACTTATGGAAATAATTAAAAATGTCAGCCTCCCCAGGCTGAATATCATTAGTGGTGACTAATTGAAGCAATTTATGGCAAAAACAAACATTTCCCGCCTAAATTGGGGTGGAGTCCCACTTTTGCATAATTACCATTTATTTCTCGCCTAAAAACATCATCTCCCTTAAATTTGGAGTGAACGATAAGATGGACGCTGTTCGTCTTTCAAAAGAGCGAAAAGTGTTTATTTTCTTTCTTCCATTTTCCATTCTTCTTCCGTCGGAGAAAAGTTGGAAACGGTTTTTCACCTACCGCTCTTGCAGCGATCCAACGTGTTTTTTCAAAAATGGTTATTACGGTACTGACTTCACCAACGGACCGGAAGTGACGCCTCTAATATTCAAGCACGATTTGAATGTCAGACTAGTTGGAACCGTTTCTTCAACGAATAGGTTCCGCTATGACACTTTATGGCAGTTACAATTTGATCGAACAGAAACGTCCCTCAACTTTGAAAACGTAAGAGCCGTATCTGTATTTTACCATACAAATTTGAGTCCGAATAAATCGAACAAAAAAATTCGATTCGCTCGATTTTCCAGTATCGCGGATTTGTCACGTTCGTTGCTTTTGCGCGATTTTGCACCTATATTATTTTTCCGATAATGGGCAAACTCAGCGTTTACGTCTCTTTAAGGGGCTGTACCAGTGTGACACTTTTGAAAAATCGATTTTTTTTGTGCCTTTTTCGGCAGTTTATACTTTCAATATCCTGTAAAAATTTCAAGGCCGTATCTCTGATCATTTTATCTTGCAAAAATCGATGGTTAAATCTTTAAACGCGTTTTTCTCGAAATGAGATTTTTCAAATTTGCCGACATTGCAACTCAAAGAGCAATGATCCGATTGACTTAAAATTTGAACTGAGTACTCTTGAATATATTTACTCTACAATGACGTAGGATATTTTTGATTGGATGAAAATTGACGACTTGGCATTGAAAAAAACGACCATTTTATAGGCAAGAAAACAGACTTTTTTTTTTTCATAACTACGCCATTTTGTTAGATTTTGATATTTTTCGAAAATTCTACGTCATTGTACAGGAAATACCTTCCAGTTTAACGACATTTTTTCCTTTTTCGGTTTCAGCTACTCAATCGACCGGAATTATCTCAGCAGTGAAGGAACTTTTTTTTAGCGCCTCCGAAGGCAGCGCATAAGTCGCTTGGATCTCAATATTTTTCTATGAAAAAATTATGTAATATAGGTCAAATATAGCCAAATATATTATTAATTTTCCGAAACATTTAATTAAGTACTTTTCTTCCAAAAAATTCCCGAAAATCACCAAAATTTTCAGCGTTCACACTGGTCACCCTTTAACGATAGCTGTAATTTTAGCGCTTGAGTCTCCCTCGCGTTGCCTCGCCGATAAGTATCTCTAAATCACAATCACGCGCTACTCTCGCGATCTCTATGACATTTGTTGTTTTTTTTTTATCGCTACGTTACTCATTGTAATTGAACGATCACACGGGGGGATCGTACCGTTAGTTTACGAGACACCGCGATTACAGAACGTTTTGTGTAGTACATCACGATTGATATACGTCATGGATGCGTGTTATTCTGCTTGCGGGGTGTGATGAACGTATAGTTCACCACGGCTCGTGACACGAATTGGAACAACGCTGTGTAAGTGCGTACGGGACTTAACAGCTAATATAGAAGCAGACATTTCGAAGAACAAAAGCATCGAAGGTATATCACCAAAGATATTGAAGTTTGCATCGTTGGGATGCGACGAAAGTCGATATTCTATGGCTCACGTTTTTTTTTTGCCGTTTTAGAACACGCAAATCGTTCCAACGTTTTTTTCTCATCCTCTTGAAAGATCCGCGATCATAATCTATACAAAATTAACGATTGTAATAAAGATGGAGAAAATTTAAAAAAAATGAAAAAGAACTTTCGTTGCATTGCAACGAGGCAAACTTCAACGCCATACCAAAGATACGCTCAATGCTCCAGTTTATAAATACTTTGTCCAGCAGCTGGAGGCAATTAAAGTCTTTGGATTATGTCAGGACGTTGGATAAGTTCTCGCTTTCCAACGGATGGCGTTACCAGAACTACGTGCGTGTACTTTAAGATGGTAACGCATCTATAAAGAAGTACTACAAGCAAGCTTGAGATTCAGTGTATGTGATTTCGCCGAAGTGTAAACAGCTTTTGTTTTTCACTGTGTTAAACATGTCAAATTTCGTGTCAAAAAAAGTATTTAATTTTTTTAAATATCTGCAGATAAAGCACACAGAATTCTTGTTGAGACTTACAGCGACCATGCTCTGTCGGAAAAAACATGCAGAGCAGGGTTGCAAATAATGCAGTACTTTTTGTAATGCATTAGCGTTTTCATTACTCATTAATTTACATTTTGAAATGAAAAAAAAAAAAAAAAAAAATTACCCATTACATTACATTCAGTAACGTAACAAACTCCCATTGCGCATTACGTTACATTTTGTAATGCAAACAATTATCATTACTCATTACATTGCATTTTGTAATGTAATAAAAATTCGAAACTCCTTGAAGTAAATCTTGTAATGTAAAAAAATTCCATTCCTCATTACATTACATTTTGTAATGTGAAATATTTGCATTACCCATTACAATGTAATGAGTAATGGAATTTTGTTACATTATGAAATAAAAGGTAATGAGTAATGGAATTTTTTCACATTACTAATGCAATGCAATGTAAAAATTCCCATTACCCATTACAGTGCAATGAGGATTATTATTCGTTTCCCATTAGGAGCAGCGGTTTTTGCACAGGGTCGATCTGACCCCATATTACCTTGTAACGAGTAATGGAGATTTTTTACATTACATCAGTAATGTGAACAAATTCCATTACTCGCTACCATATATTTTGTAATGTAAAAAAAAATCCATTCCTGATTACATTAAATTTTGTAATGTAAAAAATGTCCATTACTTATTACATAACACTTTGTAATATAAAAAAATTCCATTACCCATTACATTGGACTTTGTAATGTAAGAAATGTCCATTGCCCATTACAATGTAATGTGTAATTACATTTTTTTCGTCATTACACATTACATTGCATTTTGTAATGAAAATGTTTTACATTACAAAATGTAATGTAATTAGTTATGAAAATTTTTTACAATACAAAATATAATGTAATGAGTAATGGGGCTTTTTTACATTACTGAATCCAATGTAACGAGTAACGGAAATTGATTACATTACAAAATATAATGTAATGAGGAATGGAATTTTTTTACATCACTGAATGTAACTTCATGGGGAATGAAATATTTTTTCACTACTCATTAATAAAGTAATGAACAATGCATTACTTTTTCATTGCAAATTTCGCAACCCTGATGCAGAGATTGGTTTAGACGCTTTAAAAATAATGATTTTGATGTGTTGAATTGGAGGCATTACTTTATGGAGACTCATGTCAGACGCTAGCTGAACTTGCAGAATCATTAGGATTTCATCACACAACAGTTTCGAAACGTTTGAAATAATTAGGAATGATTTTTTTTAAATAAAGCGTTAATTGTCACCAAAAAAGAGCGAGAACTTAGTCAACATCCCAACAGATGTACGCCTGTATACAGTAAAACCTCGTTTATCCGACCTTCGATTAACCGACGTTCCGCATTATCCGAGTCACTCAACTCATACGAAGAATCTCGGATAAAACGAAAGAATCTGCTATGCCTACGCGTGGAGTAGTTCTATATTGCTACTTTGTTTTGTTCTCCGCATTATCCGAGATTTCACTTATGGGGGTATCCCTGTCTGGAAACTTCAAAAAATCGTTTTTTGCATATCGTTATAGGATGAACTTTCAAGAATATTCCAAGACCAACCGGAAATTCTAAAAATGACAAAGTTACACCTATTCTAGTGGAACAGTGTAGTGCGTCGGGTTTACCGCGATCCGTCGAGTTTCGAACGCAATTATCTCGAAACTACATATCGTGACACGGCGGAATTGATAACTTGAGTAACTTTCACACTATTGACTTGAATTTACACAGCTCGCGTTCAAACAGTAGTAATTTTCGGTTGACGATCGCATTTTTCAATTGGATGAACCATTTGTTAATAACAATGACTTCAGCATGCTGTTTTTCAAGAGAAAAACGAGGTTATCTTTGGAGAAGCTGTCATTTTTCGTATTTTTCGAAATTTCGAAAAGTGGATCGTTAACCCATAGCCAGTTGGATATATTTAAAGAATTTTTTTTTTCTTCTCGTTTCAGATTACATTTGAGCCTGGTAGTGATCCCGCCGTTTCGGGCCTCGCCGCTGGAGGACTGCATCGCCAACTGCAGCACCACGAACACTTTCAAAGATTCTCTTCCGAAAAAGTTACATTGTAACCACAAACATGTGTACAACATGCTGGGAAAAAATTAAATTTATTCCAACCAATGCGTTACTAGAAAAAATGCATCATTCTGACCCTTCGAATTGGGCTTCCAGAGAAGGCTACCCCGCTATCAGGGATGCACTCTCCCCATATTATCTCGGATAAGAGAGTTTCTACTGTACATATATGGGCTTCTTTAAGGGGAGATATACACCTAGATGGTCGAGATTGAGGATTTAGAAGCTACGAACATTCCGTCGATCGTAGAAGACCTACGCTATGGGCGTGGTATCGATGATTCCATGTAAGTTGACAAATTTCATGATTTATTCATTCCCAAATTTTCAAATCGGTACCCAAAATTTCTCGAAAACCAATGAACCGATTGCCTTGAGATTTTTTGTGGTTATTCTATACACCATTATTTGCTACTTGTCATAGGATTTTTTTTCCGTTACTTAGTTTTTGTTTTATAGGCAAAACAATAACTAATTTTTGGCCCAAAAATCACTATTTATATTCAAACGTCCGTCATTTTGTCATAAATCGATATTTTCAAAATCAGCTATGACAAGTACTAGATTATAGTATCTAATTTAATAATCTTTTTGGTTGTTTTTTTTTTTCAGATGATTTTTGAAGAAACGCCGTTGGGTACCGTATGCGCAGATTTTTTTACGACGCCCCAAGGATCATACAATATCCTTGTATATTTTTGATATTTTTAAATAAAGAAAATTAAACATATTTTTCAATGTATATACTTTTGGATAATTAAAACCCCAATCCGAAATTTCAAATGGTTTTCCTTGAAAAAATTCACAAAAATGACGTTTTTTCCGTCTCTTGGGTGTATATCTCCCCTTAATGAGACTAATACGAGTTCCGCGAAGAGAAGACGCGGCGTGACTAGGCCCAGACTCGAAGAGTCGCGTCCCAACTTCCGGTCGACAGAGCAGTTCCGTCCGGCGATACTCGGAGACACGAGACTCTGTTCTCGTGGCCGTACAGTATCGTTATCCTCTGACACTTGAGGGTATCCCATACGTTGATAGTGTAGTCGTTGTAGCCCGCGAATAGCAATCGCCCGCTGACACTCAGATCTACCGCGTTTGCGCCGAATATGATGCTCTCTTTGGCATACACGGCGACTTCTTTGTCGGCACGGAGATCGAAGAGCCGACAGGTGGCGTCGTCCGAGCCCGTAGCCACCGCATCTCCGCTCGGATGAAAACGCACCTGCGAGCCGATAAATACGACTTTAGGAAGCCCGCCATCTTGAAACGATTGGATTTTCGCCGATATTCGATCGGATTACGAACCGAGTTTACGTCCGAGCGATGACCCTCGAAACTCTGCACGCACTGGCCGCTTCTCATGTCCCAAATGAGTATCATCTTGTCGCAGCTACCGGATACGAAAGTATTGCCGGTCTCGCTGGGTGCAAGATCGATCGACATCACGTCCCCCGAATGACCGTGAAAGTTTTGCAAAAGCTGACCACTCTCGACGTCCCAGAGGGCGCACGTGCTGTCACCGCTTCCGGTGAGAATCTGCTGGTCGCTGTTCGGGAAGGCGCAGCAGGACATGTACGACGTGTGAGTACCCACGGTCTTTTTCCTCGTCGTTACGTCGTCCTCAAGACTCAAAGGATACACGGTCACTTTGTTGTCCAGGCCCCTGCGAGATAAATCGCGAGTTTTCTAAACGACCCTACGTCCAATTCGAACGTGATTAAGGCGCTATACCAGTGTGGCACTTTGAAAAAATCTTTTGTTTGCCGTTTGATTTGCAAAAATCGATAGTTAAATATTTTAAACGCATTTTTCTCGAAATGAGATTTTTCAAATTTGCTGACATTGTAACTCAAAGAGCAATGATCCGATAGACTTGAAATTTGAACTGAGTACTCTTGAATACATTTACTCTACAATGACGTAGGATATTTTTGATTGGATGAAAATTGACGATTTGGCATTGAAAAAAACGACCATTTTATAGACAAGAAAACAGACGTTTTTTTCATAACTACGCCATTTTGTTAGATTTTGATATTTTTCGAAAATCCTACGGCATTGTACAGGAAATACCTTCCAGTTTAACGACATTTTTTTCCTTTTTTGGTTTCAGCTACTCAATCGGCCGGAATCATGTCGGCAGTGGAGGAATGTTTTTTTTTGGCGCCTCCGAAGGCAGCGCATAAGTCGCTTGTATCTTAATATTTTTCTATGAAAACATTATGTAATATAGGTCAAATATAGCCAAATATATTCTTAATTTTCCGAAACATTTAATTGAGTACTTTTCTCCAAAAAAATTGGCGGAAATCACCAAAATTTTCAGCGTTCACACTGGTATAGCCCCTTAAAGGAGACGAGATATTAGCGCACCCGCAAGCGACGAGAGCCCCGCTCGGAGCATAAGCGCAAGCCATCACCCAGGTCGTTGGCATCGTTACGGCGTGCTCTTTGTTCGTCGTAAACGCATCCCATATTATCATCTTTCCATCCTATCGACGTTTCAATGGTCGCATGTCGTTGGAATATTTTCAAAATTATTATCGTCGTTGCTGCCAATGTGCGATTTATTTTTACATGGGCGAATCAGCTCGACATAGCGGACTAGGATTTTTGTAATCAATTCTAGGGTCGACTCGTACTGACCGGTTGGTACGGTTTTCACGCAGTTTGGGTTGTTACGATCTATTCTGAGTTCTTACATTTCTACATGGGGCATATAGTTGAAAAATGACTAACGAATGAGCCGCCATCGTCATTGTCTAGCATTTTCAGAAGGAATGACTGAAAACTTTGATGTGGGAGGCTGTATAGTTGAAACGCGATGAAAGGTATTTTTTTGCATTTCTTCATTTTATAATTTAAAATATTTGACTGCAGATTTAGGGTGTAGCCCTCAAGGGTCGCGATACCTTTAGGCGAGGAAGAAATTTGCTGTTTCATGATTTTTTTTAAGGAAAGCTTTCTTCACCGTTTTTGAGACTTAGGGTATGTTTTATTACTACTTTTGGATGTTACTTGTTTAAAAAAAATTATTCCTTAAAAATGGCGGAAGTATGGCACGGTCTTCTAAACTGTAGTTTCAAAACTGGCGTGGCGTATAGCTAAAAAACTAATCGACCGATTCTGATGAAATTCGGCATAAATCTCGAAACTTTTTCTCTGAAACATGCCCCTAAATATTTTCTAAAATTAAAAGAAAAAGTCTTTTTTTGTTGCAAAATTTAGCCATTTTTTTCGGAAAACCCAATTTTTTTGTTTCAAAGCATACCATTTCATCGATTTTCAAAACTTAAAACTTCCATGTTGGAGATTGTATCGTTGAAACGCGATGAAACGTTTTTTTTTTGCATTTCACCATTTTTATCATTCAAAATATTTGTTTGCAGATTTAGGGTGTAGCCCTCAAGGCTACCTCGCGTAAATACCAAAAATACCTTCAGGCGAGGAAAAAGTTTACTGATTTTCATGGTCTTTTTTTAATGAAATATTTCTTCGCCATTTTTAAGACTTAGGGTATGTTTTGTTACTACTTTTGGCTGTTACATGATATGAAAAAAATAAATAAATGTTAAAAAATCACGGAGGTAAGGCACAGCCTTCGAAACTGCATTTTCAAAATTGGCGTGACGTATAACTATAAAACTCATCGACTGATTCTGATAAAATGTGGTATAAATCTTTCGAACCTTATTGTCCAAAACATCCTAAATGATCCTAAATTTTTTCAAAAATAAATAAAAAAAAACATTATTTTGGTTGCAAAAGCCATTTATTGTAGGCATTTATTTCGGGAAATTCAATTTTTTTATTTGATAGTGTACTATTTCATCGATTTTCAACCCTTCTCACTTTTTCTTGGTTCGTATTCTGCATATGAGGGTGAATCAAAGAAAAACCTTTGTTTTTTTCAGATTATTCCTGCCGAAGTTACGTGTCACGCCATCTAACAACGTCCGCTGCAACCCGTTCAGAAGACTGTGCCGTACCTCCGCCATTTTCGAAGATTAATAAAAAAAAATATCATGTAACGGCCAAAAGCAGTAATAAAACATACCATAAGTCTAAAAAATCATCAAGAAAACTTTCCTTAAAAAAAATCATCAGTCAGCAATTTTTTCCTTGCCTAAAGATTTCCCCTCTCAAGGATTCTAAAGAACGTTTATCAAAATTAACTCGGCCAACTACAGCATCATTGGAAATTTCATCATCCTTATTCATCCGGAAAAGTCTAAAATATTTTGTTATGTACACCTTAGTTTGAGGGGAGGGTAGGGGTTTGCACTTTTGAAAAATCGATTTTTTTTGTCTTTTCTTACAGTTAAAAGTTTCAAGAATATAATCCCAAAATTTCAAATCAATCAGAGCAAAACTCTCGAAGCTGTTGACTATGTAGTCCCGCTCCTCAAACACTGTAGCTCCGACTTCTCTAAACTTCAAACGCGTTTTTCTCGAAACCACTTTTTCAAAGTCCGTGTTCACTGCCATTTGGAAACTACATGACCGATTTATTTCAAACTTGGTACACACTTTCTACATATAAAATACCTCCCCCCAACGGTTAGTTTGAGATTTTTTTTTACATTGAGGGCGTTTTCCACCCCCAAAATGGCGGAATTTTTCGTGAAAAATAGCACTTTTCACTTTACATGACCACCAAAAATTTAGAAATGAAAAAAAAAAATTATCAATGACCGTTGGGGGGAAGATTTGATGATACTTTGACTAAATTTTAATGGTACTTGATTTCGGATAATTTCTAGCTGAGACACAGTGAACACCGCAAATCGTGTTTTTCCAAAGGCGTTCTTGGAAAAGCTTTGTCACCGGCTCGTTTGTAGATATTTTCACGTACAAATTTCATGGAATGTTCTTGAAATGACACTTAACAATGTACAAAAGATTTCAATAAATTCACTCTATCCATATAGATGAAAAAAAATTGCAAAAAGATGTTTTTTTTTCACGCTGAAACCCCTACCCTTCCCTTAAGAATTTCCATGTTTGGTAAAATTTACTCAGTGAAATTTCAGTAATGTTTACTTTCTACTTCAATTCTTGCTCTTGACTTTGGCAAAGGATATATGTACTTTTTTTATACAACCGTAGATGCCAACATTGCTACAGCTCCTAAGAGCCAACAACCTTACCATATAAATACCTGAGAGGAAGAAACAATGTGACGTTTATCCGGAGACCAGTCGGAGCAAAGTACTTTAGCTTGATGACCCTTTAAGATTCTCCTAGGCTTCACGGTGATTGCATTCAGAGCTTCGAGCCTGTCAGCCACGCTGGAAACTATCCAAAAGCATGAAATTACGCCAAAAATGTCTATGCCGAATCGATACGTTCGAGTTAGGATTGTAGGCGTACGTGTCACATCGTTGAGTTTTTGCCTCTCATCGTCCAGGCGTATTTTCAAGCTCTCCGCCTCCTTTTCCAGCTTCTCGATGGTCTCCGTTTCCGTGGCGGTGTCCATTCTTCCTCTCGTCTCGAGACTGTCGCACGTTGCAACCCTCCGAGGGTCAGCCTGGGTTTTCGCTCACATTATTCCATGATTGCTGGTTCGTCTCGTCTCATCGTCATCCCGCGAAAGGTGTCGCTGTCGATTTTCGCCGATGCATCGACCAAGTGCACCATCCAGGGGGTTGCGATCTTTTCAATGCACAAAGCGATTCGATAAAAATTCGACGTAACTAACTCAGCGAAATGCGAGATACTCACTGGAAAGACGAGTCCACGCAGCAAGTTGGGTATAAACGAGATGGTTGTATCGTTCAGACGGCATGCAATCAATACGCATCGATAACAACTCGACGGAGAGTTGTTACGGGGGTTGGGTTTGGCGCCGATGCAGCTTCGTCTGCACATCAGAGCCCTCACGCGTGAACGCGAAAGTCGCGCCAACTGGCGTCAACCCCCGAGGCTCTTCGTATCGTAGAAATTGTTTTTCGTTAATATAAGCCAAGAAAATCGCAAAATATCCGTGATAAACGTCAATGAAATAAATACGCGCATTTTTTCATAGTTTTTCGAATTAAAATCACGATTTCAATTATCGATATTCAAGTTTTCAGATATATTTTGAGGTTTGCTTGAACACTTGTTTGCCCGTTTGCGTACTTTATTTGCCCTTTTGTGAGCTATCGCGAAAGAGATTGTTTACGCGACTTTTATCGAAAACGGATAAACGTGTTGACGCGTTTGTTTTCGATAATTTTTTTTTCAACGTTTTACTCGGGATGACGCGCCGCCGATCGAGCGGTACCTCTTCTCTCTCATCGAATAAAATAATTATTTCTATGATATAAAGTAGATACGTAATTTCTGTCCTGCCATTGGTCTCGAGTGTCTACCAAATATATATCTATGCACATTTGAAAGTTTCATCCGGAATAAGGAAGAATATAGTGAAGGACAAAATTTGACTCGACTGTCACATTGGCTGATATTCATCAGCTGTCTCGTTCCCGAGTTGTGAAAAGCGGAAATCAGCTGAGGTATAGCTAGGTACGTATCGTAGCACGATTGACGTTATCGTCATTTATCGGCGAATTTCCATCGAGCGCAACGATACGCGTTGGAGCTACTGTGGCCTCGGTCCTTAAATTCTTCGAATAGCGCTCAAATAATCGTTATAAGGTTAGTTCCACGTAGTCGTACACTACCGGAGAATCGGCGGCTCGCAATCTCGTTGATTCTTTTTTCGCCCCCGCGGATTGTTCGATACTTTGATCGGGATAAACGACGAATGACTCAGCGAAATTGTGGATTCACTTTGCGTGCACGATTGGCAAGGGAAGAAGGCATTTTGGGATAAACGTGCTGTTTTTTAAGAGATGGATGCACCGCCGAATACCGAGGGTCCTTCGCAGGCTGATTTTATCAAGGACGATCTGAACTTCGATGTCGATCCTGAAGATCCGCTGACCAAGGCAACGCTCGAGGACCATCCGGAGGACGAATGGATCGACATACTGGGCAACGGACAACTCAGGAAGAAAACAATAAGAAAAGGACGGAAGGGCGTACGTCCGAATAGGCACGATCTCTGTACCCTCAGAATGACCAGCAAACTGTTGGATAGCGACAAAATCGTTGAGAACGTCGACGATGTTACTATCCAATTGGGCGACGTCGAAGTTATTCAGGTTCGTGTCTAATGTGCAAAATCGGTAAAGCCAGTAGCTGAAATGGATATTCGACGAGTACTATCGAATTGCACGAAATTCTGAGCTTTCGTCATGTTTTTAATTCGCACTTGCGACATCCATCAGTCCTACTATTTCCTAACTTTGGGATTACAGTGACACTTAAGGAGCTATATCTACCAAGAGACCCAAACAAAATTTCCAAATTTCGATTTTTTTTTCTAGTAACGGCTGGTAAAGACGAAACGCATTTTTGTTTAACACAAAGGTACAAATATTGGGAGCCTAAAAAGATCACCAACAAATAGGGTAAAAGAACAAAAACATGGCTGTCTGGGGATGACATTTTTTTCACGTTTGTTGATGGACACTCCAGCTTGAGGGGTAATAACATCTTGCGGCAGCAAAATCAAGGGTCATTTTCTACAATTGATTTAAGAAAAAGGAAGCGATATTTTCAAATTCAGTTTGTAATACTTATTTATATAATCCTTCAAGAGAATTTTTATTTATTTACTGAAAAAACAAAATGGTAGCGCGCTGGCTGGTGAAAGGAAACTCCTTTTTTTTAATCACCTCCATGGGCAGAAATCTATGGGTCGCAATTTTCTATGTAAAACAAAAAACGAAAACGATTTTGAAAAAAGATGTCAAAATGTAGTGAAGTACGTAGAATTTTTGAGAAATATTGACTGTAACCGAAATCTGAAAACCAGACAGGTTACTTAAGTTAAGGGCGACAGTAATGGGTATAACGTCATGTGCAAATTTAACAATTTTTTTCGTATGAAAAAGTGATTCTAGAACTAGAAAAGGTGATTCTAGAACTAGAAAAGAAGAAACTAGAACAAAAAACCAAAGTTCTCGTCAATCAGGGTGTCTACCGACCTGAAAAGTCATGAAAAATCTTAAATGTCATGAAATTACACTGGACCCTGAAAAAGTCATGAAATGTCATGAAAAATTACCAGTCTACCCGAATTACTATACCCTACTAAATTATCGTTGAGTCTATGTTCAATATGAACTAACGTTTTGGCTCTTGTCGATAGAGACGCGAATATCGAACCGATAGAAAATAAAATAGAAGAAAGTAAAAGAAAATAATGCGTTATCTCAAAATATTAGTTTTTCTTTGTTATTCGTGTAAAGCGACTAGATGATATTATTCAAAGTTCCTAAATGTATGTAATATTTTTCTAGATGTTCGCAAAATATATTTCTTTACAACAATCTTGAAATTATGTTTGTCTCACATTTTTTACTACATATGGAATTGTACAGTTTGATGACTTTTCGTTTATTCCGTATACTTTTTATTTGCATACAACACACATCTGTTTGAAAGAACAAAATAAAAATATAAAAATTTAGAAAATCGGTCGCACTGTAGAATCATTAAGCATACTTCTGTGCCAGAAAGTCATATGAGTCATGAGACATGAGAAAGTGCCAGAAAGTCTTTGAGTCATGAGAAAATCCCCATTCCTTGCCTTAAAAATCCTTAAATGTCATGCAATTTCAGTTCTGGTCAAAATTAGACACTCTGTCAATCTACATTAGAATACCCAGAGACGTACATACGGATTTTAAAAAATATTGTTTTATTCAAACATTGTAGGTATATGAACTTAAGAAAAGAATTTTCGGTGAAAAATCTTGTTATCACTGCTCATAGACTGCTCATAAAATGAAAGGTTTTCGATTAATCAGAAATTCCGTACGTACTTCTCTGCTAAATGCAATTAGGAACATAACTTTTAAATTTGAAGTAAATCGAGTGAAAATTGTTGAAGTTATTTGTCACGCCAATTGGAAAAAAGCTGTTTCGAGAAGTCGGCCATTTTGTGCATCGAAAAAAAAAAAACGAACAGCTTGATATTCATACTAAATAGATGTGTAATTAATTTTATGAGTGAATAACTTTTCTGTACGAAAAAAACTGTGGCCTAACCCGTTAACAATAAATACGTGTCGTTGACTATCGTCGATTTTTTAACAACGTGACTTCGAATTGAAACTCGAGCACAGAATCTATGAAAAAAGTCGTCATTTTTACGTAACTATTGAAAAATGAAGATCGATTTTTAAAAGGTGAGATCGTCAATTACCTTTGAATGATTCTCATTGTATCTTCTGTAAACTTGGCAACAATCCATCACATGGTTCTCGAGACGCTTGAATCTGTAGCTCATTCCATTTTAGGAATATTTTAATGAAATTCCCAGGGAATAAAAAGGCCATACTATCGAATGAAAACCTTTTTGGAAAACACAATTTTTTGACTCATTTATCCCGTTCTCATCTAACCCGTTAACTCATTGTAACCCACCCATTGTAACCACATGGTTCTCGAGACTGCTAGAAGCTGTAGCTCATCCCATTTTAGGAATATTTGAATGAAATTCCCAGGGAATAAAAAGGCCATACTATCGAATGAAAACCTTTTTGGAAAACGCAATTTTTTTACTCATTTATCCCGTTGACTCATCTAACCCGTTAACAGTTCGTTTATGTTGGTCCACAAAAACTACAACTAGTCTCGAAATAGCGATTGAAGAAAATTCTTCACGCGTGTTGCTGATTCGTACTTACTATTATCCAGCCAAAACTCCAGCCAAAACCAGCCAAGTTGTTTGCTGCTCTGAGACACGAAGCTGCGGAAATTGTAAATTGAAAAATGCTTAGTTTGTACTATTTTGCAACATTTTTCGACCATCAAAGTTTTTTCTACCAAAGAGTCCCACATAATCTTCGCGCTTCCCCATGGATGATACGCGTCGATCAGGAATATTTCCCACGTACATTTAAACATCTGCAGTTTTTGCCACGCACTGCATTCCGATGTGAACGTTTGAGTTATTAAAAAATGACAGTGTAAAACAAACTTGAAAAAAGATACGAAATAACTTGTGAATTTTGATTCTAACTGTGTGGGTTGATCGGAACGTTGCGGCAAACGTTGGATAATAAATATCGCGTAGAATCCGCTGCTTTTGCACGCATTCCCTATTGCGTGATCGTATTTTCGAGTAGTGAGCTGAAGGTTTCTTTCAGGGTATCGATCTAGCAATAGCGCTGATGGAAGAAGGCGAGACGGCTGAGATAGAAGTAGCTTCGAGATTCGCTTACGGTGACATCGGACTGCCGCCGGACATACCACCCGGTGCGACTCTTAGATACACCGTCGAACTGAAGTCAATGGAAATTGAGACGGATATCGAGGAGCTTGCCTTCCACAAGCGGCAAAAGATTGGGTATGTGTGTCTATGTAGACACATTTGAATTTGGTATTTGCAAAAAGGGGCCTAAGGACATGGAAAGTTTTATTGTTTGTTGAGGGGAGATATACACTTAGAAGCCGGAAAAAACTCATTTTTGTGAATTTTGTCTATTATATTAAAACTATTTGAAATTTCGGATTGGGGTTTTAATTGTTTAAAAGTATATACAATCAAAAATATGTTTAATTTTCTTTATTTAAAAATATTAAAAATATACAAGGATATTGTATGATCCTTGGAGCGTCCATGGAGTGGAAAGTTCATACCTTCTAAATCGATTTTTGCGATCATCTAGGTGTATATCTCCCCTTAAGTTATTTCCCAACATTTCAATACTAAGTCATGAACACTTAGGTTTAGGGATTAGACTACTGTACCCACACGGAAATCAGGGTTATTTGAAAAAAATTATTTTCAAGGGATAAGGAAGATTATTGATAAATCGTTTGGACATTTTTTTGTATGTACGTTAAAAAAGTTGCGTACCAAATTTCATTGGAAAAATGTTAATAATCAAATAAGGTATAAACAATCTCGTGAGGGACCTTTGAACGTGAGAGGCTTAACGTTATATTTTATTTTGGCCGGCCGGTTGATCAGAAATAAAAAAAGACTTTTCATGTTCTCGAAATATATAATATTGGCTAACAAGGGGACAGTATGGCAGTCGGATTTTTGTAATTTTTCGTACTCATGGTACGCGAAGTTCAGAGCTCGAATATTAATATCCCAAAGCAGTTCGACGCCATATTCAGAAATTTTCGAGAAAATTGACTTTGAAGTTTTCGAGCGCACTCTTATCCCACAAAGATGCAACGATATTCGAACCGGGCTCGTGGCGTACCCGGTAGCGCTCGAGTCTAGTAATCGCGGGGTCGCTGGTTCGAGTCTCAATTCGAATTTTTTTTTTTTTTTTTTCATTTTTTTTTAAATGAAAAAATGCAAGTCGTATTTTTAATGATCTCTTGATTATAAACATACATTTTCAAGTATCAATATTTATAACCAACAACATTTTTAGGATGAAAATGAAAAACGTCGGGTAAGGAATTGAATACTTTATTATTCGGTCTGTATTCGTTTGTTTTATACATCGGGTGTAATGTTAGACGAGCCAGAGTGATAACCATCGTAAAAACAAGGAAAACAGTAATTTTCACGGCATCTCGCACACCGTACAAACGCTGCATTGTTACATTCGCAATTTTTCCTATTAATCTACAAGGGAGTTTATATTCCTATTAATCTACAAGGGAGTTTATGTAAATATTATTACTGGATATTTTTACGTCGCCTATTCGCAATTTCAAGCAATAGATAATCAAAAATAAGACTTGCATTTATCATTGACAATTATAATTACATATATGTGAATTAGCATAGATTTTATGATTTTTATCCCGGGATTATTTATTTATTTTTTTATAAATAATCACCTATTGTTATATATAAATAATATATGATCATATATGAGAAAATATATAATTATGTATAACTATAATGAATTTTGTACATAAATAACTATATATGGATTTTGTCCATATATAAACTTATATAGATATATTATATTAATTATATATAATAATATGTGATTATATACAACAAAAATTTATCGGGATATTTAAATGACGAAGGTATGCGAATTAAAAAAAAAAATGAAAAAAAAAAAAAAAAAAAAAAAAAATTCGAACTGAGACTCGAACCAGCGACCCCGCGATTACTAGACTCGAGCGCTACCGGGTACGCCACGAGCCCGGTTCGAATATCGTTGCATCTTTGTGGGATAAGAGTGCGCTCGAAAACTTCAAAGTCAATTTTCTCGAAAATTTCTGAATATGACGTCGAACTGCTTTGGGATATTAATATTCGAGCTCTGAACTTCACGTACCATGAGTACGAAAAATTACAAAAATCCGACTGCCGTACTGTCCCCTTGTAAGACTTAACCGAGATTTTTTTCGTTATCGTGTTTTAATTACAAAAAAAAATTGTTTCTTTTTTGTTATTTCGAGAAAAAATGACATTGTTAATGAGTGATGAAAAAAATGTTAAGACAAAAAACGTCGGTCAAAACTAAACTACTACTACACTGAATAAGTGTACCAAATTGCAAGTCAATTCGTACATTCGATGTCGAGAACTCGTGTACACCGTTTCGAAAAATAGTTTCGAGAAAAACGCTTTTAAGGGGTTAGGCCACTAGAGGCCGAAAAATAGGCTTTTTGGAAAAAAAATTTCTTCAGAAAAACTAAAAAATAATTCGAGATTACAAAAAAGGGTGTTTATCATACATATCAGTGACTGTATGCAACAATTATCTGACGATCTTTTAGGCAAATTTTTCACTTTCTAAAAAAATCGTCAGGTAATTGTTAACAACAAATGAACTATGCAATATAAAAAAAAATCCTACGTACTTCCATAGACAATGTATTTTTCAAGATATATTCAACATTTCAAGTGAATGTGTTGAAAATTGTCTGAGTCATGTTTCCGGCCCACTTAAAAAATGCAGTTTTTTAATAAACGCTGCACAGTCGCCATTTTGAAATTAATCGCGTCAAAAAAAAAAAAAAAATGTTGTATACAGTCGATGATATGTATGATAAACACCCTCTTTGGTAATCTCGATTTATTCTGTAGTTTTTCTGAGAAAAAAATCGCCAAAAAGCCAATTTTTTCGGCCTCTAGAGTGGCTTAAGGCCTTAATGGGCCTGGGGCCTCAAAGAAATGGCGAAAATCCGATTTTTTTGTGAGAAACGGTTAATGAAAAAAAAAAAAAAACATTTTTTTAAACACTTAGGTACATATATTGAGAGCCTCTAAAAGAAAACACCAAATAATACAGAAAAAAAACATGGCCGCCGGCAGATGATACCATTTTTTTGCGGCGTTTGGCGGTGGACACTCGCCAGCTCAAACGGTCCATTCGAAAGCTAAAAACCAAACGGGTTATTCAAACTAACAATAAATTCGAGTCGCTGACGATCGTCGATTAAATTTTCTTTTTTTTTTAACAACGCGGCAACGCATTGAATCTCGAGCGTAAAAGATCTATTAAAAAAGTAATTTTCACCTAAAAAAAAATAAGATCGATTTTAAAAAGAGAGATCGTCAAAGACCTTTAAGGCAGGATTCTACTTTGAAACCATGAAAAAAACGCTATTTTCGTGAATTTTTTCTGAGAATACTATTAAAGATATCGATATGGGGTTTAAACTGTTCAATAAATACACTCTTTAAGTACAAAAAAAAAAAATTTAATGTATTTTATTCATTTTTTGTACACGTAAAATATGTTTAAAGCCAACGCCTCGAAAAGCAGGTACCGTTGCCGTGGTCGTGAAATCTTCCCGACGGATGGTCTGAAACAAAAAAATTAAATAGTTTCATGTTCAGTATGTCTTCAGGAACCGACCTAACTAGAATATTTTATATACGTGCAAAATTAACAAAATGGCGGCTAAAATACGAAAAAAAATGCGTTTTTTTTGGGTCTTTTTTTGCAATAAAAAAATAGTTCTAATCAAAATTTTAAGTTGATTGTAGTTAGGTCGGTTGGTACACACATATAGAATATGTGTTCCAAATTTCATAAGGATCGGTTCAGTACTTTTTGAGTTATCACGACCACGGTACTTGAAAATGTCGTTTCGAGAAAAACGCGTTTAAAGTTTTGGCGAGTGATAAATCGTAGAAAAAATTATCTTACCCTCAATCAGCGATGCCTGGGCCATATAATATGCCTTCGACGTGTTCCAGGTGGGTGTTTTCATCCAATTTCAAAGTTTCAAAGTTTCAAAGTAGAATCCTGCCTTAAATGTTTCTCCTCGTATCTCCTGTAAATTTGAAAACAATCAATCAAGTGGTTCTCGAAATATCATGTCCACGGACTTTGAAAGCAGTGTTTCGAGAAAAACGCGTTTAAAGTTTGAAGTACGGTGCTGCTACTGCCCGCCCGGCCGACGGTTAGTAGCCTGTAGCTCATTCAATTTCAGGAATATTTCAGTGAAATTTTCACGAAATATAACTAAACAGTGATGCTATTGAATAAAAATATTTTAGGAAAATGCAATTTTTTGACCTAACTAGACAGATATATCCCGTTAAAGTTTTGCTAGCAATTCCATCGTTGCAGTCATAAGTTGACCTCCAATCTGCGACTTCCGCGCCATACGTTGGAGCTTCCTCTTCAATTCGAGTTGCCTGAAGCGACAAACGAGTGTTTCTTATTTCCCCCAGTAGTCTAACCCCTTAACGAGGTAATCAGAGAAAAATTAATTCAATTATGAGGTTATTAGTTTGTAGAAGTCGATCCGTTTATTCAACGCGTCCGTTTTTCCTAAATCGAGATTTGCGTAAATTTCTTTCTCGCATGCAAAAGTTTGTCCGTTCCATTGAAGTCCTCAAACCTGTTCGCTGTATATCAGGCCTAGCGTATCGTCGGAGTATTAAAAATTCAACAGTTTGTTCAATTAATTGTTTGTTTTTGGTAAAATCAGTTCTTTCCCGTGAAATCGCCACTAGCGTTAAGGCGGGATATACATTTAGAACGTTAAAAAAATGGATTTCTTTTTTTTTTCTTCTTTAAACGTTAGAACTATGTAGAATATTTTCCTAAAGTTTCAAAGCGAAATTCGAAAAACTTTAAACGTTAGAGCCCGTCAACGCTGTGCCTCATCGCTCGGATTCGGAGCGAGCGTGAACTTCAAACGCGTTTTTCTCAAAACTGCATTATCGAAATTAGCGTGGAGGATTGCTCAAAAACTATTAAGCCGATTGAGTTGAAACTTGGTAGAAATATTGATAATATTGGTACCTTCAACTTGACGAGAATTGTTTTTGAAAAATTGGCAAAAAACGACTTTTTTAGTCCACATTTTACAGAAATGTTGCGTGAAATGTTGATTTTTTTTTGTAAATGCGTGCCATTTTCTTAAATTTGCATTTTATTCATTTTAATTACCGTCACATAGAAACTATACATGTTCTAATTGAAAAAATGTTTGAACTTTTTTGCAAATCAATGTAACACTCTGCCACAGCTCCGTCATTTTGATGATGAATTAATTTTTAAAAAATTGTTTCGTATACTTAAATATAATATCAAAGTATATCTAAAGTTTGATAATTGTAGAATACAGTAGAACCTCGATTATCCGAACCAATTGGGACCGAGACTAGTTCGGATAATCAGAAGTTCGGATAATCGAAACGTGGGTTATTGGGGACGGGATCATAAACAACACCTTTTTACATAAAAACAGTACATACATATATGCATGTACTGTTTTTATACATATATGTATGTACCTTTAGGGTACATACAAGAAACCCACGTTTCAATTATCCGAACATTTTATCCGAACGATTTTATAAAAAAAATATTTAAAAAGACATTCGATTTTTGGGTTTTTTGGGACGAGATCATAAACAACAACCTTTTACATAAAAACAGTACAGTACATGTCAAATTTTAATATATATGTATGTACTGTTTTTATGTACATACATATATCAGCTGTTAAATATATATATATATATATTAGGTGTACAAATAAGTTTTAGGACAGTTTTCAAAAAATTCAAGATTTATTAAAAAAGAAGTAAAACACAGTTATTCATCGAAGTAATCTCCATCGCACTGAATGACCTTCAGCCATCTCTCAGGTAACTCGCAGATGCCTTTCGCAAAGAAACTTTCGTCTTGCGAGGTGAGAAATTTAGCGACCCATTTTTCCACTTCTTCAAATGTTTTGAATCGCACGTCAGACAAATCGTTCTGCATTTTCCGGAATAAATGATAATCGGATGGGGCTAAGTCTGGTGAATACGCCGGGTGTGGTACAGCTTCCCATCCAAGTGCTAGTAACGTATCCTTGACCGGTTTACCCACATGAGGCCACGCGTTGTCATGGAGCAGTTTTACTGGACGTTTTCCTTTACCAGAAAATGGACGTTTCTTCTCAATTTCTTGATTCACTTGCATCAATTGATGACAATAGCGATCGGTAGTAACTGTTTGACCAGGTTTGAGAAGTTCATAATACAGTACGCTTTTCATATCCCACCATATGCACAGCATGACTTTGTTACAATGAACATTGCGCTTTGGCGTGGATGTTGTCGGCTCGCCGGGGTCAACCCAATGATATTTGCGTTTCGGATTATCAAAATAAATCCACTTTTCATCGCCGGTCACAATTTTCCACAAGAAAGACTTTCTATGTTGCTTGTTGTAAAGACTCACACAAATGTTAAGACGGCTGTTTTTATTTTCTTGAGTGAGAAAGTGTGGTACCCACTTTGTTCCTTTTTCGAATCTTACCCATTGCTTTTAAACGATAAGAAACAGTTTGTTGAGTTACTCCAAGCTGTTCCGAAAGTTGTTTCTCCGTCTGACAAGAGTTTTCATCCAGCAACGCTTGCAGTTCCTGATCGTCCACCTTTACAGGAGGCCCCGTGCGTTCACGGTCACTAACGTCGAAATCACCTTCTTTGAATCGCTTATACCAATACTCACATGTACTTTTAGATACAATGTTGTCTCCAAGAACAGAACATATCGATTCACACGCTTTCCTAACACTTTTTCCTTGATGGAATTCATAGCGAATGCAGTGTCTAATAAATAGCTTATCGGTCTGCATGTTTAATTTACAGAATTTATAGGTTATGTTTATGACTCCTTTACGTTTCGATACTACATATCAAGCGCCATCTATGATAAGTGAGCGGGACCTTTGAATTAATTTAGAATAGCTGTTATGATACAAAATCGAAGTGTCCTAAAACTTATTTGTACACCTAATATATATATATATATATTTAACACCTGAAAAAAGTCGAATGCCTTTTTAAAGATTTTTTTTATAAAATCGTCCGTTTTTAATTGACGAACGGCCGTAACGCGTTTTTGAGCGGCTAAGTCTCGCAGCCGTGTGAGAAGGAGAAGTTGCATTGGGTTGCTCAATGTTGCTCACGGCAGTGGTAGCGAGCAACAATGTATCTTTCGCGCCAACGTTCGGATAATTGAGCGTTCGGATAAACTAAGCCATCGTTCGGATAATCGAGGTTCTACTGTAATTATTTCTTAGTTCAAAAAATCCCTCAATATTGCTTATTTTTTGTCCTGTCCAAATGTATATCCCGCCTTGAATCGTCGAAGCGCAATAATTTCGATTGTAATACGCTTCTTCTCCTGATCCACAAGGAACAAGAAGCGAGAGCGTGGGAACTGGTGGTTCGGGCGTTCGGAGCCAACCCTCGCGATTCAGTGTTACCGACGTGCCCTTGATTTTTTGCATTCGACGAAGAGCATATCAACGACGGGTAGCGGTGAGCCCGATCACGGTCGAATCAAAGAAGAATCCATAAGCGATTCCGATTTGCAAGCTCTTCTCGAGGACCGTACCACCGTCTACAACAATTTGGCAGCGGCACAGATCAAGATCGAGGCGTACGATGCGGCTCTGGAGAGTGTGGAGAACGTATTGAGATGTCAGCCCCAGAACGTCAAGGCTCTCTTCAGAAAAGGTAACGCACTGCCAATTCCTTGCGAAATGTGTCTGATTTTTCCGAACGCGTTCAACTTTGCCCCCTTTTCTCATGTACCATTCAGGCAAAATTCTTCACAAGAAGGGAGACCACGCGAGGGCACACGCCACGTTGCTTTACGCGTCGAAACTCATGCCCGGATCGGAAGCCATTCAACAAGAATTGGCAATATTGAAGAACAAAACGGCCAAGGACACGCTTCACGAGAAAAATCTCTACCGTAAAATGCTCGGTACGCCGAAAGACGAACAAAAGCCGAATCACCAAATATTAACGAAAAATAATTCAAAGGGACAGGAGAATTCCAAGAGCGCCGCGAAAATAGCCGCGTGGAGTTTGGTCGGTGGTGCTGTTGCAGCGATCGCTGCCGGCTTTGCGTACAGATTCGTATTTTGATGGGCATTCGCAGCTGATACCGAGCGCTCCTAGCGCAACACACACGTGCATACACTTGGCCATCGACAAACTCGTACATTCCGGGTACATTTTAAGAAAATAAACAAACAAACGTTTTGTCATTTTTATTTCTATCGGATGATCCACCGGTGGATCTGTCCTTCCGCGATCTCGAGCAAACATTAACTCATCCAACAATCGAAAAATTTATAATTTTCCTTGTCAGCCGACGTTTGTCCGAAAAGCAACAATAAATTATGTAATTGTGTATGTACGAGTAGTATTTATTATTGACCCAACACGCTCTAAATATTTCTTCAATTCGTTAAATAATTCATGTGCATCCGTTCGCGTTGTCGTTTTTGAGATTTTTCTAATTGCACAACGGTATTTATCACAAGATCAGAAATTTGATTTTCTCGGAAATTATATACATCGCTGATTATCACGACGTGCAGGACGATAATCGTCTTGTATCTAAATTATCCTTGAGGTCACGAATTACTGCATGGAATTGGGTCAAAAGTTCGGTCGGCATCCGCCATCGTGTCTAAGTTGTTAGCTAATATTCGCCCACAAGTTTTCCAAGTATAGTACAGTCGTGCTGTCACTGAAAAACCCCGTAATCGGAAAAAATTAGAAGGCTAATTTTTTGACTGGTGTTTTTACAGGTGCCGCGGGTGCTAAATCCAAGTTTGCCTAAAAATCGGGGTGTAGGGTTTTTTTTAGGAGATGGGGGTGGATTAATGCCAAACTACAACCCCTACGAGGTCGGCGCCGTGAGATGAAATGTGCAGAAAAATCCAGGCTTTAGTTTTGTCCATAGCGCCGAAGTCGTGAAAGTTCATTTTGGGAGTGAAAAAGAGAAGTGAAATTTTGAAAAATCAGTTTTAATTCGATAACTCTTTAAAAAAAATTGGTACACTTTTTGTTCAAATGGGAACGTTGTAGCCTTTGAAAAGACGCGTCGATCAAGTATTTTATCATCACTCTCCGATAATATCTTCACCCTCCAAAAAATGGTTAAAATACAAAAAATAAATTGTTTATTGAATAACTCAAAAACAATCGATTTTTCGGGTATGGTTCAAATGTACGAAATGTAGAGAATAATTTTCTCTATATTTTCGTTTCTATGGACCACCCTTGAATTTTGATTTTCCAACCCCCCTCGGGGGTTGGAAATTCAAAATGAAGTTCTGGGAAAACTATTGACCGTACGAATTCGGCGCTGAGGAAGAATTTGTAGCTCGAATCCTCAGCTACATTTTTGTCCACGGCGCCAAACTCGTGTCTCTTTATTTTCGGTCAATAGTTGTCCGGGAATTTCATTTTGAATTTTCAACCTCCGAGAGGGATTCGAAAGAGCAAAATTCAAGAATGGTCCATAGGAACGAAAATACAGATAAAATTATTCTCTACATTTCGTACATTTAAACCATCCCCGAGAAATCGATTGTTTTTGAGTTATTCAATAAACCATTTTTTTTTATACTTCAACAATTCTTTCGGGGGTGAAGATATTTTCGGAGAGGGTTGATCAAATACCCGATCGACGCGTCTTTTTAAGCGCTACAACGTTCCTATTTGAACAAAAAATGTATGAATTTTTCCTAAAGAGTTATCCAATGAAAAGTGATTTTTCAAAATTTCACCCCACTTTTTCACCCCCAAAATGAACTTTCACGACTTCGGCGCTGTGGACAAAAATAAAGCCCGGATTTTTCTGAACATTTTGTCTCCCGGCGCCGATCGCGTGGGAGTTGTAGTTTGGCATTAATCCACTTCCATCCCCTTTCATCCCCCAAAAAACCCTACACCCCGATTTTTAGGCAAACTTGGATTTAGCATCCGCGGCACCTACAAAATGACCTGTCAAAAAACTAGCCTTCTAATTTTTTCCGATTCCAATATACAGCACGACTGTACCAGTAAAGCTTTTCTATCATAGAGAATGAAGAGAAAATCCGATCGTTTTGTCGATTCACGCTGAAAATCGATAGCCATTATTTGTTTCCCAAAAAGGTTTAACTCCATGGTTTAAAATTCGCACAGCTTAGTGGCTTCTGTCTTTAGTGATAAACAAAATCCCAAAAAGCGCGATTATCCCCGCCACCCAACAAAAATTGAATACTATTATTAAAAAAAAAAAAAAACTACGTTCACACGAAAGCAAAGCGTTCTCTATGAGGAAGCAACAACGAAAAAAAAGACGAAAGTACGCGTATGCATAATTCTCGGCGTTGACCCCCGGATGGAAGATTAATCGGAGAATCCCCTACCCTCTAACGATCGTGATAGGCGCGACCGTATCAAAGGGTCAATGATATACAAGTGGCCTCTGCAATTAAACCAACTCGTGTCTGCGAGTGACTCGCTCTCTCGTCGTTCAAACTCGTAGCCATAATCTTTCCCGTGACTTTTTGTTGTTTTTATTTTTATTTATTGGGAAGAGATTTTCCGCAAGCGATACTCGCCTGCTGATCTACGTTCCACCCCCCTCGGCGGGAACACAATTGAGACGAGCCCGGCGAGCGAATGCGGTGATTCGACGTGACCGAAGAGATTTTGGTGTGAAGCAAGCGGTGCAAGCGCGAATAACAAGGGGCACGTGAGCTCGGCTATCGACATCGAGCAAAAGAGACAAAGTAATTCTAGCGAGCAACGCGATGCGGCAGACGTGGAGGGGGGAAGCCGAAGGAGAGAAGCTTCGAACGAGCTGGATTGTGCGGGCTCGAGTACGTCGGAGACTGCAGTGTGCTCGTTTATCCGCGATAGAGACGAACGTTTCTCGCATCGCTGTATCTGACTCGTCGATAAACTTAAGCCCGTCGTAGCTGTCTCGATTATTTCTGTAAAATAATTCTCATTTGCCAAATTAACACGACAGAGCGTTGTTTCGCATGGCTGCGAAATTAAGTGAACCGTTTTGAGATTCGTTCTCGGTGAAGCGCGGTCGAGAATGTTTTCCGGTGCAGTTGTTCTGTGCCTCCTGGGGCTCGCGAGCTACGTCGAATCCAACATCGGCCCGGTCGACAGGTAAAAACGCCACGACGGACAGCAGCCGAATTACGCTCGAGCAATTCCACATTCTCGCTCTTTTTCTTCTTCTTTATCGTCAGAGGATACGTTTTTACCGCGCCGAAGAAATTGTTGGCCGGTGAAACCGAGAGTGGCTGTCTGTCGTTGCACAATCTCGAAGGACCGGCTCACATACTTTTGGAACTTTTGTCACCGTCCTCGGCAAGTGACGAGGAGGTTTTGGCGAGCACCAGTAATCTTCTCGAAACTGGCAAGTCCTTTTTATTCGTGGTTTACTTCGGAACGACGAGCCCCTGCGTGCAATGAAATTGAGCTGTAAGAGGGCTCTGTATAACTCGGTAAAGCTCTGATGAGCTTTATCACGCCGATTCTCACATGCCCATTATTTTCTAATGTATAATGACGGGAAGATGAGTGTGCGGTATATACGGGTATTTCGTACAACGCAATAAAAGAGAGAGAGAGAGAGATCGTGTGCGCATTTATTCGCTAGACGAGCTGATCATCAATTGAAATTGTTGCTTCCTGCGGCAGCTTAAAAAGGGGACCGGCAACTGTAACGCCAGGGTAGCTTGTCATAAGTACATGTAGCATTTGAAGAGACTCCGCCGGTACAGTCACATCAATAAGGCGGTGAAACTTCGTACCACCAATTTCAGCACGAAAAAAATACATTTTCACAACTTCGCAACGTCACGGTAATATTCACAGGGGAAGATACGATGCAGGGCGAAGGAATTCTTTAGCTGGAAAAAGAAGAAATGCGATAAATTGCTCAACATTTCGATAAAAAATGACAAGGAATTTCGTACATTTAGCTTCTCGGTAAGGTTAATAAACTGGAAGCTATTTCGAATGACGATGATTCACGTTTTTAAGGAGTTGCATCTACCCAGAGGCCTAAAAAAATTGCCAAATTCCGAATTTCTTAAATGGGAAACGGTTGGTGAAAAAGAAACGCATTTCTCAACACGAAGGTACATATATTGACAGCCTTAAACAAAATCACCAATTAATACAGGGAAACAACATGGCCGCCTGTAGAGGATTACATTTTTTTTGCGTTTCGCGGTGGACACTCTCCAGCTTAAACGGTCCGTCCGAAATCTAAAAACCAAACGGGTTATTCACGTTAACAATAAATACGAGTCGTTGACGATCGTCGATTGTAAAAATAATTTTTTTAAGCACCGTGGCAACGGATTGATACCCGAGCATACAAAATCTATGAAAAAAGTCGCCATTTTTACGTAACTATTAAAAAATGAAGATCGATTTAAAAAAAGTGAGATCATCAACGATCTCTAAATGTTCCTCATCGTATTTTCTGTAAATTTGGAAACAATTCATCAAGTGGTTCTCGAGATATCATGTCCACCGACTTTGAAAACAGTGTTTCGAGAAAAACGCATTTAAAGTTCGAAGTACGGTGCTGCTTCAATGAATGAATAGTTCCGGTGAATAGTCCGGTGCTATTTTAATCAATATTTAATATATAATAAATATTCAATATATACCGGAAATATTCCTAAAGCTTCAATTTTAGGAACATTTCAACAATGAAATTTCCCGGGAATATAGCTAAAAGTTATTATTATCGAATAAAAATATTCCTGGAAAATGCTATTTTTGACCCATCTAGGTAGCCTATTATCGTTGAGCGGTGAGCACTCATCGAGAAACACAATAAGAGCTTACTTTTTTATAGTGACTATAAAAATAGGGCACGATAATATGGTCTGTGGAGTTGTTGAAGAAATACAAGCTTAATTCCCGCCAGATTGATCGTTGCGTCGATGTTTTTGTGAAATTTGTGTCATGCCCACACGAAGTTACTCTCAGACACGTTAGCATAGCAAGATTGCGAGATAGTCCAGTAGAAGAGACGAAAACCCAGCACGTTTTGGCGTAAAATATGAATTTTTGGTAAATATTCGGAAGTGGGGCTCCTGGTAGAATCAGGTACATTTCTTGTCTTATTTTTTGTTTGGGTTATATATATATATATATACAACCCAAACAAAAACAAACAATATATATATATATATATATATATATATATATATATATATATATATATATATATATGGTATCCCTCTTATCTCTGCCACCCGAAATAACTCGGTAATTATTGACGTCACAAAAAAATGTTCCAGACAAAAGTTGTACGGTGTGAAGGGGGCCATCAAATGCGACCAATTTTTTTTATTCCAGCGAAGGCGTTGACGCACAGTGAAGGTCACCTCCACTTTTTTAAACGGAATGGTACATTTTTTTTCATCCATCTTGTGGAGCACTTCAAGCCGCATAAAATACATTAGGCGGTCAAAGTCGTTCAAGGTCATTCAAGGTCACCTATTAAAATGAAATACAAATCTAAATATCTCGGATCACTACCAAGTATTTGGTAGTGATCCGAGATATTTAGATTTGTATCATTGACACTGACCTTGAATGACCTTGAACGACTTGGACCCCCTAATGTTTTACTGCGACTTCAGGTTCTTCACATAATGGTTGAAAAAAAGTGTACCATTCCATTTAAAAAAGTGGAGGTGACCTTCACAGTGCGTCGGCGCCTCCGCCGAAATAAATTTAAAAAATGGTCGTATTGGATGGCCCCCTTCACACTGTACAACTTTTGTCTGGAACATTTCTTTGTGACGTCGATAATTACCGAGTTTTTTCTCGATATCTTCGAAGATATCTTCGAAACTATAAGGTTCACGGAAATATTTGCTGAAATGAAATTGCACAGTACGAAAGGGGCCATTCGATAACGATAATAGTTTTTTTTGCTGGTGGAGGTACTTCGGACATTTGAAGGTCAACTCCATTTTTTAAATGGATCGCTATGTTTTTTTTCTGTATCATGAAAGAGGAGCTTAAAATGAGTTCAACGACCTATGACGTAAGGTCATTGAAGCTCACAGAAAATACAGAAAGGCGATAATGCTTACAGTTTCGGTAGTAAATAAAATTACTACATTTATAGTAAGTGTTGAAAATGACGACCATCAGTATCAATGTAACACTGGATTCTTTTTTCGATTGATTGACTTGCAAGTTTTACAGCGTCAGAACTTATTGATGCACAGGCTGTAATAATTCTTTGTTGCATGTCGTCAAGCGTAGTTGGTACTTCTTTGTACACTTTATCTTTCAATGTTTCCCATAGAAAGAACAGAACCCCTTAGTAATTTCTATTAAACCATTCAACCAAAAATTAGCCTGATTCTGGCCGGAGCCCCGCTTCCGAATATTTACTGAATTTTTGGCCGAAGGTAGATGGTTGCATACTGAAAGTAACCCCGATAAAATTTTGCCCCTCAACTTGCCCGAACCCTAAGAAATAGGGGTTGAAAACTTAAAAATCGCCGTATATATATCTACGAGATATCTCGATAATTAATAGCCCGATGAAAAATACGATATCTATACGATATCTATACGATATCTATAACGAGATATCTCGATAATTAATAGCCCGATGAAAAAATGTTTCAAAGAAAAGTTGTTTGGAATAAAATATGAAAAATAGCGGTAAAAAAACACGAGAGCACCACGGACCCAGACAAGGACGCAGCGGTATGTTTACTCCGCTCGCAAACGCATCAAACCCGAATTTTCGAATTGTTTTTGTGCCGCTATTTTCAAAGATAGGGGGTTGGACGCCGAATACCCCTATATGAATTTTATTACTCCAAACAACTTTTGTTTGAAACTTTTTTTGATCGGACTATTAATTATCGAGATACTGTGATTTTTAAGTTTTCAACCCCTATTTCTTAGGGTTGGGGCTAGTTGAGAGGCAAACTTTTATTGGGGTTACTTTCAGTATACAACCATCTACCTTCAGTAAAAAATTCATATTCTACGCTAAAAAGTGTTGGGCTTTCGTCTCTTTTATTGGACGAAGACTCGGCACTCGTTTGACGTGACTGTACGATCGAAGTTTGCGCTTAATAGGGCCACTTTATGAAACGTGGGTCGGGTCTTTCGAAGATGATTTTGATCGTGCAAATTGCGCGATACGGAGCTACCGATATTTGCATTTGTCATTGAAGCGATTGCTTGCCGCCGATTTTTTTGTTTCTTCAACAGGGGTAGAGACATGCCTGGAGCTCGCTGTACCGGACCACACGCCGACGGCTCACTCGATCGCGCGTTTGCGATTGAAAATCAGATTCGACAAGTATCCGGAGTATCACGTGAATACGGAGAAGGAGGTGTACATCGAGCACGACTCGGTCATAACATTCGTCGAGACTGACAAGCCGGTGTACAAGCCAGGACAGGATGTTCGCGTGAGAATACTCGCGCTGACGCACGATCTCAAACCGTGGAAGCGAACGGTTCGTAATACGTTTCGGAACCGTTCAACCGACTTGTCCGAATGATTCTCGCAATTGTGAATCGACCTGTTGCTTTTCGCCGACAGATACCAAAAGTGTGGATAGAAAATCCGTCGGAGGTTCGCGTCGCTCAATGGACGAACCTCAGTATGGATCGTGGAATGGTCCAGCTGACTTTTCCACTGTCGCCCGAGCCGAGTCCGGTACGATTATGTTTTCCAACAACGCGCTTGAGGGGGGAGATACCTTTAGGCGAGGAAGAAATTGCTGATTTTCATGATTTTTTTGTAAAGGAAATATTCACCATTTTTTAGACCTGGGATATGTTTAATGAATACTTTTGGCTGTTACGTGGTATTTTTTTTATTGATTAATCTTTCAAAATGGCGGAGGTATGACACGGTCTTCTCACTGGTTGCGGCGGATGTTGTCAGCAGGGTTGCGAATTTTGTAATGAGTAATGAAACAATATTTCATTCCCCATCACATTACATTCGGTAATGTAAAAAAATGCCACTCCTCATTACATTATATTTTGTAATGTCAACCATTTCCGTTATTCATTGCATTGGATTTTTTAATGTAAAAAATCCCCATTACTCATGACGTTATATTTTGTATTGTGAAAATTTCTATTACTCATTACATTACATTTTGTAATGTGAAACATTTTCATTACAAAATGCAATGTAATGTGTAATGACAAAAAGTTTCATTACACATTACATTGTAATGGGCAAGGGGTATTTTTTGCATCACAAAGTCCAATGTATTGAGTAATGGAATTTGTTTACATTACAAAGTGTAATGTAATGAGTAATGGAAATTTTTTACATTACAAAACTTAATGTAATGAGGAATGGAATTTTTTCACATTACAAAATATATGGTAGTGAGTAATGGAATTTGTTCACATTACTAATGTAATGTAAACAAATCTCCATTACTCATTACAAGGTAATATGGATTATTATTCGTTTCCTATCGGGTCGGTTCGACCCTGTGCAAAAACCGCTGCCCCTAATGGGAAACGAATAATAATCCTCATTACACTGTAATGAGTAATGGGGATTTTTACATAGCATTGTATTAGTAACGTAAAAAAATCTCCATTACTCATTACCTTCTATTTTATAATGTAAAAAAATTCCATTGCTCATTACATTACATTCTGTAATGTAAAGAAAATCCATTACTCATTACATTACATTGTGTGATGTAAAAAATTTCCATTACCCATTATATTGTAATGGGTAATGAAAATATTTCACATTACAAAATGTAATGTAATGAGGAATGGACATTTTTTACATTACAAGATTTACTTCAATGAGTAATGAAATCCTGTTACATTACAAAATGTAATGTAATGAGTGATGACAATTGTTTGCATCACAAAATGTAATGTAATGGATAATGAAATTTTTTTTTTCATTACAAAATGTAAATTAATGCGTAATGAAAACGCGAATGCATTACAAAAAGTAATGCATTATATGCAACCCTGGTTGTCAGGCGGCGTTACACGTAGCGGGGGCGGGATTAGTTTGAAAAAAAAACCAACGAAGATTTTTATTTCATTAACATTCATACGCAGAATACGACGTTTGCGGAAAATTCTTCGAAAAAAATTGCTCGTGTGATAATTCCGTTAATACAATGTCCCGAATACAGTTTATCGAACGGACAATTTCTCGTACACAATTTGCCGAACGAACAATTCTTCGAATCCAATATCTCGAAACGGACAGTTCCCCGAATGGACAATTTCCCAAATTTGCTTGTTTTTTGTTTGGGTTTTTCATTCGAGAAATTGTTCATTCGAGAAAGTGTTCATAAACAATTTCAAACAATATGAACAATTTTCAAAATGAACAATTCCTGGAATACAATATCCCGAATGGGCAGTCCCCCGAATGGACAATTTCTCGAATTTGTTTGTTTTTTGTTTGGGTTTGTATGGGTTATTTATTCGGGAAATCGTCGATTCGGGATCCTGTATTTGAGAAATTGTTCACTCTGGAATTTCCCGAAAGAACATTTTCCAGAAAGCAATTTACTGAGTATTGTTTACTCAGTAAATTGCTTTCTGGAAAATGTTCTTTCGGGAAATTGTACTTGAGAAATTGTTTATTCCGCAATTGTTATCGAAAAATTGTTTTCGGGAAATAGTCAATTGGGCAATTGTTTTACGAGAAACTTTCCGCAAAGCGAATATGAATAAAGAAAAAGTGAGAAATGTTGAAAATCGATTAAATGGTACCCTTTTAAACAAACAAAAAAATTAGTTTTCCGAAAAAATGGCTACATCTAGCAATAAAAAATACTTTTAAAGAAAATTCCAAAAACATTGAAGGTCATGTATGTGATCTTCAATGTTTTTCAATATTGAAGGTCACATTGAAGTGGAAATAAAACTTCATATGAGGTTCAAAGTGGAAATAAAACTTCATGTAACATTGAAGGTCATGTATGTATACGGTAAGGTTCGAAAGATTTATACCAACTTTCATAAGAATCGGTTGATTATTTTTTAGCTAAACGTCACGCCAGGTTTGAATATGCAGTTTAGACGACCTCCGCCATTTTTAAAGATTAATAAAAAATACCATGTAACAGCCAAAAGTAGTAATAAAACATACCCTAATTCTAAAAAATGGTAAAGAAATCTTTCCTTTCGAAAAAAAAAATCATAAAAGTCAGCGAATTTAGTTCTCGCCTAAAGGTATCTCCCCCCTTAATATTTCACCGTGTGCTATTCAAGCCCGGCTGAATCGCGATCGACGCAAGAGAAACGATAACGCGAGAGTGGGCTAATGGTTTCTATTCCACAGGGCGCTTGGAGAATCAAAGTCGAGAAGAAAAAGTCACTACCCCAGCTTATCCACACGTCGACGTTCGAAGTGAGAAAATACGTTTTGCCCAGATTTCAAGTCACGATCAATTCACCGAGATACATACTGGCGGACGCGGAAAACGTCACGTGGACGGTGTGCGCTAGTTACAGCTATGGAAAGCCCGTGCGAGGCAGCCTCTTGCTCAAATCGAGCCCCCAAACTCCGAGCTGGCGCCGAAAGCTCAATCTTCCCGAGATCAACAATGAGATACAGGTGTGTGTTTTTTGGCTACGTCACATCTGACCCGACGACAAAATATCCGCGACAAAATATCCGAAAGACAAAATATTCTCATGACAAAACATCCGCGAGACAAAATCCTAAATCTCGTCCACCACATCAACGGGGTCGCGCGCAAAACACCTTTGTGGGGTGTGTGAGATAGTGGGGTGGGGGCATATACGAGCTTCTTCATTGCACTTATTTCTTTATTGTAAAGTTTTTGTATATAATATTAGTTTAATACAATATTGTTAGCAATGCCACGCAAATATTGTATATGATCCATGTCATTGTACTTGGATACTATAATAATAGTATGTACTATAATAGGATGTACTATAATAATATTACATGAACGTTTCTTATGCTCAACACAACGCCAAGTTATGCTTGTTTTATTCACACTCTTTTTTGAATAAACATATCCGTCATATATTAATTATTTTGCTCCCTTCTGTGACAGAATAAATTTCAACGGCATGACTGTACACTTTAAACTGTAGCACTACATACACAGTAGAGAGAAAAACATTGACGGTCTCATGAAGCCAGTTATCCTAGTTTAAGAGTAATAACGTTAATCATAGATTTAATTACCGACAGCGGATACAATATCGGCAGATATTTTGTCATGAGGATATTTTATCCTGCGGATATTGTGTCGTCGGATATTTTGTCGCGGATATTTTGTCGAGGATATTTTGTCGTCGGGTCAAAACGCGTGTTACCGTGTTTTTTAGCGTGCTTGGTTCTCGCTTACCGCTGCCTGGTAGAAGTGAAAACGATTTTTCAACAGCGCAATTTCGGATCAGGTCATTTCTTTCGCTAGGCTATTAAGGGGAGATATACACCTAGGAGCCGGAAAAAAGGTCATTTTTGTGAATTTTTTCAAGGAAAACTATTTGAAATTTGGACGGATTGGGGTTTTAATTATCCAAAAGTATATACATTAAAAAATATGTTTAATTTTCTTTATTTAAAAATATAAAAAATATACGAGGCTATTGTAAGATCCTTGGAGGGTCGTAAAAAAATCTGCGTTTACGGTACCCACTGGCGTTTCTTCAAAATCATCTGAAAAAAAAAAACCAAAAAGATTATTAAATTAGATACTATAATCTAGTACTTGTCACAGCCGATTTTGAATATATCGATTTATGACAAAATGGCGGACGTTTGAACATAAACAGTGATTTTTGGGCCAAAAATTAGTTATTATTTTGCCTATAAAACAAAAACTAAGTAACGGAAAAAAATCCTATGACAAGTACTAGATAATGGTGTATAGAATAACCACAAAAAACCTCAAGGCAATCGGTTCATTGGTTTTCGAGAAATTTTGGGTACCGATTTGAAAAACGGGGTTTTGAGAAAAACGCGTTTGAAAATATGGGAATGAATAAATCATGAAATTTGTCAACTTACATGGAATCATCGATACCAGGCCCATAGTGTAGGTCTTCTACGGTCGACGGAATGTTTATAGCTTCCAAATTCTCGACCCCGACCATCTAGGTGTATATCTCCTCTTAAAAGTAAGCAAATTGATACTGAAGACCCGAGCAATTATTTTTCGATGCAATATTTGCCTCACAGTATTCTAATTCAACATGGTGGGATTGAGGATTGATATAATGAAGATACCATCAGCATGTTTCTGATACTACAATTTTGTTGATGATCTACACCCATCTTTTACTATCATTGAGCTGTCATTTTTCGGACCTTGACAAAGCTTTGCTTCGAACAAATAAAAAAAAGCTGTGTGTTTTTTGACACCGCACGACCAATCAGTCAATATTGCTCAGTAATATATTACTCCTTTACTACGTGCCATAAGATTATTGGTATCCTATCCAATACATATGACATACATGTCATATGTATTTCAAAAACCTGGTAAACATACAGCGAGTGCTCCACACTCTTCAATCGAATATAAATAATAAAATAAAAAAATAAAAATAGCTGTTACTTCACGGTGTTCGGGAATCCCACAATATAAAAAATACCAAAAATCTGTTTTTCGTATTCACAATTCCGGGAAATTCTTAAAAATAAAATAAAGCGTGTTTTTCCTTGAGAAAAAAAATATTTTTACATATTTTGCCCTGAAACGAACGTTCGACTTGCTCAGTAAAATCTAAATTAATTTTTTTCTGGGAGGCTAGAAAAAGACGCACATTTTCGTTTTTTACGAATGTAAATACGTTAAATCCTGCCAAAGATACAGCCATTTGAATGGAAAAATATTAAAAATTGGCAATCAACGAAAAAAAATGTCAGAAATTTTTTTTAAATGTCGACACTCGGTGAATATTTTTCCATAAAGTAAATCGATTTTTCAAAATTATTTGTGGATTTTTTTTCACTGGTTGAAGTGACGTGAATGCCTCATATGTGATTCGAATTTCAAGAGAATCGGTTCATTATTTTTAGAGATACGATGGAGCTACATTTTGAAAACGTTGTTTCGAGAAAAACGCGTTTGAAGTTTATACTATGAAAAACTCTTACCTAAATTCAATCGACAATTCCTGCACCGTACAAAATCCCTTCTGATTGCTCATCATCGTCGATTTCTTCAAGTCTCGCTTGATTGCGATTTTTTGAAATTTTCAAAGTTGACTGGCACCTTAAGACACACATGAGTACTTGGACCAAAAAATATTTTTTTTGCTAATTGACATGAGTTTTATCAGCGAAGTACACACGATTATTCCAAAATATTGGTTTCTGGAAATTTGGCACCATTTTGGAAAAAAGTCGGTTTTTCGACCAAAACAACGGTCTCCATTCGTTCATAAAAACCGCAATCGTTAATCAACCGTAAAAATTGTGCATACTTCGCTAGGCAGTCCATCTAACATTTGAAATCAATCGGTTAAATATGTCAGGAGCTACGCGTCTGTTCGCTTTTCAAAACATGACCATTTCATTCTTAGGATGCGTATACATATCAGCCACATCATTCTTGGGATGTTTATACAGGGTGTCCCATTTTAATCTTACACCTGAAAAGGATTTAAAGAAGCCGCTTAACGTTGTATTTTCGAATGTATGACCACTTGAACAAAAAAAGAATCAAATTTTTTTGTTGAAATTTTTTGTTTTTGTTTTTGTTTTTTTGTTTTCAAATTTGAACAATATTTCGTGAGAAAATTTTGGAGGAAAATCGATGAAAAATAGTTTTTTTCCATTTTAATAGCGTTTTTGCCATTTTCAGGCCCAAAAACGTGTTTCTTTAAATCCTTGACGAACTTTGATCACGATGGGTAGAAAAACACACACGCACACACACACACACACACACACAAATCCTGGATACATCTGAAATAATTGAAAATGATGTTCTCACTTGAAAACTATGAACTTTATCAAAAAATTTTTTCAACAAAAGTTTTTAGTTTTCAGCTGAAAAATTTTTTGGCAATAAAAAAAAGTTATGTTTCCGTTTGAAAAAAACATGTCAGCCTTTGTAACGCCGCCATTTTGAATTTTGGCTCCTCAAATAAATTTTTTTCAAACGTCCCCCTTCAATCCCTAGAAGTTTTGTTCCACACAATAGTTCGTCCGAGCACTATTTTTCGAGAAAATTCAGGTGTAAGATTAAAATGGGACACCCTGTATATAATTTAAGCCAATAAAAAAACGATGTATTTTTATTAAAGATATATAAGGCCTTCATAGAGATCCTCATCTCATCAGCATCGAGTTGCAAAATTTCTGACATAAGTTTAAACCTGCAGAAACCGTGAACATGGCGGTTACGCATTACTGACTCAGAAATTCCCTTACTTTGCCAGGTTTTCAATACAGGTTTTGGAAAAATTCCAGACAGATTGGGGTCAAATAAAAAACATCGATTTTTGAAGGTCAAATATATGAAAATGTTAAATATCAAAATGCAAAAAAAAATGAAATTCGGAAAATTATTTAAGCACGGTAAAGTAAGAGAAAATACGGAACCTGTTCTTTATTATAAACAGAATTCTTATGTCGGTACCAGTAATCAAAGATAAATATACACTCTCATCTACGATAATAATTGTGTAGTATGGGGCTGAAGTTTGCATCGTTGGAACGCAACGAAAATTCTTATTAATTTCTTATTTTTATTCTTATCCAACATCATATTTTGCAGATTTCTCGTAAATTGGTAATTAAGCAGCCTAAAAAATGTTTTCGTGATTTTCGTAGCGTTAATCTGCCAAAGGAAATTTTCGAAACAAAACAAAAATCATTTTCGTTGCATACCAACGATGCAAACTTCATCGTCATTTGTGTAGTTGTGTGTCGACAAATCGAATGTATAGAGCTATAGATTAAATTAGTTTTTGAAATTTTCCATGTTTGGCACTAGCATAACTTTTTGTCGTTGTATATAATGAAGAATAATATAACTATTAAAAACATAAAAAAGTATTTATTTTTATACTTGTCAATTTGTCTTTCAAGTCGGTGTCATTTTTCGTAAATCTTGAAAAAAGTAAATTCTGGAGAAATTCCAGAGAATTTTCAAAAGTTTCCGGAATTTTCTCGGTTTTCCCAACGATACTTCAAAATACAGGGCAGAGTAAGGCTTGCCGATTGAACTCCGTTTCAGCTGACGTCAGCGGACGGATGTACGAAATTCACGGTGACCGGTACGGAGCTTGGTTTGGCTCATTGGCAAGTTGCACCGACGAGTATAGTGCTCAGTGCGAATTTGACCGAAGCGGGCACGGACGTGATCGAGACTGCGACGAGTCGTACGATCGTCGTGCATCAAGCGTTGAAGCTCGAATTCGCGCCGCACACACCAAAATATTTCAAGCTCGGGCTCCCCTATCACGGCAAGGTACGTCGAGTCGTTTCGTCATCTCGGAATGAATAATCTCATCATTACCGTCGATAAAATTCGTAGCTCCGAGTACTGCGCCAGGATCAGACACCTGCACTCGGTGAAAAGATCCAATTGTGCCTGAGAGTACGTGGCAAGGACGAGTGGGTTCGCGTCGTCGTCGAGTGTCGAAACTTCACCTCGTCCGTTGGTGGTTTCGTTAATTTCATCGTACCGCCCCAGCACAAGAATATCGTCCTCTTGAGTTTCGTCGCCACTGCGATTGAATATCCGACCAAGTATTATTCACCGGACAAACGATGGAGGGTATGCATATTTGCCTTCTTTTCTCTCTCCTCGTGAAAAAATAAACATGCATAAACATATATAATTATTTATACTCGTATATAACATTATATACAATTATCTATGCCTTAACGTGACATCATGAATGATCATATATGTAGATATATTACCATGTATAGTTTTTTTTTGTAGGTGTGGACCATATGTGCCCATATATGATCATGTATGTTCAAAAGTTGGTGCTCTGAACTCGTATATGAACATATGGTTGTATATATGAACTCATATATGATACAACATGTACTATATATTATCATATGTAATTGCATTTTCCCCCCAAAACACACATATAAGCGTATATAATTGTATATGACACCATGTATATGAACCTATATATGATGTACAAACTATTTTGGTGTCATATATTGGGTTGGTACAAAAATCTTGCAACACTTTTTTTTCAATTAAAATATTTTTCCTAATAACGAAGTTCGAGAACATTCGAGAATAGGAAATACAAGAATGGTCTAGAACCTTCCATGCCGCAGGATATATAAGCGAGTCAGTTGTTCCGCGGAGTCAGTATGAGCAAAGATGGATCAACGTGCACTTCGAGCAATCTCATATTACGAATTCATGCAAGGACATTCTGCAAGAGCCGCAGCCCGTAATATGTGCAGTGCGTTCAAGGCTAATGTAGTTAATTATTCAACGGTCTCCAGTTGGTATCAGCGTTTTCATTCTGGCGATACATCTTTTGAAGACAAACCTAGGTCTGGCAGGGAATCGATTGTGGACGATGAAGAACTGCGAGCACTTATAAAGGCAAAGCCTAATATGTCGTCACGAGAATTAGCCAACAAACTCAACTGCAGTCATCCTACTATCCTTCGACATTTACAAAAGATGGGATATAGGAAAGTTGTTTCGTCTTGGATACCGCACAGTCTCAGCGAATCAAACAAAGCAACACGCATGTCCATCTGTCTTTCACTCCTGCATCGTCCGCAAAGAAAGGATTTTCATCAAGAAATAGTCACGGGGATGAAAGCTGGGTGTTGTATGTTAATCACACGCGCAAGCGTCAGTGGTTACCGAAAGGGGAAAAACCAGAACCGACCCCTAAACGGCCCCGTGAAATGAAGAAAGTTTTACTCTGTTGTTGGTGGGATTCTGAGGGCATGCTCTATTACGAATTTTTGCCAACCAACACCACAATACAGGCAGAGATTTATTCTGCACAACTGCAAAAGGTGGCTAAAATTATGAAACAGAAAAGGCGTAAACGTCTTCAAGTTCGGCTTCTCCATGACAATGCTCGACCCCACCTCGCTAACATGACACAAGAAACTATTTCGAAGCTAGGATGGGAAGTTCTACCACACCCACCGTATTCACCAGACTTAGCACCTACCGACTATCACCTGTTTCGAGCTTTGATGAACTATTTACGGGATAAAAAATTTGATGATCTGTCAGATCTCAAAAATACATTGGACGAATTTCTTAATTCACGATCAAAAGAATTCTGCTCTGTGGGCGTGCAAAGTCTACCAGAGCGTTGGGCAAGAGTTGTAGATGCAGAGGGAGCCTACATTACTGAATAATCGTTTATTGTTAAAATAAAATATTTTTCTTTTTTACTCGTGTTGTGTGTTGCAAGATTTTTGTACCAACCCAATATAATCATACATGTAATCGTAATTATCTGCAACAACCATACTTGAACGTATATCATAACGAAAACATATATGACCATGGATATTATTCCATATATAATACCACTACAGACTATTTTGATATCATATGAGATCATGTATACTGCGTGTCATTTTTCATATAATACTGTCTATAAGCAGCAAAATCAGCATGTGATGCTGATTATGTTTTTTTTATTTTTTTATTATAAACGTACTAAAATGGTGATTTAAATCGTTTTTAATATATATACACATTAGAAATATTTTTTTTCGGTATTTCTTTATCAGCATAATATCACAAATGGGTCAACACATATTGTACTTCTTCATATAATCATATTTTACACTTGTATTATAAACAAAAAGTATTTTTACATTCCCGGGAAAAAATGGACATATATAAACATAAATAATCATGTATGATCTTGTCATAAACGATCACGAACGCAATTTGTCTCTTATCATATATAGTAATATATAGCCATATATGATCACATGTAATCATGTGTGTGTGTGTGTGTGTGTATATATATATATATATATATATATATATATATATATATATATATATATATATATATATATATATATATTAGGGTGGCCGTTATTTTGGCTTTGGTAAAAAAAATTCACGTCTAGCAAAAAAACTAATCAAGATATGAAAAAAAATCTGTGTAAAATTTGGACGCGCTGGGATAAGGAGAACACGTGCCACCGAGCAGTTTAATTTTCAAAAATACATGCATTTTTTTAATGGCCGCACTGAAATATTTATTAGTCTCATAATATTAATTAAAAAATCTGGAATTGGATACATTGATTATACATATTAAGAGTTACAAAATATATTATTTACTGATTTTTTCCCATCAATCACGTACCGCAAATTCGTACCTTTAAATGAAATATTACATAAGTAATAGCAGTCCATCTATGAAATGATTGAAGTAGAGTACATTTGTTTACGTTCGGAATTATTTTTTGATATTCGGCAACAACTTCAAGAACAAATTGTATTTGATCTTCATCATAGTCAATCGATTTTTATTATCGGTGATAAGTTTGATCCCTCGCTCCGCTATGTCATTACAGACTCTTATTTTTTCTTATCAATTGCGCGCGCATTTGATAACTCTCGTTCGAGTCCCAAGCAGATACATCGGTATCGAGAAAAGTACAATCAATTTTAAATCGTTCAAAAAACCCCATAAATTCGGAACTAATAAAGAAATCAATGTCTTTATCGAGCAGAAAAGTAAAGTCTGACTGGAAAACCTGATACGGTTTGGAACCGCATCGTAAAATCGAAATAAATTTGCAGAAACGTAAAGATTTCACGTGTTATATTTTTTCTATGTCCAACAATGGCAAACCAACTCGGTCGGTAATGCTCGGTCGGTAAAAACGAGCGGACGAAGCACCACGACCAAATTTCGAACTATTTGTCTGCACTATATTTTGTACTATCGCCACTACAGTTGGAAAATCTTCTCGCAGGCTCAAGAAAAAAAATATCATTTTGAAGCATTCAATGCACGATTATTATATTATTATTATTTGCATAAAAAATCCGCTCCGATAATTAATGCACTGCTTCGATTTCCCGCCACAATGTCACCAAACCGCCACGTCCGTTTTCAAATTTTCTATTATGAGACTAATGAATATTTAGTGCAAGCATTTTTGAAAATTAAACTGCTCGGTGGGACGTGTTCTCCTTATCCCAACGCGTCCAAATTTTACACAGATTTTTTTTTCATATCTTGATTAGTTTTATTGCTAGACGTTAAATTTTTTTACCGAAGCCAAAATAACGGTCATCCTGATATATATATATATATATATATATATATATATATATATATATATATATATATATATATATATATATATATATATTAGGGGGGCCCTTAATATGGGTCAAAAAAAAATTGATCGCGCCGCCTCCAAGACGGTTCCAAATAATGAAAAAAAAATCTACGCGAAGCCCCAGCATTGTCCGTTAAGAGGAAGGCGTGCCTGTAAGCATGAACTTAAATTTAAATGTCAATTTTTCTTTATGATTGGAGAAATGCCGATTTTTTAAATCTAGTCTATTTGTCAATTTTACAACACAATATTTCTGTGGTTTAAATAAAAAATTCGTACTGAATGAAATAGTATTGATATCTTATGTGTACATTTTTTTAATATTATGTTTTTTCCGACCAATTGGATGACTTGTGCGAATAAATAATTTTTTCGTTTTCAATAAAACGAAAAAGCTCGCCAAGTTTAAAATCCTGCCAAGTTTAAAATGTCCCTATGCATTTTTGCGAAAGTAATTTTCAACTACATTTTTTATCCACAGCACTGGAAGTCTGATCTCAGTGAAATATTAATATGTTTGTATCTCAGCACGCAAGGAATATTTTTAACAAAATTAAAAAAAAAACAATTCTAGCCAATCCGGAAGTTCGATGTGAATGGTTTATCGTGAATTTATATCCTTCGTACTTAACAGATTTTTCTAAGAAGATGCAAATTTAAAGTTTGATTTTGATGTGATTAAAAGCGTTCGACAGCAGCTAAATCGAACTATTGTTCCAAAATAATAGGATGGTAAAACTGAACGCTCATCAAATCTAGTATGGAGGACCTTATTGTTTGATCTGTATATTGAATACTAATATACAATAGCTTCGGAAAGTGAAAAAAAAAAATTGACAAATAAAATAGATTTATAAAATCGAAATTTCTCCAGTCACGAAGAAAAATTGATATTTAAATTTAAGTTCATACTTACAGGTACGCCTTCCTCTTAACGGACAGTGCTGGGGCTTCGCGTAGATTTTTTTTCATAATTTGGAATCGTCTTGGAGGGCGGCGCGATCAATTTTTGTTTGACCCATATTAAGGGCCACCCTAATATATATATATGATTACATGTGATCATTTATGACAAGATCATACATGATTATTTATGTTTATATATGTCCATTTTTTCCCGGGTCTCTCTCTTTTCTCTTTGGTGATTCACGACTGCGATGGGGCTACGAAAAAAAAATCTTTTTTTCCCCATAAATCAACAGCACGGTAACGATAAGTTGAAAATATTTACTCCAATCGGGCCAGAGATTTGAAATGTCAAAAATTGCCTCGAATTTACGTGTTTATAAGACGGCCGGGTCTAAATATAAAACTCTTTTCTTTTTCGGGGCACTTTTTTAATACGTTATAAAAGAAGAAAACTTCTCGAGATTTATTGCGGGGTCACTAATATCGGCGATCCAATGTGATAAGACAAATTACGTCAAACCCGGTTTTACTATGATTCCAGTCGAATAGATGAGGTTTCACGAAATCCCCGGAATATGTCTTCTTCTTACGCTTCGCTCGATCGATTACACGTAAAAAATAAAAATAAAGCCGAAGAATAGCGTCCAGATAAGAAAAGGTCTCGAAAAATTCAAGCCATTTGTTATTGTAAGATTAGAAAACACATTTTTATCGATCATGTGTCAGGCTTAATTAATGCGTTGAAGTGTTTCGCAATTCCTGTATCTATTTTAAGTTGACATCGCTGGCGGTTTTTCGAGATATGGTAAAACCGGATTTGACATATTTTGCCTCGCTAAGTTGGTGCATCGATAATATTGACCTGGAAATGAATATCCAGAATTTTTCTTATTTCACAATGTTACAATGTATACCCTTGAAAAGACAAAAGTATAATATTTATTCGCGGCCTTTTTATGAAAATTGACCGCAAGCGAATTTTTGCCGTTCCAAACCTCTTTAAGGGGGGAGATATTTTTAGGCGAGGAACAAACTTGCTGTTTTTCATGATTTTTTTTAAAGGGAAGATTTTTTGACCATTTTTGAGACTTAGGCTATGTTTTATTACTACTTTTGGCTGTTACATGGTCTTTTTTTGTTAATCTTCAGAAATGGCGGAGGCATGACACGGTCTTCGGATCAAATTTGGTAAAAAAATATTTCTAACCTTATTGTCTGAAACATGACAGTAAATGTTTTTGAAAATAAAAATAAAATATATTCATTTATTGCAAAACGTAGCCATTTTTTTGGAAAATTCAATCTTTTTGTTTCATCGCGTACTATTTCGTCAATTTTCCACATTTCTCTTTTTCTTGGTTCATGTTCTGCGTACGAGTGTTATTGAAAGAAAAAACTTCGTTGGTTTTTTTTTCTCAAATTAATCCTGCCGACGTTTAGAAGACCATGCCATACTTCCGCCATTTTTAAAGATTAATGAAAAAAAAACCTTGTAACAGCCAAAAGTAGTAATAAAACAAACCCCAAGTCTAAAAAATAGTGAAGAAATTTTGGCTTTAGCAAAAATAATTAAAATCAGCCACTTTTTCCTCACCTAAAGATATCTCCCCCCTGAGTCATTGGGAGCGATATTTTTTGTGCGTTCTTCTAAATGTATCCCAAATGATTGCATGTCATTAACGAAAAAAGTGGAAGCCCTTGACCTTTTTTAATTGATACAAGAAGAAAATCTCTGTTGACACAGGATAAAAAAAATCACATCACTGCACTATAATTAGTGCAGAATAAAAAGCACAATCGATTGTATAACTTCTCACGAACAAATCCCAAAAATGTTCTTTTCCGAATTAACGATTTCATGTCTCAAGTCGTATTTATTGCGGTCGTTCGTTTTCAGGTGTTCATGGATCAACCCTCGGCTTATATCGATGTAGGAGCTTGGTACTCACCATCCGACAGTTATCTCGCCGTAGCGCGTGGCTATCAGCCAATTGTGTGCGGCGAAAAGTACCCTTTCAACGTTATGTACACAATGCCAACGAGTGGCAAAGTCGCCAATGAGTCTCTCGCTTTTCATTATTCCATCAATTCCAAGGGAGATCTCTTGATATTCGGTCACGTGAAGCACAAGCCACACCAGGACTCTCTTCTCAATTATTCCGAGTTTCGCAACGTTCTTGGAGCTGTCGAGGCTCCGAACAACAAGAGCGAACATTCCAGTGTTGTTCACAGGTCTCTTTCCCTCCCTCTCTCCTCTTTTATCCTGTATCAGTTTTTTTCACGTATACAATGATGCTGTAATTGGCACATTCTTCGTGTCAGGTTCCCTCTGAGTGTCAAGGTAACGCCGAGCATGGCACCGTTGTCGGAGCTGTTGCTGTATTACGTGCGGAACGACGGCGAGACAGTCGCGACAACGTACACAATCGAGGTGGGCCACTGTTTCGAGAACAAAGTCAAAACGTCCTGGCACGATGAGACCCAGACACCCGGCGAAATGACGCGCTATCACGTCGAAGCGGCCCCATGGTCGTTGTGCGGCGTTTCCGTTCTCGACAAGTCGACCCTCTTCTTGGCTCGATCCCAGCAACAGCATCAGGGTTCCACCAAGGGCTCGAGTCTCTTGGATGCGGAGAAAGCGTTCGACAGAGTGAAGAGGTTCCATCTTGACGCCGATACGCCGCTTTATCA